>JARKIC010000134.1:0-439136 GCA_029378375.1 Mycena olivaceomarginata | reverse complement strand
GAGTTGCTGGCAAATATTGTGGTGAGAGCGGAAATTAGAGGTGAGAAAGCCTTCTTATGTTGGCGGCGGGTGGTTTCGGTGGGCCTGCAATGTAATAGACTGGGTTGTCGCTACGGTGTTTGCGGAGTTGCTTGGCTGAGCACTTCAATTTGTTTGCGAAGCTTGGTGATCTCGAGCTTGTCGTCCTTAGCTTGTGCACGCAATTTCATGGTCTCTCGGCCAGTAATGCTTTCGAGATTGAGCTGCTTCTCTCTGTTCGTTCCTGCCTTGTGAGAACTGGTTTTTGAACCGTGATTGGAGCGAATTATTGGGTTTCAAGACCACCCGAAGTCATTGTCGCTCTAACGCCCGCGCAGTATCACTGTCGAGTTTCTTCGCTCTATTCCTCTATCGTCAATATAAAGGCAAGGCTGAGCTCAGATGACCTTTGCAAGACTTCATTCCGATTTTGAGCCAGTTGGACCTTTGAACGAGTCTTGATACTGATATTTTCAATGATAGAGCTGCAAATGGAAGGAAGGATTGAAATACGGGCGGAGTCATGTCCACAAAGACACAACAAACAGCACCTAGCTCCGGGTCACGGTGGCTCTGAATACCCGGGTCAACCCAGTGGGTAACGCGTCTCTGCATGTCGTTGAGTTGGAATCAAGATCGCGAGATACATACACTCGACGACGTTGTAGCTACTCAAAAGACGACGGGTGAATAAGAAAATGATTATATTGCACGATCATACGAAACTAAGTCAAAGCCATTAAGCCGTCTTGGTAAATCCCAGGGCGAACCCAAAGATCGCAAGCCCCAGCCCGCGACAAGGGGACGGCAGGTCGGCGAACCTCGCTGAGGGTCTATACATGCACTACGTCCCTACATACCGCTCGACCCTTTCTCGCCACCCGCCTTCCTGTGTATCCCCATTCCCCGCCAGCGCAACTAAGACGAGCGTGGGCCAACGAAGGAACGATCTCGAGCCTGCAAGTGGTGACGAGGGGACGCCTGGGAGTTAGAGAGCGCACAGGATCGAGAAATAGGGAGGGCGCAGAAGACAGAGAGGCTGCCGCCGCGCGCCAGAGCAATGCGGACCAGGGGACATCGCACCGCAAGCGGGTGAGGGTCGTGAACCCCTCAACGGAAAGAATGGTCCCTGTGGATCCACCGGCATCCATCGTACCTACACGCGTGCAAGTATACGCGCCTCGCTCGAGTACGTCAACGAGTGGTTGAGTGAACCACCGGACAGCGAGCTGCTCGAGCCATGGGGATGGACGAGCGTTGAGGGCATCTTGAAACGTGGTAGAGCGCTACGACTCCGCCCAGTCACGCAGCTTGACGGGGGGGGGAGCCAGAGTGCTGCACCCTCCCTACGTTACCTACCATACAAGTATGTGGGTGTTTGGTGGCGGCTAGCGGGTCAAGGCGCGGCTGCGTCTTGCGAGTGCGTCGAGTGGCGGGGGCGGTGGGCGGGAGGCGGTAGTCTTGAGTGATATGTTCCGGAACCATGCCGCAAAGATGGTTCCGAACGTAAACTAACATAAGGCCGAGTAGATCAGTGATTGCTCTGTGTAGTTATGGAGGTCAGCCTGTCCGGAGTACAAATAAGGGTGGGGGGAAACTCACGAGAAATTGGGAAATGCAGACGATCATTTATCTTTTATCGCCACTTGCAAGACCACGCACGGACCTGGGACTGGAGTAAGTGGGTTGTGGTCCGTCCTCGTTGCTGGCCTGGGGATGTTGTCAACGAAGAAATTTGTACGAATAAATAAACCTCAGCGGTCGGACTCAGAGAGGCAAGAGCCCGTGATGACCCGAAACCCCAACGGGAAACAAACTCCTAGAACCGTAAATGGACTCGAGTCATAAATAGCCTCGACCATTGGCAATACCTCCAGAGCCCAAATGAGACAACCGAAGTGTACTCAATCCACCGAGACCCCGAATACATGAATTCAACGCAACTGGCCAGGTTGCACTGAATTCAATAATCCAGAGTTCGGATCAGGTACCAGTGAACGAGCTGCAGGAAATGGCCAGGTTACCCTCAATCCAAATCCAGTCCCGAATGGTGCGAGTGTCGAGGTGTTACTTGGCTGTTTGTATAGCAAACCAGGACTGAACCTCCAGGCCCTGAAAGGCCAAACAAACACCTGATCCATGCGGCAGTGGATGAGGTTTGCCGAGCGGAGTCCAGCTCATTCCACTAAGTCTAGTGTTACTTGTCAGGTGATAGCCGTGGTCGACCTTGGCTTCATGACCGACGAGATGGCAGTGGAAGCAGAGATTCAGGACCAGGTTTGGGCAGGGAGACAAGGGCGAGGTCCAAAGAGTAGAAGGGAGCGTTGAAGACGCGCAAGAAGGCGGCGGGGAGTCCCTAGAGGCCAGTTTTGGAACATCTTGCCAGTTCTGCAACACGTTTACTTATGTGTTACTCTTCTTTATACCGAATTCGGCAATCTGATTCACATGTGAGGAAAGGCTATGTATGGGGTTTCTCAATCAGTGATTTGTATATAGTAACCAATGGCCAAAAAAACGCGCGATGTGGCCGCTTCTACCGGCATATAGTTTCCGCCGATGAACAGTTCCCCGCTCTGCGGACTTCTCCGGGACATGCGTTGTACGGCCCCAACTAGCAGAAGCGCTATGTATTTTAGTACTGCTCTCCCTCATTATACAGTGGCACTATAAAGTTCTGCACGCGTCAGTTGAGGTCATTATGCACAGATTGACCTAAAATAAAATCTGACACTGACCTGGAGTGATTTCAGAGGTTCAGGAACGGTTTAACCCATAGCACACCCGCTCGTTGTCCGAAATATAATAGTTGAGGATTTCTGGAAAATCGACTTGCGGTTTACCATAGATGGAAAAGTGTACATAGGCTGAAAGTACTCAGAAAAGTAAGTATAGTGACCGTTAGTTGACTTAAATTGATGGGGATTTGAGCTCACAGCGGGGTATGCAAGTTAGTGATTTTTAGTATTTTTGACGAAAATGGCCAAAAATGCTAAAAATCACTGACTTGGCCAGGCATTCTGACTCCAAATCCCCACCGATTCGGGTCAACAAAAATGTGGATAAGGTCACCTTTCCAAGTACTTTCAGGCTACCGTCACCATTTTGCATATGAGATGGATCCACAGGGTTGATTTTCTCACACCGTGAAGATTTTATTCAGGGGGAACTGTGGAGGATTGATATGGGTTAACCGGTGCGTAAATTTCTGAAATTGCTGATAGTTCATGCTGCAATTTATTTGACGTCATTTGGTGCAGAAATGAGTGTAAAACTACCGCGTGCAGAACATAATAGTGCCACTGTATGTCCCCACTTCTACGCGTCTGCTATAATGGCATCATTATAAAAGAAGCAGAGCGAAGACATGCCTCACTGACGAATAATCAATGAAAGGTCAAGCATGGGGCATTATTCTCGCGCTCGAGTGTACAGCACAGCGAAAAGATCTAATCCCATTTGCTGCCCTCGCCATTGAGCCTAGGGCTTTGAAGGTCTTCATTCTAAAGGGAGGCGGTGCTGTTGAGGACCGTATTCTGTCGGTCTAGGCCTCACAACGTGACTTGGTATGCAAGACCTAATTTCTTGAGCTTCATTGTGTGGTGATAGCCAGCACTATTGTAAGCAAAAACTGTCTTTTCAGATTTGCTGTTGCCGACTTTTAGCCCCCTCTAGCGGGATAGAAATTGCCCATTCGCCTTGAAACATGCCCAATCGACTCGCATTGGAATTCTGCAGTGTTTGGGCACCTTGATCCTTTTCTAGTGTCCTGTAGAGTAGTTGCGCTGCAAAAATCAGTCATTTTCACCCTAATGCCCCTATATAAACAGGATGGGGACTCAGGGGGGGCCAATTTTGAACAGGATCTTCTTGAATGTATCGTGAAGTGCTAGGGCTAGTTACTTCTGCCAGAATAACGATAGGAACATCCAAATTCATAGTATAAATACTAGGAACATATCTGACACTACTACATGAATTTTGCCCAGACCAGATACGTACCATCCTAAGCAACATAGAAAATGTTTAGGATGATCATCTCCACGTTCTGGACTCCACATGTCCTATTTCTATTGTTACCGGGTCAATACACCAAATTACCAGAATTCAGGTATAACATAACCAAATCGCGGATCGACTTGGTAGAGGCAGTTCTAAGCACTGTAGATTGTGATTATAATCGATTGGTTGATGATTCGAGCTATTCGGACAAGAATTGAGCTCACTACAGGGGCATTACTGAAATGATTGTTTTGAAAAAATTGATCCGCGTCTTATGTTCCGCAAAGAGCTGTAAATTATATTTTCATTACACCAACTCATTGTTTGCTCTCTGAGGAGAGCTCCTCATATTCATCCTATCTGATTCGACCTCAGTTTTCAATGTTGTTTGAAGTGATTTTCTTCCCATTCTGTCCCTCCTTTTTAGTGCAACTCTACTACATCATGATAATCCCGTCCCCACTCCGCAGTGCTTGCCGGCCACGGTACCGTCCATTGGTTGCAAACACTGCCTGCATACTTATGTCGGTCCTTTATATTTTGCTGTATCCCTCTCTGAATTCTTAGCCTTATTCATTGGGCTTTTGAGTATGGATTATAGTATTACACACATCTCCACGCATTTCGGAGGCCGTATAGAATGCCGAAGGTGCCCGAGGTGACCTTTGCCGGCCCGAGTGCCTCACGCTGTTCAACGAAGATGGATGTACTGAGGTTCATATTGTCGTAGCAGAATCCATGTGGCTTGTACGACATGTCGATAGCCTCGATCATGCAGTTATCTGCCGTCGACGTGATGTGTTTCATACTGAATCGTATCCAACGGAAAGCCCGCATCGAATGAGGCATCGATGGTCTGCCTCGCACTTCCTGTGGACCAGAGAAATAGCCGAACGCAGCTTGGAATGCCAGACAGCGGTTCGATGACTGATACAAAAGTTGCTGGGTTATGACTTGGCAGATCTGACGAGCGTGGGTGAGAATCAACAGAAATGACAATGATTCCTATTACCATACCTTGCCGGGTTTCTTTTTCTTGTTATGAGCCTTCGCACGTTCAGTTTGCGCAGCTGTCTCAAGAATCTGGGGGAGAAATGGGGCTGTTGTCGACTTCTTCATCGAGATCCCACGTCTCCATGAAAGCTGGTGTGATAGCTTCAATTCCGGGGAGGATGGATTCTTTCGCCTAGTTTCCATCTCGTCCGCCACAGGTTCACAGGCAAATTCGACAAGGTGTGGCTGCATGCACTGTAGCAATTTCTGTTTGCCGTTACGATCCGACATGATAGTCTCAATCAAAGTCGAGAGCTTGGTGCTCTTGTCTCGATAGAGGTTGCCACGGTAGCGGTCATACGCCATATCATCAGAGTCTAACACCTGAATCAGGATATCCACAGGGGAGATTCGATCCTGTCTCAGACTGGCAAGCAGACCGTGTATTTTTGTGTAACTGCTGTCGGTTACGATGTCGACGGGAAGAAAAACGTGAATCACGGTCTAGACCATCCAGGTCTGAGTCGGGATAATTGGAAAAAGGGTCATGGGAACTGTTGTGCTGAAATGGATCGCTGTCAGAAGGCATTCGAGACGACGAAGGTACAGGCAATGATTCAGTGGCCGAAGGGCCTGGATGCGGACGGGCTAAGGAAGCAGGAGTAATTGGCGGACGAAATTGAACTCCAGCGGAGAATGCAGGAGTATTTGGTAAAAACGGAGGTCTCGGGTCGACAGAAGGACTGGCAAAAACTGTTTCTGCAGCTGTATCGATGACAGAAAATGTAGATCCGCCGAAAACATGTTTACGTTGCCTCAAACGAGGAACTGAAGAGTGAGGTATGCTTTCCGCTTGCTCGCGAAGCTTTCTGAGTGCTTTCTGAGGGTCCATGGCTTCAGAGAGCGGTGGTAGAAGGGAAAAGACGTGTTGTTTACTAGTGTTACTGCGATTCTTTGATCGGGCTTACAAATATGCCTTTTATGGTATCTCGCGCGTTATGGGATTTCAAACTCAGATCGAGCAGGTAGGCCAACAGACAAATCGAGGCAGAGATGATCTCACAGGAACTGTATGCTGTTGCTCAACACCACAGAAAATAAGGAAGGGTCCAGAAAGCCACAGAAAGCCCAGAATTATAAAGATGAGACAAGAAGCACAGACACAGAAATATCAGGGGGGGACCCAGTCACAGAGTCAAACAACTGGTTCAGATGCGCAGAGTCGCTATCTGTTGGCCCAGTGTAACGGTTGGACGCAGTAGTGACAAAGTCGGCCCCAAGGGAGGACTTTTTGTACTGTAAGGGCCACCCGAGACAGCCGCGTGCTAGGGCTACGGCGGCAGAGGCTGCGAGGGGAATCCAAAGATGCATTTAGAGTAAATAATTATACAGGATATGTAACACACCTGCGAGGGGAATCCAAAGACAAAAAGTCAAAAGATTCCCTCGGAGGTGGGCTCTGGTATTTAAGTTACAGTAGAATGGAGTGGGATGTGGGTCATGGAAAGGGATGTGGGTCAGTATGTACATAATGATTGATACCCATGGAAATGTCCGGAAATAGTGGAATCAGTGATGTGATCATGGATCACAGGGGTATCTGGGAGTGTCCCCTTACAGTCTAATTTGTATTTTGAACCACATGCCTCGAAATGCCATTTTGAATCACATGCTTCGTAATGGCATTTTGAACACATTTGAATGGTTTTAATTCGCATTTTGAACCACATGCCTCGAAATGCCATTTTGAATCACATGCTTCGTAATGCCATTTTGAACCCTGTGCCTCACTATTGAATGGTTTAATTCAGCTGAGAGCAGGAGGGATAAGGGAGCACCAGACATATTTAAGGTTTGAATTGATCCCGTGAGATATTCAGATTTTGAACCCCATGCCCTGGAATGCCATTTTGAATCACATGCTTCACTTGGGGGGAGGCCGATGCTTAGCACGGCATAACTCGTACTTTGAGATAATTCTTTCACTAATACCCAGCGTTTAAATAGACAGATATTATCTTCACTTTCATTGATTGCCATGATTGCCGATATGATTTCGATGATGTCCGCTCACGGCATCCGGGTGGAAATTGTACCGCCGTTGAAGCCGACCATCAAGTGTTCAGGATTATCCGAAGTCTTGCATACGTGTTGTCTGCACCGCCACGACCTGAAGTTAAACTCTTCAAAATTTACAAGACGTGCCTTCACCCCTTACCATTCCGGAATTATTGGTTGAGAGATTCTGAGTACCTTGAATGAGCTGACTGATCGGACACATTGCGGTTGAGCAAAGTGAGTGCTGACGGAGATGCGGCGAACGGGTAAGTTAGGTCAAGGAAATCCGACAGGCAAGCCTGGTAGCCATTTAGCATTTTGGAAGTTAGTACATTTCCAGCCGTTACATTCCACTTTCGAGGTATGCATTGACCATGTACAACAGCGAGGTGGATACTGATGAAAGTTGCGGAAAAATATCTCGCACTAAACACCTCCAGCATAATGAATGATTCATGGTGCTTATTGGCCGGGTTTAAGCTGCGATCCTGCCGAACTACAACAATGAGACCGTGAGGGGAGTATCAGGATTGTTCGAATATAGCTGGATTCAAGCGAGAACACTCGCAGTCAGCCGAGATGCTGGCGAGAAGGAACTTCCTTGGATCGAATGAAAATTAGCTGTGACAATGGGAAGTTCAATACCTTTCACAGTGTACCAATTGATAACGCGTAACAAAGAGTGGCTCAAATAAATGTCTCGATGCGGCGTGACAGCGGGCGGGATAGAGAATTGATGAAACAACATCTCAACTTCAGTGCTTGAGAACAGAGGATGGCCGAGAATGCTTACTGATGGAATACAATTAATTTACACGTCCTTGGCATTGAATATTGAGACTGGACAATTGATAAGTCCACTGTTCAGCTTCGGGCGGAATGTATGGTCCAGGGAAATGGAACGGTAGCTTACTGTTGCTCACACGATCCTCCTGACGAGTTCTTGTATTGTCTGACCGAAAGATTAGTGCTTTATAGATGTAGGCAAGGGGATAGCGGTGCGAACCAGATGTCAATCCAGTAGGACTTGCAAAGCTCTGCAGGAAGTAATGATCAATTCTTGTGCAAACAGAAGTGTTTTGGAGACTCACTCAGGTTACAGTTGTCGTTTTCCGTACCGCTTGGAAGTAGGGACGAGATGATAGTGACGAAGGAGCAAGACGCGTGTAGTCATGTACAGATCGGAAGATCTCGGTGATCTCAGGGACGTAGAACACTTTTACGCAGCGCGGTGGAGAGAGGAGTGAACGTAACTGCGAAGGTGGATAGCGCTGATCGTTAGGATGAAAGGAAAGCAATTGAAGAGGGACGGGAACCGTGCGCAGTCCCAATCCAAGGGGGGCAGGATTGTAGCTTGGCGCCTCAGACGTACACACTGAACAGCATGAAGTGTCAGCCAAAGATCATAGGTGGCTTGAAGGTCTTGCGATGTCATGAGACGCCCTGCAGTCCGCGGTATCAGAAGTCTTGCACATCTTGTTTGCCTTGAGAAGTATTCCAGGCCCTGGGCCTCTTGCGTCAAAGCAGCAGGTGCGGGCTTGATATGCGCCTTGGAGAGTCACCGAGTGGAGTCTCGAGTCTTGATGCTTGGTTGAGAGGGCTTGTGAACCGCTTGATTCGTGCAAAACAGGCCGTGAAGTACTGTCTTGAAGGCAGGAAAAAAAGGATGAAGCAGAATGATAGGCCAATAAGTCAGGGAGGGAGGTGCGATAATCAGGAAAATTTGAGGCAGGGCAAAAGGCAGTACTGGAGAGAATACAGAGACAGGGGTAATGGGCGCGGAAACGAAGAAGGGAGCAAATGAGATCCTCCCTTTTGAGCAGGAAATAGGCGGCTGATCGGAGAGGTCGAAAATAAAAAAGAAGCACCCTTGAAGTTAATCTCTGATTTCGGGGTCACTGGTCAAGCCCAGACGACTACCAAACCGAAAATGGGGTCCAGAACTGTCCAGACATCCACCAGTCTTTGAGCAACAAACTCGGGTCCACCTAAGTGGCACCAACCATTTGTTCGCACTGAGAAGCTAACTGGATGGTCACCTTTTAACGCAGATTATGAGCACGCTGCCACAATGGGCAGGTTCACACCGTGATCTAGGGACCATTGAAAATAAAATCATCAATTTCAGCAAGGTTTGGAAGGAACATGGTTGAAAAGGGTGCAACACTCAAAATGTCGGTTTGGGACATCAACACGCAACGTCCATGTACTGACCAAACCGGAAGGGATGCAGGATAAAAGCAGACCTGTTTTATATGTGTCGTGAATTTATATAAACCAAAACTATGTCTAATTGTATGGAGTGTAACCGCTTACACCCTACTAGAAGTGAATCGGTGGAAATTGCTCCGCCGTTGAAACTGACCATCTGATGTGTTCGGGATCTTCCGAAGTCTTGCGTACGTCTCGCCTGCACCGCCACGAACTGAAGTTGAACTCTCTGAGATGTATCCCATATTTCTGTAGCAGTCTAACTCAAACATAGTGCCAAACCTATTGAGTGGGTCTGCTACTCTCAAATATTTTATGAGAGCCGTTGTTGAATGGTAGAAACCACGAGCTTGAATCAAAAAAAATATGCAATACTCATCCTACAAATAGGGCACGATGCTCAACACAGAGCTACACAAAGCAATATTAAATGGATCGGTATGTGTATGATATTTATGAGTACTAGAAGGAGTGACCCAGTGGAGGTTAAGAAACAAAGAGAACAAAATATAAATAGACTAGCCGGATTCGAACGAGCATCATCTTGGTGGATTATATAATCACTAAATCTATTAGTTTAGGCTCTTAAAAAGACTACAAAAATCTAATGAACACAGCCACTATTTCATTACATCCTCAGGACGCACTGATAAAAGTTTCACCAACTCAAAAACCTGGTTCCATTGATGAAAAGAACGAGTACATAAAGTACTCGTAATAATGGCATTTTGAACCCTAGAAATTGGTGACAGGCAACTGGCAGGCATCAAATGTCCCTTTGCACTTGTTTGCACTGCCTGCCAAACAGCAGATTTCGATGGCAAATTGCCTCCACATCGACCAGAGACTCCGTAGCATTGATTCAAGTCATCCGAGGCATATTTACACTCATAATAGGGCATTAAAGGTATCTTCCATGTTTAAAAGCACCAAATAGTGCCGTAAACCACAAATCGACCCTCAGATGGATGCGTCTGATGCAATCACTTCTGCTGTTACACAGCGAATTCTTTGGTCCATCATAGCACATCCAATACTGTACCGTTCGCCCTAAACTAAAATGCAATGAACTGATAAAATCAATCTTCAGGGAATGTCCCGCGCACATTTTCCAGTTTTTTCTTAGAACCTTTGTTAAACAATCAACACGAAAAACACACATTATACATGCAAAGCATTGAGAGCCAAAATAAAAATTTAGTCCGGAACATTCTCTGTAAAATGCGAAACTGAGACGATCTCACCCTCAAAGTTTGGCCAGAATGTGGATGGTTGACGCCGTACGATGGACCAACTGAATTTGGCAAAATTTGGGTGAGGGAAGCCATTATCAAAGCATTGAGAGCCAAAATAAAAATTCGGTCCGGGACATCCTCTGTAAAATGTGAAACTGAGACGATCTCACACTCAAATTTTGGCCAGAATGTGGATGGTTGACGCCGTACGATGGACCGACTGAACTTGCCAAAATTCTGGTGATGGGAGCCATTATATAAGCGCCATCAGAACCCTTTCACTTGCCTGTCACCATAGAAATGCAGTCCAGTGTTCAATAATCTGTTTATAGGGTTGGAAACAATTTCGTTAGGGGCAACATTCCCAAAGCGGTGTGCAGATCAGGCCATTTGATGGGCGCTTAACGGGCGCCAAATGGAAAGGAACTTGATGTCGGTCTTCCTCAACCGTCCCTAGTCGCTTTTCTAGCATTGGTAAGAGCTAGATCTCTTTCCAATATATGTCCGTGCTCGCTGGTACGGTAATGTAACAGATTCCGGCGTGCTCCAGTAAGAACACTGTGTTTGACCATCAAGAATCGTTTATTTCCTTTTTCGGAGGTGCGAACTTTACCTCCGGACGATTTCAAATTTCAAGGTCAGGAACAACCAGATCAAAACAAGGAGGGAGACGGCCGCAGGCCGTCGACCACCTTGTCAACGATTAATAGAACTGATTGACGATGTGAAGATAAAAATTATCTCGTAGGAGGGAAACGGCCGAGGGGTGGGGAAGAGCGAGACAGTAAGCATATTCTTTCAAGCAATGCTGGATGCTCGTTTCAAACGGTCAAAGGTGAAGTCGCCAAGAGACGCAGATACGGCACTTTGCAATGCCCCTCTACGCTGGAACGCTCACCTCATCTCCTCAATTGTCCTTACATTGCCAAACGGCTTCGGAGGCGGAACTCTCAAGGGTGCCCAACGAGCTCCCAGGACGTAGTTGAGGTGACCACCTTGTACTGTACACGGTTTCAGAGTCGACTTTGTTTGTCTTTTCCTTCAGAAATTAGGTAATACCCAGGATCCTCACCTTTTGGTTTGATTTTTCTTCAGGTTTTGTTTGGTTTCAGCTTCAGAAATTAATGCCCAGAATCCCCATATTTTGCTTTGATTACGAATACTTATGTAATACGTAGTCGTTCTTTTCCAAAGATCAATGGCGGGGTGAACATCAGATCAATTTACTTGAGGATCAAAACAAGGAGGGAGACGGCCGCAGGCCGTCGACAACCTTGTATCGCCAAACGAGAAAAATCTTAAAGAATGGGTCATTCTGCCACCCGGAGTCGAAATACTTCAAGCGGTGTGATTTTTCCCGATGCGACAGATTAAGACCTCGCATCCGAGTTTTAATTTTTCTAAAACTTTGCGAGGGCCTTGGTTTGATCCTCTTCATTGAATTCAACACCTCAAGAAAATTGTGGAATCTGTCCGATGGCCGGAATGCTCCGAGCGTTGTTTCAACCGCTTTTTCCCGATGCGACAGATTAGGTGACCTCACGTCCGAGTTTTTCTGGGTTAATTTTCCTATAACATTGTGAGGGCCTTGGTTTAATCCTCTTCGTTGAATTCAACACCGCAAAAAAATTGTGGAATGTGTACGACGGCCGGAATACTCCGCGCGTTGTTTCAAACGCTTTCCCAAATGCATCAGATTACGTGACCTCGTATCCGAGTTTTTCTGGGTTAATTTTCCTCAAACTTTGTGAGGGCCTTGATTCGATCCTTCTCGTTGAATTCAACGCCTTAAAAAAATTGTGGAATCTGTCCGACGGCCGGAATACTCCGAGCGGTGTTCATCTGATTTTCCCGATGCACCATCAGGTCCAAACTCCACATTGCCCCTCCCCATGCCACTTGCCTTGTCTTCTCCAGCTTTTAGCGTCAGCGACAGTGCGGTAGATTGTTTAGCTTTTACTATGTATAAGTATCGAACCGACGTTGTTAACCTAGCTATTTTTTCGGCCGTATCTTTGTATCTCCAGCCACGAGGATGTTATTAATGATGAAGCTTCCTTCTCCTACCAAGACTCTGAATGTAACGTTGTTCAGCGGGTAACTTCAGGTCGTGCCGAGTGTAGTTGATAACGGGATCCTTCTGTATTTGGTTGCAGCGAAATACGGTGAAGGAAACAGAGTGAGGCATTTTCCAAATTGAACTTGATCAGAGTTAGCCGATGGGCGGGCCAAACGGGCTTGCGCCGCTTGGCGGAGTTTGAATTTGGCTGTAGCGGGCGGGCCCCGCACCCGAACGCTCTGGGTGATGGCTTCCCTGTCCCTTTTCGCGCCTCTTTGGTGGGGGAATTGCGCGACCGCCGACGCGCGCACCTCGCAAGGCCTTCACGAAGCAGCAACTGTTGATGGAGTTGTTGGCAGCGGAGCATAGTGACGAAGAGCCGGACGACGGAGAATTAGAGGGCTTAGGGGATGATTACGATGGGAGTGACTAGCTGTACGGTTTCTCTTGTCTCTGCGTAAAATTGCACCCTCAAAAAAAATTAAGCCCTTAACATGGGACCCTTAATTAAGCCTTATTAAATGTTAAGGCCCTAATGAAAAATCCGACCCTTAATAAGCCCTTAAGGTCGAACACTGTATTCCTCTGGTCGTGGACTATAAGCATACAGAAGAAAATGAAGACCATTCCATACCAGTAGAGGCTCGAAGTGTTTTTAATAACAACAAGCGCTCGCCTGCGCTTCGCGCCGGCTCCCACTTTATAAATAAGCGATGCTTGCCAGCTGACCGCAGAGGTTTACAAATGAAGATACGGCTTCAGACAGACAGAGAGGCTTAATTTTATAAAGAGAGTGACAATGAGCATGGCACAAGCTCGGGGGAGTGTAATTTTGCTGTTCATGGCCTGACAGGCACCGAGTACTCCACTGCTAAGGTACTGTACTTTTTCGCTCAATTCAAAAATGCACATGACTTTTTAATTTTCCAACAAATCTCCAAATTCCGCTAAAATCGAGAAAAAATTATTGCGAGGGTTTCCAGAAACTGGGTGTGACGCGTGACATTCGAATTGAACGAAATAGTACAGTAGGCGTCAGTCACTCCCCACTAACGGTCACATGACCAAAGCGTGGCAGTGATAAGGCTCTGGCAACAAAACACTTAGACACAAAGTAGAACCAGGAAATGGTGCGTTTGAGTCCTCTCAAGAGATCCTTGGTTTTAGATTTCGAAAATATTGTCCCCGCGGCCCCAACCCGCAAAACCCCCGGATCCCGGAGGCCGAACATGGAACTGAGAATCGAAATATCGACTGCGTCTCTGGCCAGTACAGCTCGCTTTAAAATGTCACCGCACATCCATTCCTTCCCTAAGATCTCCCGTCACAATGGATACCCACTTACCTGCGCTTAAATGAGGGGAGGGCAGTCTCATTCGTGTTCTCTGGGCTGAGCGTCTGGAGAAACCCGTCATCACCGCTCAGACCGCATGCGAATGCGATGATATCGCCGTTCTGGCAATCTACTCCCAGCTGGTTCGCAAACCACACTCTCGCCATCACAACATCGCCACCCTCTCTCCAAATTCTATGGTTCCTCTGGAAATTCGCGTTCATATCCACTCTCTCTATGAGAAGGCAAAGCCAGAACTTTGAAAAAACGAAATGTTTTCGCCGACCGGATTTCGCGCTTTTGATGGCGGGCCGGCCCTCCCGGGGGCTATGCCCCGTCATCAATTCCCACCCCAGCCCCGCCCAATCCCGACTGGTAGTGCCCAGTGTGCTGGGAGCATCAAGTGGATAATGAAATGCAAGGTAACCTGTAGGTGAGAAGCGACGGAGAGACCGACGGTAAGGGACTATCGGTTCAAATTTGTTTTTCGGGCCGTCCGAACGACCGACGTCAAGTTTTTACAATGCACGGAATCACGGAACAAATGATCCCGTGCTCCGAAAGTCAAACGGTTTTTGGGACCGGCCGTGTAATGCTACCTACCTACCATTGACATTTGCCAAACTGGCTGAGGAATGCATTAATGTAAGCAATGAGCTCATTATGTTCCTTGATGAGACAGGCTGATGTTCGTTTCCAGCCGCATTCCAGGAGACAATCCAACATTTCATCCCGAAATTGTTGAGTTGCTCAGGGACAGTCATGACGGGGTGTGATGGGCCAGTGCAGCGACATTTACCAAGCTGGCTGAGCAAGCAATGTACAGTGGCGGCCAAAAATAATGCCCGCAATGGTTTGGGCCCATTTGTGGGTCAAATGACTCCAAATAAAATGAGTGTTTTTAGGAGTTCTGGTGGGGTTTAATGCCTATCACACCTGGGTGGTTGTGCCACAATAAAATAATTTGCTGTTCTCTGAGAAGTCGAGTTTGTGGATTCACACGGTATAGGAAAATGATGAAGGCAGACTAAAAGTACTTGAAAAGACAACCATATTTGAATTTTAGTTCATCTAAATTGATGGAGTTTGGGCTTACAGCCTTGTTTCAAATATGCACAATAAAGTGCAAAGGTGTACACCCATTCTAATCACACCATGAATTCCGGGGACCCATTTCTTGTGTTGAACCAATGCTATTGCATCAATGGAAGAGTTCTGCACACCCAAGGTCTCTTAGGGGAGATGGCCCAAGTGGCTACCATCGCGCAACCAGCGAACAAACACTGTGATTTATGTATGTGACTTGAAATGGCAATAGTACACCAAGAAGGACCTCAAAATCTTCGGAGAACTTTTCAGTACCTACTGATAGCTTTCAATAAAAGTGTCATGTGGTCAGAATGGCTTCTAGACCGTTGCAAGTGGCCAAATCCCGAGTATCGTCCGGATTTGGACGTGGGAACTGGTCACGTTTTCCATCAAAAACCCAGGCCCTTGATCGCACCCGCCAACAGATTCAGACTATCGAGCCTCTGGTTCCCCGATACACAGCATTCCTGTCATCTTTGTTTCGCCCACGGCTCTACAAATTCCCTCCGGCTGAACTTGAAATATTCACTCACACTCGTCGACATGCGCAGCACATCTTCGTCATTGCTCACCCAGAAATATCATCCAGTAAATGGACAGAAAACTCATTGATAGGTCTGTCCACTGGTAGCATGTCAACCCCTCCTAGAAGTGGCGGCCGATGACGTCGCTCCGCTAAAGCTTCGCTTACAAATCCTTAACATTAAAAGACGGGGAAAAATCCTTCATTCCCAGGGCTTTATTTGGCCAAAAATAGCCTCAGATTACTGGACAATTTCGTTCAAATCGACATGGGGTGTGACGCGTGACCCATTTTACCTATTCGACATTTCGGCAGCTGCCGAATTTTTGCGTGACACCTCGAAAATTTCGGCATTTGAACCGAAATTTTTGTCTTTTTTGCCTTTTTTTTTTTTTTTAGGCAATTTGGGGCCTGTGTGACCACTTGGAGGTTCGACAGAGGCCCCGAGTGACGCGTGACCTCGACCAAAGGTGTGAGTAGAACGAGTGCGCACTTGATTGGGTGTGTTTGTCTGGTGGTTGCGCCTCAGTAGCCACTTGGGCCACTTGCCCTAAGAGATCTCAAGTATACAGAACTCTTCCTTGGATGAAATAGTAGTGATTCAACACAAAACATGGGTCCCCGGAATTGATGGGGTGAGTAGAATGGGTGCTCGTATGCACTTCAGATCCATAGCCGAAATTTGACCTCCCCTAATGAGGTCCACCGTGGACTGGCTGGCTTTGTACCCGCTGGCCCTCTGGATAAAACCCGTAGGACCTGACCACGAGCAAAAAATGCTTGTGTACGGGGGGAGTATCCCTCCCCCCAGCAAGGAATCACTGGTCGGTGAGACGCACGAGAAGAGACGATTTGCCGATGGCGGCGTCGCCGGTGATGATGAATTTGAGAACGTAGTGCCAGGCCGGGCTCCCATCGAAGGCTTCACCTGTCTACTTGCGTAGATCAAGCCGTTTCGAATAGAGTCCCATAGATCTAGAAATCCTGGAATTGGGAATTTTGGCACAAGCCTTCACTCAGGTACATACCGGCTATCCACGAAACAGCCTGCCGATTGCAATCACTCGTTGATGCATATCGGCCCTGGATCGTGGTGCGGTAGAAGCCCGGCTCGTCAGGTTAGCGATCATCAGCTTTGAACCTGAAAATTTTGACCATATGTACCTGGGCCGCCTCGAGATTTATGTAGGACATGCCTACTATACATACCCTCCAAATTATCTTGCATCGCCGCCTCGATTTTGCGGATCAATTATACGTTTTACTCTCAACATTTGCACTGGCCCTATTTCATGTGCCTTCAAGGCTGAATTTGCAGCAGCCGGATTATATTGGATCAACCCTCAACCCTGGTGAACATTGGGCTGCACGTGCAGCCGGATCGTTCCGGATCGTTCCGGCCCCACAGCTCTGGTCATGTTTGGACCAGATGACTGACGCCCCTTGGTTTTCCCACTCACCACAGATGACTGGCGTTCCGTTCCGTTCCCTGCTCCCAGCTGGGCACCAGTCTTCGCAGATTGACGATGGAGAGGCACAGGCTCTCGGGGTCGGAGATGAGCCAGCGGGGGCCCGCAGCAGGTGGGTGGAAGCAGAGGAAAACCCGGATTGTTGTGACTAATCTACGACATCCGATGTACATACTAGCAACGCCAGTGGCACCACCACAGCGTGTCTCCCGGTATCATCCAGAGAACAAATGCCAGTGGAACGGGTTCGGATCTGGGAATACCACGTTGCTTGTGCTGCAAGATTGTGTGTATCTCACCCGAATATTGTTCGCCCTTGTATCGAATCTGAATGAGAGCAGAGCCTGGACCACGTCTCGAACATGTTGCTGGTGTAATTCTGCGACCGTCCAAGAGTGCATAGTTGTATGTCTCAGCAAACGAGTCCAAACTCGCCAAGCTGACGTTGTGGCTGTTGAGGCGGTGATAGCTCACGAGACCCACTCGCATTGCATCGTTCTCAATTCTTTCCGCTTTTTCTGCAATGCTGCCAAGCACCACCCGTGACAACGTGCGTTCTGAATTTACATCAATGGTTGAGTTTATGCAAAACAATGTTCGTACCATGAGTAGCGGCGTTTTGAATCGTTCCAAAGGTTTCTCTATCCTCCAGTGGTCGAAAAAGACGCTGGATGAACTGATGCTCCAGACGCAACCCAAGCAGGAGGTTTTCCCCAGATGTCTCATCAAGAATTCCGTTCAACTACGTAAAATTGTTAGCAACTGATGATTCCTATTCAATTGGCGTACCATTCCATCCAGCTGCGCCATCTGATGGAACTCTCGCATCATCGACACTTCGAGAAGCCCACCTCCCCAGTTGTTAGTATTCAAGTTTTTGAGGACTTTGTTGAGACGTTCGGGAAGAAAAGCCCAGAAACCGTAAATTGGGCCGAAATCCAACACCTGGTTGGGGACATGCACTGCCCAGTGATGGTTTGGCTTCATCTTATCCATCCCGTATAGCTAGTATTTGAGTGCATGAGTAAGGGCAACTCATTCGGCCTGCAGCGCACCTCGGAGAACCCCAGAAGGTAGTCTTCCAATAATTGCTTCGCTCTATTGAGCCCTTCGCGGCATATGGAACTGCCGACTAGAATTTTCAGTGCTGTAGCGAATCGAAGGAAATTCTCGTCTTCTCCTTCCTGCATTCGCTGAAATGGCGCTTTAGGCTCCCACGGACAAGGGGATTTTGTCTTCCCGGCTTTCTGTGCTGCCTCCCAGGATGCCAGCTTTTTCTTGTACTCATCCAGGGCGGTGGGGTAGTTTTTGTCAGCTCTCTCAAAGTCCGTTGTAGCCTCAGCAAAAAATCGTTCCCACACAAGGGGTATCTGCAGTGATCAGGTTGATGATTACCAGACCAGACCGAGACATATACTTACCACAACTGCCCAGGGACCTGTAGTTGCGAATTTGTACTCGTCTGCTGTCAGAGAGCCACCTGCAGCCTCTCCGACCCGCAAGGGCAAGCGACCCGCCCACAAAGGAGATTCAAACTTCAATAATTCAGTAATGTAAGCATGAATTACAGCCACCCAACTCACACTTTCCAAAAATTCGTGCACAATATTGAGCTCGCGCGCAGTTTGAGGGGTATTCCCTCGCAATGCACCAGTTTCGATCCAGCGGTCAAACCACTGGGTCTTTGCAACACCTAAGAAAGTAAAGTAAATGCACAAGAATGCAAGATTAAAAACGGGACCTGTTCACACCTCCCTTGTTGTCTTGTCTGGTCTTCCCTCGACATTTATTTCCGCCTCGTTTGTCAACAGGATTGCCCCGAACCGTCGTAACAATCTATTTGGGCTCACTATAAATGCAGGACCTCATGGGCCTTTCACAACTGTGCTCGAATGTTCTATTCAGCAAAATCTGGCAGCAGACGTCTCTCTGGGACTGGACTGGACTGCTAGTGTTCGGGAATGGCTCATCGGCCTCAACGTTCCCTACACTTCTGACACACTGCACGGCGTATTGTATGCTCTAAAACCTTCTGGTCGGAATTTTTTCGAAGGGATGGCAGGGCATGCAGGGGGATATTCTGGGCCAGATATATCTGGGAAATTGCAAGTAAGCTATATGTATCCAAAATTGGACGGTTCGGATCTAGTTTCGTTGTGCAGCACCAACATAGTTGATAGTGGTCATTTTTTACCTCTAATTGCATGCTAAAAGTCAATTTTTATACATCCATTGAAGCCTACAGGGACGGTTTAAGTGGGTATACTAGGTCGTATATATCTTATCTACAACATCCGATGCACTTGGACAATCTCACTGCGCGACAACGGTGTATTCAGGTGGGTGGCCGACTACCCTGTCAATTACCTTTTTGGGCATGTCGCCAAAAATAAATTCATTTCGCTCTCTAGTGGAGAGATAAATTCGGGGTATTGTATTTAAATCAATGGTGCCTGCATTGCCCCCCAGAAAACTGTGGATCGTACTACATGTCACAATCTGCCCTTGGCTGCACCCAAAATGAGCATGGCTCCCTTCGGGACGCCTCCGAAATCCAATTCTACACTGACGTCGATGACGAGCACCCTATTTCCGGTCCATCTGCTCCCAGTACGGCGTCATCCACCCGAGAACTCGCTCCCATCTTCACCTGTGGTAAGTCTGTGGGCATAGTTGTGGGTTCTCGTTGACCTTTTCCTCGTCGTTCTTCTCGTACCAGCAAAAGGACGTTCAGTCTTGAGCACATTTGTGGAAGAAATTGATCAACGAAGGACGGCCATTTCTGCAGTATGACGGGGAATATCTGGCTCTGATTGACGGGAAAGTGTTGAGATTACTGCATTTCAGATGCACAGAACGTCCTCGGCAGAACCCTAATCCGACGGATCGCCGTCAACGAATCACAACGGTGAAGGCTCTTCGATCAGAAGCCTAGGCTCGTCCCCATCCGGTATCCAGGTAAATAGAGCCAAATCCATCACTCGCAAAAATCTATATGAAGTTTGATTAAGCAACTCCCGTCTCAACGCATGACCCAGTTTAATCTTTTCTCGATTAAACCACTCCACAACACATCCCACCTACGTTTTATAGCCTGCAGAGCCATGGCTCAGTGATTAAACAAAGTTGTGCTATGTTAAACGGCTGTTCTATTAAACAGTTCACCTCAAGTGCAAGGTTGATTTTGAGTTGCTGATTCGCTTTGCTCGATTCAACGACACCACAGCACATCTCACAAATGGCCATTAAACAGCCGTTCTGTTGAACTGTTCATCTCAAGCTCAAGGTTGATCTTGAGTTGCCGATTCGCCTGCGAAGCATCGCTCCGATAACTCCGATGACTACTGAAACGAGCTCATCCAGTTGTTCTGTTTATCTCCCTCGAGATTGGGGCTCCTACAATGGAGCAAATAACCAGTCAACAAAAATGTGAAGAGTGAAGAAGCAAGCATGACCGACTTAACATACCAATATGATCGCAATACCGCTCCGAGTCAGATCGGAGACTGGCATAGACAAGGTTTTTAAGACAATGTTCGCTGGAATAAAGCAATAGATGCCACCTGTATAAGTAGCGGGTCAGGGTATCAGAGACACAGGATTCAGGATAAAAGTATGCCGAGGAATAATAATACCCATAGGGTGGTCCGTGATTCACCTTGCATAACCGGAAGAGCACCCGGGCCCAGTACGGCATAAATATCGCAGTGGAGACGTGTGAAGCCCTTCTTTCTGTGGATGCTAATTAGTTGAACTGGATACATGATCTCGGGCCGCTCAGAGAGCAAGTTCGGACTCTGTATTGGGAGAAATCCAGTCCGGTACGCGGTTCCGGTGCCACCAAAAAGAGGTGTAAGTATGAGGTGAAACTGGTGAGTCACAACTTGAAGATGCTTGGCTGTGGGCATTGAAAGTACTAGTAGACATCAGTGGTCAACACTATTAATGCATGAATAAATCTATAGCACCGTAACGCAGCATACAGAAGGAACATCTGGTTCTTTGCGGTGCTCGAGCTTGTATTGCATCCTCAATGTTGATCTCTTGCAGGAGATACATCGCACCTTTGGTATCAAGCGTGACAGAACCTCTTGAATGGTGAGCGGTTGAGTCCTCCGGAGGAGGCCACCTGGTTGTCAGCAGTCGAGTCGAGTCGTCAATCGCTCTGGCGCAGCTATGGAGGTAAACGAACGCAGGACGAGGGCCGGGAAGCAGAAAGTCAAAGAGGCGCCAAAGAGGGACGGGAGACTGAATCGGCGACATGACACGATCTTTCCCGTTTGCCACGCATGGTGTAAACGAACGCAGGAAGACGGCGCAGATGGTGGGAAGCTGAAAACCAAAGAGGCAGAGAAGACAGGGTCGACTGCATGAGACGGTCTTTCCGGCCTGATGAACATGAAACAGGTGATTGACATCTACCTCAATTAGTACGGTTTGTGAGCCCTGAACAGATTTCCGTAAAGTGTTGAATGGGGAATCAGGGAAAATAGAAGTCCAACTACTTACTTAATTTGGCAGCAACCGCTGGTGGAACCGGAGGACTCGGGGATTGTTTAGCCCTCAGGCATAGTGCAAGTGCAACTTCTGCATTTTTGTTGCATTTTCAACAGTTCAACCAAGGTTCAACACTTATCGATGGTTGATTCAATCGTCCCGGAAATGTGCTGTAAACATCGATTTAGGGCTTTTGAACATCTGAGTTGAGTTTTTGTTCAACTGATGTGGAATGGGAACGGTAACAATCCTGTTCGGCGAAATATCGGGCGGACCGGGAATCTCGGTCATCTCGGGCTTCTCGGTTGCGATATTTTATATTACCTTTCGCGTGCCTGGTCCAACTATTAGAGTTAATATGTCAGGGTTTGTTTGAGAGATTGGGTGCAAGATGGAGTACCCTCACCTTTCTTTCGGCAGAGAGAAGCCGAAAAGTGTCTAAGGTGTGTCTTTTCGGTGGTGGGG
Organism: Mycena olivaceomarginata; assembly: GCA_029378375.1. Taxonomy (NCBI): domain Eukaryota; kingdom Fungi; phylum Basidiomycota; class Agaricomycetes; order Agaricales; family Mycenaceae; genus Mycena; species Mycena olivaceomarginata. The sequence continues at coordinate 417,184 of JARKIC010000134.1, read as the reverse complement.
GGATTCGAACCTGCGCGAAGGGAACCCAAAAAGTTCCTGTACGTAAGCGACAGGTGACGTGTTGAACGCCGCACGATAGCCCACTACACTATCGTGCCCCCCGGGATATCATCCTTGGCTGCAGGGTCAGTCTGTGGATCAGTCTGTGGATCATCAGAAATAATAACATTGAAACAGTGATCAGTCTTCAGCCGTTCAGGGTTGCTGCGTATCAGCACGATCCGAGCCTGGAACATCCATCGGCTCTTTGCCAATATGTCGCTCAAGTTTGATCCCCTCTCATTCTCTGGGTTCCCTCACTCATCCTATCCAACCCGCTATTTTCTTTTGACTCTCGATCTCCAGCTCTCTCAAACGACCTGGTTTGTGATTAAGAGGTGTGGACATCAGCGCTGTGAGGCAGAGAGGGAGAGATCGGCAGAATAGACTTGGAACTCTGCGTCTTTGCCCCCTGCCAGGAATGATCACCGACTGCTTGCCTCGCGACGGGATTATCAGCACGACGAGAGCGTTTCGTGGCGCTCAATCCGACTGTGTGTTACCTCTCCCTGCTTCGTTTATGTCTCGCTCTCTCCCCTCTTCCTTCGCTCCGTCGCTCATCCAATCCATTGACTCTCCTGGGTTTGTGAAACCTGCCCACTCAAGCCACAGGTCCGGTGGCATGAGATTCATAGGCAAGTGTATTCGAATTCACTGCATGAATGGATCATCTGAAAGATCACCTCACTAAGCAGCTGAGACTCTGCAACTTACTGAACCAACAGCCTGCTCAGTCTCGAAACAGTCCCCCCATTTAGGGGTTGATTTATGCCGTTTTGGTAACCTCTGTCTGATTATTACCCAGGGCCATGGACCATGTTTCTCGTCTTTGCGCGGCTGGTATTCAACGCACCCAGGTAAGCTTGATTTGCAATGTTTTGTTGTGTGGACTGATTATCGGGTCAATCATCCTACGCTTATCTGTCGCACCGACTCCCAAGATGGTTCAGCCCTGTTTTGATAATCTGCTCTTGACTTCTAGTGCCATGAACCGGATCTCTCGTGTTTGTGCAGTTGGCATTCAACGCACCCAGGTAAGTTTGATTTGCGCTGTTTTGTTGAACTGTGAACTGATTATCGGGTTAATCATCCTGCGCTTCTCTGTCGAACCGACTTTCAAGATGGTTTGATTCAGCGCTGTTTCGATAATCAGCTCTTGATTCCCAGTGCCATGGACCGGATTTCTCGTGTTTGCGCAGTTGGCATTCAACACACCCAGGTAAGCTTGATTTGCGCTGTTCTGTTGAACTGTGAACTGATTATCGGGCCCATCTTCTTACGCTTCTGTGTAGAACCGGTCTCTAAGATCGTTTGTTTCAACGCTGTTCTGGTGATCTGATCTGGATTAACACCGTGGGTCTCTCTTATCGTGTCGCTGATTTGAACGCCGCTTCGTTAATCGACTGTTAAACTAACTGGACAGACCGTGTATCTGAATAACAATAAGATATTGTCGTTTGCATTGTGAGGCCGTTTAAACGAACAATGATCAAGCAACTTTTTGCGTTGAGATGCCAATTGATTAAGCAAACTTCATATGGTTACTGCACTCGCTAACGCTCGGACGACAGTCCCGTTAACGATGATCTCCCTGTTGTGCACTCTTTGTCTGATTGTTGGCTTTGTTTGTGTGATTTTAGTAATTTAGGCTTACGTCCCCGTCTCTCACTGAGATTCTTCGTTAACGTCAATTGGTTCACGAGTCTATCAGAAGCCAAACGTGGATCAGCCCACAGAATGCTGCTGACACGGTTTGTCGGTGTCAAAACCATCAGAGCACACAAGGCGACATTGCTTCCGTGGGTCCACCAATTGATTTATCCCACAAGGTCCACTGTGGAATTTCCAGATTGCAGAGGTCATATACTGTACAATTTCGTTCAAATCGACAGGGGGTGTGACGCGTGACCCATTTTACCTATTCGACATTTCGGCAGCCACCGATTTTTTGTGTGACACCTCGAAAATTTCGGCATTTGAACCGGAAATTTTGCCTTTTTTTTTTTTTTTAGGCAATCTGGGGCCTGTGTGACCACTTGAAGGTTCGACAGAGGCCCGAGTGACGCGTGACATCGACCAAAGTTCGTGATCGACAGGGGGTGCGTGACGCGTGACTGCCGATTTGAACGAAATTGTACAGTATTTGGTGCCAACCCGGGAAGGAGGGAACAAGGGAACGAAGGAAAGCTGTATTACAACGAAGGACCCTGTGAGAAACAAGCAGGTACTTGCTTGTGACGGATGCAGCAAATGACGGTCCGGTCCCGTCGGCACACCAGATAAAATAGGTCTTCAATCGGAAACGAAACGTGGAACAAACAGCCCTCAGGAGGGATTGCCGCTGACACGGTCTATCGGTATGAACACCAGAGCACAAGGCGACACTGCTTCTGTGGGTCCACCAATTGATTTATCCCACATTCTGGAATTTCCAGATTACGGAGGTCAGATATATTTGACGCCAACCCGGGAAGAAAAGTACCGAATGAAAGCTGTATTACTGCGGAGGTCCCTATGAGGAACAGGCAGGTGCTTTCTGGTGTGCAGGTGCCTGTATGACGGGTGCAAATGACCGTACCGCGTCCGGGTAGCTGTAACTACCCAGGGTAGAAGGTCTGCTCCATGCAGAAGGGGATCCTGGATCGCGAAGCGGCCCAGGAACCGATTGTCCCAACAAGCGATGGCGAGCGCACAGCACGTTCCAGTAAGAACTCCGTAAAGTCGTGCACTAGCAAGTGCTGGACCAACCTTTTCAGTTTTCGACTCCCATTGCCTCATGGCATTCGCACACCTGTCATGTTCTGGGAGATTCTGCACGGTCGACCCTGAACCGGCGCCAATCTGGCAGATTGACGCCCATCGGAGAAATATATCTACGTGTCATACCTCATGGCTTCCTGTGATGGACTCCCACCGCAAAACGCTGCTCGCTGGACAAGACGATGCTCATTCTGTTGATTCTGTGGGGTATGTATTTAAGATGTACGAAAGACGGGCTTCTCAATGCTATTCCAGCGCCCTTGAGAGGGCCGTGGCAGACATGTCCCTCAAGACTAAGCCGGTCACTTCAATTTCGGCGCCTTTGCACATTCTCGTTGACAGCAACAAGCGTCCGGGTTTGGCCAGCGTTTCTGCGCCGGTTCGGACGAACGAAAAAGTAGTGTATTGCTCTGGGTACACGACATCAGGTCGTGCCTGTCGACTGCGGCAAGGAACAGCAAGCTGGAAGTCTGAGAAATGGTTTTGCCACCATCATATCAACTCAGTCCATGCCTTTCGCGGCTTTTCCGTCACGGAATCGGAAAAGATCGAATTCTCTGGCATGTATACCTCGTTTTGAGCTGGACCGCATTTCACCTATGCGTTTATCAGAGTTCATCCCCGCCTACCTTGAGCTGACGAGCCAAGCGGCTCTCAAAGTTCAAATGATGCAGCCCATTTCATTGGACCCGCCGGTGGGGCGGATAGCGGTCTTCGAGGTTATCGGTGAGAAAATACGCCAGGGAATACGCTCGGGATTAATTTCCCCTCAGATTCTGCACTCGAGAAAGATCAAGTATCGATCCAGTTGACCTGCGTAGTCGGTCCTGACAATCCAGTGCTGCCGAAGGGAACCTGTTCAGCGGGGATGATCTTCCTCGGCTATTACCCTCACTGTAAGCATTTGGACTTGGTGTTCGCAATGTCTCATACCAGAGCCTAGCACCGGTGCCTGCTTATCAACAGCTGAGTGGGTGCTGGTGTCCTTCAATCAAATCCGCGAATAATTTTCTTGTCTGTCCCAGAGGATTTGGTTTGCATTGAACTCGCCGATCTGGAGACCAATGGCGTCTATCTTCGCGACGGATGGCCACTGGTCACAACTAGCAGCGGGAATCTGCTGGAGCCACCGCCTGTGCGGCGAAAGAAGTCCGGCCTCTGCGCTGATTGTAAATGTCTCCTAAATGAACAACATGGCGCTCACCCTGTTTCTTGAAAGGCGGTCGGGCTCATTACGATACTCGTCATCATCAAAAGTGACCGTTACTTGGCGCGCTGCGTCATAACCCGTGATTCAATTCCAACCACCTCTTACCACCAGATACCTACAGATATTAGCCGAAGACTACACAACTTGTTTTGGGGGAATTAACTTCACATAAAAAATAATTGGAGCCTGAATTCAAATTGGGGTATCCTGGAAACGATAAACAGACATCTTTGGTGGATTTTGTAACAGTCAGGTTCCTGTTTATCTAACAGATTCTTGCCGCAAATTGCGTCGCAGCATTGTCTGCAGGATTGAAAGATCAATTGTTGAATGAGCGATTTCGATGGTAAAGCGCCATGTAGAGCACGATGGATGGATGAAATAATGACTGAGCAGTGCTCCAGTCATCTTTCAAGCAAGGTTGAGCTGTCAAGGTTCAATTTTGTCAGCTTAACTGGAGAGCAGCTTGCGCACGATCCATGCAGGCATGACTCGATGCAGAAAATGCCTTGTATATGGATATCCATTCACTTTCCTCGAGTTCCAAGTCATGGGCTATGTTCAACATATCTTAAGTAATAGCCCCGACAACAGAAAGCTCTATCTATGCCCACAGACTGAGCCATACACCTCAATTTTGGACACATGTAGCAAAAATCAAGTGGACTCAAAACAATCGATCCACAGAGGGTATACACATGATTTTGATGCCAAATTGGATATGAAGGGCGAGAATATATCCAGATAGACATTTCTAGGTGGTCAGACCCAGAATATTGCACCAGTTTCTGCTGTAGTAAGCGAATTAACGGTCACTTTTGTCAGTACCGAGTAGTTTTCTCCAAAGTATCTTCACTTAACTTCGAGTTATAGCCGCATCATCCTTGAACGTTTCATCCAACTGTATTTCCTTTTCAATTTCCGCTTCGGTCAATTTCGGCATAATATGTACTTAAAAACGCCATAACTTATGGGGGGTGGTAATAAGAACGTGAATGTTGGATCTTAAACCCGTCCATGGGGGGTCAAACACGGCCAATACCGTTCTTAATACTCCGGACGAAAATAGGGGACCCCATAAAATACAAGTGTGTCAGAAACACTCCGATTCAGTTGTCCCGGCAGCTGTGAACACTGCAGATGAGACTGATGCTCTGAGTATGTGTTAGAATCCGAGATAGTGGGCTTTGCCGCGAAGCGCGCTACCTCGGGTTATACGGCAGCTACGGCAGATGCCACGTGAGCGTGAAGGATGGTTTGCTTTGATGCTGTCACGGCATCATACTGTGACATACACCTTTCTTCTTTTCCGCCCACCTTCCTCCTGAAACCCCTGCTCATTCTCCCCACAATTGGGCCCACTGCCGCCGATCCACACGTCTGATGACGTGCTCACTCACTAGGTCATGTATCCGCCGCCCCAGGCCCCCCATTTTCACTTACATCCCGTAGTGCACCTCGCTGGAGACATCGCCCGTGAAAATATTCATTGCCGCAAGCCAGTAGCTGCCGATCTCATGGCTGAGGCCCTGGTCGACCCAATTATTAAGCAGCCCTAAAGGAATGAGCTAAATCAAACAGAATAATTGGAAGAAGAATTTATAAAGTAAACATGGAATGAAGGCAGAACAAACCTTCAGTAATTGCGATGGGCATTAAAAATGAACGGGCACACCAAGAAAATCGTTGAGGTGAGACTAAGAGCGGTGTGGAAGGATTGAGCAAGGAAACGAAGATGAAACAAAATGACCAGACTCATGAACTTCTTGAAGCCAATCTGGTTGGTGAGGCGCGGTGCGAAGACGATACCAGAGAGAAACAGGCCCAGGGTCCCCGATTATGATGTTGCATGCAGCAGGTCTGGTTGACGCACAGAAGCACCCCCAGAGCCTCATCGACCGCATTCAAATGAAAGCTTCTGGACCATTGATTGAATATGCCGTGAAATGTGTCGAGGAAACGGTAGAGCACGCGATACAGGGGCTGAGCTATTTGCGGAACTTAGGGCACGGGCTGATTTTTTTTTGCAACATTTCGCTTAGAACACTCACTACGACCTCAATTCTGGTCAGAATCTTTCGGGAGCAAGTGCGTTCGACTCGCACTGAAAATCTGCAGGGGATGAAGTACCGGCTTTTTTGATATAATTATGTAATGAAATTTCTTCCGAAAAATCGTGGTTTCTATTAGAACACCTGTAGCACAATGAATACTGGTACTGGACCAATTGACTTGGTTCTTGGATATGTTATGTATCAGAACTATTACCAGGGGACCATCAGGTTTACAGATATACATCCACTCAAATCTGTATGGTAGGCTCTACTTATGTTAGTGCACAAATATGGTCTTTGGTAAAGTGAGTGCCAAATCACAATGAGTTCGGATAACACCCGAAAAAATTGGCCATCCCCTGGTACTAGTCTCGATACATAACATATCCAAGAACTAAGTCAATTGGCCCAGTATTCATTGTGGTGCAGCTGTCCTAATAGAAACCACGATTTTTCGGAAGAAATTTCATTACATAATTATATCAAAAAAGCCGGTACTTCATCCCCTGCAGATTCTCAGTGCGAGTCAAACGCACCTACTCCTGAAGGATTCTGACCAGAATTGAGGTCGTAGTGAGTGTTCTAAGCAAAATGTTACAAAAAAAAAAAAATCGGCCCGCGCCCTAAGTTCCGCAAACAGCTGTAACCACGCGCCCGCTTTTATGAACCTGGTGTTCAAGGTATTGGTTTGAGCGGAGGTGGGAATAGCAAAACTATTGGTGGCAATTGTGTATGTGGACAGAGCAATACCACATCTAAATTGCGTTAGACCAGAAGAAGTAGATTCGCCCCAAACGCAGAGCAGCCAGGTATTGGTCACATTCACCATCTCCCGTTCTTACACATTTTTTTGACAGAACATTGTCTCTGGTGGACACGCGACCATGATGCACTCACCCAGTGCGTTGAATCTGAATTGCAATCGGCGTGACTAACCTGGATTTCCAGTGATATATCGAGCTCCTGGGCCTTCGGAGTGGGATACCCATTTCCGCGATTTCCTCGGTTCGATAGGAACCTCCGATTCCGTAATCCGGAGGTATACCTTTTCGGACTTGAGTATGCTGTATCTTGCTACTGCCTGCCACGGAACGGAACGCGTATATGACCAGGTCATTCAGCGTACTACCGAGCCCAATTTTCAGGCATTGGCAGTGCAATTTAGCAACCCAGTCGTAAGACGAGCGGTCTGGAACCATGGCCGATATAGCAGATTGGCGAGCGCGGAAGGCCTGGAGAGCCACTTCAGGGCAGTCTTGGTGTCCGGGAGTTGGCGAGCCATTATTTTCCCTCCCACATTCAATGACTGACTCGTCTGCAGGAACGGCACTCATTTTGACTACTACGAGATCAATCCAGTTGATGGTGATAATACTTACCTAGCCGATCATCATCGGCTGGAGATGACACTTGATGATGCCGTGGCAAATGGTTATTCTCAAATGCACTGTCTCATAAGCTTTCTGCGGCCCGTAAGTATGTGTCATGCTTCAGGATGTCTTTCGGATTTTTTCTTTCAGAAAATGGACCTGGCGATGCGAAATGTGGCCGTGGAATATGTCATTGCGGTATTTATGGCGGTACATGTGCATGCTGATTATCATATGACCCTTCACCCAGATTCTGGGGGTCTTGACCCTACTCCCCACCCGGAGGACCAAATTCGATTATTTGGAGCACCAGCGCAGATATTTGAACGGGTTGGCTCTTGTCGAATCCACATTTTTGCGAGACGGTAGCCAGTCACCTATTTTTATTTTGTCATTTAAAAAAAAAAAAAACTCTGTCAATAGCAACGGGAACATCCATCTGCATGGAGAGTCAGAGACCGTTCACGGATATCTACAAGGAGGCGCTGATTCGAATCAGCTTCATGTTGGGCTTCATTTCCGACTCCGTATACCGGCCTAGTCAAACTCCGACGGATGATCAGTTGATGGCCGCCCGTCAATTTGGAGATGTCCTTTCCGTCTGGACCATTGGATCATACAGGGCCTGTGCTGTGCATCATAGAGACATCTCCGCAGTAGGTCTGACTCTAGACACACAGACTCTTGCTTATCAATCCAACTCGGGCAGGGTTATTTTAGCCAAGTCAATGTCCTCCGTGCCGCCCTGAAAGAGAATGCTTCTCCGTCCAATGTCATCAACTACAAGGAGCTCGAATACGAGTTGTATAGCCATGACGCCCGCATTGCCTTGGAAACAGGATCTCGTACGTCTTTTCTCTCGTTTTAAACCACCGTTCTGTGTCTCACTTGAGATCGAGAATTTCCCAACTTGAACAGCGGAGGTCTGGGTAAAGCCGACATGATGTACTTACTATATATACAGTCTGAGTGGCGGCAAAAAAGAAATGGCCGCGGCAGATTTTTGTTAGTTAAACATATTCCTTAACCTCAAAACCCTTATTAGCGTTCTGTATGGCTTTCGTATTTTATTTGGCTGCCAAATGACTTTCTTGGCTTGAATTCTCAGTGCTGACAAAAAGCATATTTATAATTGGATCATCACTGTTTCCCCCCTATAACTCGGAGTTCTCAATGTACTGGTTTGATATTTCATACACATAAAGTACTCGGCCATGCATAGTAGTTTTCTCCTTCCCAAAATTTAGATTTATTGTGTGCAAGAAATAAGAGCTACAGAAAATCAGGATGCCAAAAAGAGCCGTTTTTTGGTCAAATCTGATTCCACTTCCCCGATATCTCTTTTTCTTCCCCACAGAAAAAAAAACCCAGCGTCTTGCACATTACCAATCGTGTTGAGACTCAGCTCGAGTGGAAGGGAAAAGGTGCATAGAGCCTGCGAGGCGTTACAATCATGGCCCAAATTTTAAACTTCCGGGCAAGCGCTTCTTCGCTTTGGTCCTTGCCTCTTGCCAGCTCGTCGTTCTTTGGTCTGCTTTGTCCCTCATCTAATCCAGTTTATAATCGATTCTCCGGCACCATTCCACTCACTTCTCACCCCCATCAAGCCCCACTGTCTAATTGCACATAATTGTATTTCTTTCGACGTGTCGGCCAGCACTGACTCGACGCGGACGCGTCGACGCGTTAAATCGTCGACATGGTTCCTCGGCCTCGTCAGCAGTGTCGTAAAGAAGGCTATACGTCATTGGCGAAGGAGGAGCTCGTCCAGAAGGCAGTCCGGCGGCACGTACAAGAATGTTGCTGAGGCAGCGCGCGCTTTCGACATCGAAGAGCACTACAAGATGGTTAGGCGCTGGTTGACGGGCAAAACCAAGTCTCGACGTGCGGCACACATGACGTCCCAGCTGCTCAACGAATCGCAGGAGAAGATCCTCGTCTCCTGGATCAAGTTCCTCGGTGTCGCTGGCATTCCTCTTTCCAAACGTACCATAGCGCCGAAGGTCACATCCCTTTGCGGTCGTAAACCCTCTCGGCGTTGGATCTATCAACTCATGCATCGTCATTCCGACTGCACACTCGGACGACCGGCCAAGCTCGACTCATAGCGCGTGCGTGCTTTCACCAATATCAATCAAAGTCCTGCCCAGTCCGCGCAGCATAATTTGAAGTGATTTTAGAAGCTCATTTCTGACCAACGTCGGGTTAGGAGTTGCCGTCACTCGTAGCAAACGATCCCGGATGTCCGCAGAAAGGCTTCCTTCATGAGCGTCTCAAATTCCCATGACTGGGTGGCTTTCGGTTGCCAGAACAGCGAATATCCACGAAGTTGTGCTGGAGCTGCCCCAAAGTTCACCATTTCTTCAAATGCCATAAGTCCTTCTTCACGGTTATCAAACAGGCCCAGTGCGCGAGCTGCCTCTTGGTGTGTGGGGTAAGTTACTCCGTCGACAGTGCGAATGTCAGTCCAATCGAGGGCACTTCGATGCAATAAAAGTGTGCGAAGATAGAATACATCGCCATGTCGAGGGTAAACCATCTGGATACGACAGATTCCAATGTGTGTCTCTTTGTAGAAACGAATTCGCATCCGAGGTCTCGTGGGGTATTCCGTCTCTAGGCTCTGTAGAGGATACAACTCTTGACTGGGAACATGTTTTTCCAGCCTGCACTTGGAGCCAAATTCGATGTATGTCAGATTGTCCAAGTCGGGGGTGACGTGGGCGAGCCATATCTCTGACCAAAAGAGTTCCATCAGACTCTGTTCCATCTTTGCGCGCCATCTGCCCTCTTTGTCTGCCAGGTAAATGAATGGGAAGGCGCTTCACCGCAGGTTTCTTTTCTGTGATATGAAAAGAGGCAATGCGAGTGGCTGCTTCGATGCTAGACAGGTATCGACCACGCTCATAGTCTCTAATTTCGTCCACGGGTTTGCGACTGGATCCAGATTTCTCCCCAGGGTCCCGTGGTGTAGTGCGCACAGACCAGTTCGTTTTGTCAACTCCTTTGTAGAAATATTTGAACAGATACTGGAAGAGGTTGACACCCATTGAGTACTCCACATTGATGTGGCAATCGTATTTGAGAATGAGCCATGCAATGTGGGACAACCACAAACTCGTCCTCGGGCTGACGGCGCCGATGTTCAAAATATCTTGCGGAAAGATTATTGCATGAACGATGTGCCAAGTAGCGGATGCCGATACATACCACGGTCATTGAACGATGACTCAGTCTTCACGGGTTTGGGATATCCGTACTGACATTCGCGAGGCCAACCACAGCGGTGGTATGATTTCTTGGGGTCGTGGATGTGCGTCATGTGGCGTTTCACAGCGTCTCGTAGTGGTCCTGGGTTGCGTGGAAGCTCAGCACTGAGGAAGGCATCGATCTCTGCTGGCGTTTTCGGTATATCTCGTAGGGCAAGAGCTATGTGCTCATGAGGAAGGCGCCGGTACTTCTTACTAGCCTGAAAATCTGTAGATAGTTACTCTGATATTAATAAATTGCTCTGCTTAAGCTTCCATCCCATTGGCGCCGTAAATGTATCTACACCCGTGGTCGAGGTCCAGTGATCCGCCGATACATCCTAAATTTCTGCCGGCGGATAGCTACAGAAAGCTACAGAAATTTAAGGTATCTTCCGGCGGATATCAGGTGAAAATGATCCTATCCACCATGGTAACTACCGGTAGATAGCTCAGCTATCATTGGCTAACTACAGGGACAATAGCTCAGATATCACCCAGCGGATACCATGGCATAAAGAGATCCTTTCCTCCATGGTATCCGCCAGGTGATAGTTCAAGTATCATCGTGGCTGATAGCGTCAGATACAACTGCTATCATTATGGGTATCCACCCGGGTGATATTTTGCAGAAAACGCAGTGATATCGACTCAGCACTTCCCGGCTTAGACCTGTTAGGGGGAGCCAGAAACTCCGGAGTCTTGTAGCAAGCAAGGTGGCAAGTAAATATAGTTGAAATGCTTCGGAGAGTTGTGGCGCCAATATTTAATTGTAGCCCGGCAAACAGGCGCTTGATTGAGTGTTTGCGTGGAGTTTGGCTTTGTGGACACTTTTATAGGCGCGCGGCACACAGCGGTGGGAGCCATCTGTCAATGTTAGCGCCGAGGCAGTGTCTGCCAAAGTTTGTTGGATTGGTGATGTGGTGCCGACCACGGAGCTGTAGGCCGGCAGACTCGGGAGGCCGACCATCACTGATGGCAATCTGCCGGGCGGGGAGGCATCAGCGGAGATGGAGCGGGGTTTAAAAAGGCTTCGCGGACGGACAGGGATTATTCGTTCTTTAACGAGATGGTAGAAATGCAGTGCAATATCCCCGAATAAGCTTACTCCTTCCTACACGCTCAGGCTCAGTTGCTTTCTGGATGGCTTTGTCTCACGGTGGCCGAGCTCCACGATCAGCTACGGACTGTCCAAGGACTGTGCATCAAATTGCATCAGATCCGTTTGTCACCGTAAGTTCCGTCCGGCGAAACTACGCATCTACCGTTTCTTGAAGCAAATCAACGACTTTCGTTTGGCACCCTTTGGTTTCATCCCCTTGCAGCTTATTCCCTTCCTCCTTCTCGCAAAGTTCTCTTTCACTGCATCAAATGGCTCACGGTTTATGCAGCAGTTCCACCCGATTAACCGTTCTTTAAGATTTTGCTCATTCGGCGGTGCCCATCATGTTGCACATGTTGCGGTTTTGCTCCATAAGGCTTAATTAACCCGCTTTCGCTCTTGCGCAGTGTCCCCATGATCTGCTACGGACTGTGCTTATAATATCTTTCTCCTTCCCTCAGCAGTCCAACTTTGGCTCTCTCGGCTTTCTAGCCAACTCCAACCTCGCCCATTTCTGCGCTTTTATACCTCTCAACAAAGCCGTCTGCTGCACTGCCATTCTCTTCCTCTTTTCCCCCCCCACCATCCACGCAGCAATCCTCGCCCAAAGTACAAGCTCATAGAGAAGTATGTCAGTCTCTAGCTCCCCTCGCTCTGCAACGCATCGAGCCTAGGCCTTTCCCTCTTGATTACAGGTTTTTCCGTCTGCTCCGCCGGTGACCATTGCCTGATGGTTTTCAGGTTCAGTCTGTGTCGCTGTTATATCTCCCTACCGCGTCTCTTCTTACTATCCCGTGTTTGATTTTTTTTTTCGTTCTTCATGACGATGAGCTATTAGTTCAAGTGGTTCAATTTTTTTTCTTACCCTCCGAATTATCCCGAGCGCTAATTTTTTGGGTGCGCTACACCCTCTTGCATTGTCGCATCACTTAACTGACATGGCACTGAGATTTCTGTGCCTTTTTACGCATTCTGCGGTATTAGGTAGCGATCCAGAATAATGGATGGATCCCAATGGCTCGAAGGAGACCCACAATCCCGTCTGCAGTGAGTTTTCCCATTGCCAGGACATCGTTGGTTGACGACTTTCCAACAGGGCCACAAAAGCTCCGAGTTCCTCAACGTTTAAATTCCTCGAAAAACAGTGTATATGCTTTGCTGTCAGGAATGATGGTGGGCGATCCAATATATTGACGATAATGATAACATCGCTTTACACACTGGTGACTCAAACTTTAATGCGCACGTCGATTTTGAGCCTCATGCTTTCGAAGGCTTCCGGGAGCCTTACATCGCAAGCTGCTAGGTGGGAATACTCCACTGCACCGACTGAAACACTAACCGGTTCAAATCAGCGTAGTGCATCTTTGGCCGGCCGACTTTTTTTCCTCTATCTAGCGTGGGTTTTTTCTGGCTTCCCCGCGTGCGGACGTCAGGCAATCCGATCAGCCCTCTTTGAGTACTGTATGTCATCGCGGCGAATTCCTTTCCACTGTTGCATTCTTCTCAACACGGCTGACGTACCTCCACAAGGCTTACCATGTTGGTATCGTTGTAGATGTCCAACTTGACTCTCCTCTACCCTGAATCGACTACAAGTGCTGGTTCTATTTCTATTGAATGTTCGCATTCGTGGGAGCCAACCTCATGCTAACAAATTGTGTTCGCTGACGTATTTTCATTAAGCCTTGATCTTCCACCATGTGCGCGCCGCCGCTGACGTTCCACTATGTCCATGCAATACAGTCGGAGCACATCCCCAACACGTCCGATGTTCTGGACTTCTCGCGTGAGACGAGATGCGTCGTTGGTGCGTTACCTGCCATGTCTCACTCTCCTGTAAGCATCTGGACGTTGACTTGATCTTTGTAGTCTCGAGCCGCTCCGTCCACGTAGCGGTAGCACGACATGTCTACATTCACGCTGCAATTTTTCCTGGAGTTTTCGACAACCCCACGAGGTAAGTATCAAAGTGCTCGTGCTCAAGGCCAGCATTTACAGTAAGTGGTTTGATGGTAATGGCACTTAAAGTTCGGTCTATTTCCACCCTATGTTTCTCTAGCTTGCAGTTGCGGCCGATGGGTCGCACATTGGACTGGGACTCGATTTAGGATACAGATATTTCTATGTCGATCCTTCAGTGAATGCATTGAATTTTTAAATGTGCTCCCCTGCCGACCAACGATCAGAGACCTCCGCAATCATTATGATTTAGTTGATGATGCTTCAACTGTATCAGCCTGCACTTATGCCGGAGCGAAGCGGAGGCATGGCTTGTAATTTTATAAAGAGAGTAGTGAAGTAGTGATAAAGAGGTAGATTCAGACGGACAGACTTAATTTTATAAAGAGGTAGAATCTGGATTTGCTGTTTCTGGAGTTATTCTACTACCTGGTTCAAGCTTGACAGCAATCTAACCGGTGAGCTTGACTAGCTTGACTGCTACGTACAAAGATTCAAATCGCCTTGGAATGACCACGGCCGTGGTAGGCGTCCCACCCCCAGAGCTTCTTCCACGCTGTTTGCGGTGGGCTTGATATTCCTTGATACGATTCTATTCACGCTTTTCGGAATTCCGAAACTGTCGGAGTGAAGGTCGTGATGCTTCACGTCATTTACGTTTTCGAACGCGGCTTGGACAGATGCCCGACCAGTGGCGCGTCAAAATTTATCAATCCATGAAGTACACGCCTCCTCCGGGCCACCCTGAACAATCCAACATTCCCCGGGAATGATACCTTCTGGCCCGCAGCTGCAACGCTTCTCGATACAGTTTCGCGAATTTCCCCAAGCTGCCGGAGCGCGCGGCTTCCACCAACTTATGCTTCCGTCCGTTCCGGTTGTCCAAGAGTGGCGCATCTAAAATTATCCTTCCTCGAGGCGTCCGAAATTACCGTCACGTTGCCAGCACACCCTTTCTCTGCACCACCATGAGCACCCAGTGCATCCCCGCCAACCCTGATATCTCTGGCATTGGCGTTCGGGCAGCTATTTACGCTCAGAATCTCCTCTGCTTTTCGCCAGTTGTTGCACATCTCCGGGATGGAAAGGTTTCGTCCGCTGAGCTGGACGGCATCCAGGACCAATCGATTGGCATGCTTGCGATCGCCTTCGCCATCCTCATCTCCAGCATCATTCAGGCTACCGGGAGGAGCATTAGCAGTGGACAAGGATTAACCAGCTTCCACGCCGCAGTCATCCTTGATCTGAGCTGGATGAACAATACGAGCACCTGGATCTGGTTTCTGCTGTATGCCCATCGTCTCACCAGGCCAAGTGCGGAAGAGAAGGGCCGTAAACCTGTCTCTGCGACTTGGTCAGCTTGGATCAAAGAACTTTGGTTCCCTCTTCGTCTTCTCGTCATTGATAACCCGGAGACCAGTGCAGAAAAACGACGAACAGGTGAGTGAGATACACCTCCAAGTCTCACCTAACGCTTCCCGGAAGTTATTCATCGTGCCTGGTTTCTCGTCTCCCAGAATTTGGTGCTCACCATCGGCTCGCTCCATTTGTCGCTCATGAGCGCTATTGGCCTATGGCTTTGGAGCGATCCATCCCAATTTGAGGCGCCATACCAATCTAGTCCCTGTGACCCATCGCTGACCGTTGTTGGTGGTGCTGTGCTGTTTTCATCACAAGCATTGCGCATTTTCTCATTGGCAATGTATTCTCTTCTGGTTGTACCTGGGCTTAATCTCGTCCCCCCCCCTTCCTGTTCTTCCTCGCACTTCACATAACCTACAACAAGTCTCCGGGTTTGATTGATGCTCTATCTCGACGGTTTCGCACTCAGTCTCCGGGTGTGGACTCGTCCCTCCCAGGTCCCGGTGGTGCTTCGAACATTCCCATCCCGCTGTTAGGACTCGCGAGGACAAATCCGGTGAGTAACGAAACACAGCCAGAACCTGCCACTAACTCACACAGCTTTCATCGTTGTCGGCCTAGTCTGTCTTGCCGTCATCAACATCATTTTGCTTATCGATGTTGAACTCACGCTCCATGATAATCAGCACGAACAATCTAGCGGAGAGGATCAATGGGGCTTTTGGGCAAGTCCTGTCGCTGCTCCTTCTCGTTATTCCCATACGCGACTTTGTGACATCGATTCTGGATGTTCGTGAGAAGTTCAAGAGGGATAATGAGAGCAGGGAGAATATTCAAAGAGAGTTTTATCGACACCTGCAGGAGGCTGTCCGCGACGATACCTTCGACGCTCACGATTTCAGGGACTTGATTAAGCGGGGTGCCAACCCCAATATGAAGCTGGACGGTATCTATCCAAGTTGTCTCCTTCTCGGTTCAGAAAATACGCTCATCGACTTGCTACAGATCACTATCGATTTGCGACGCTTCTCGAGTTTGTCGCATGGAAAGGAGATGCGGATCTGGTTAAAGATATGGTTGAGTGGGGCGGAGCAACAGACAAAGGAGGTGGGTAGCAGGGTTGAGTGCCAACACACGAGCTCATGGACAATGCAGGAAGGGCATTCCGCGCAGCTGCGGGAAAGGGCCAGATTGCGATTGCCCAGATCTTGGCAGAGTGGAGGCACGAGGCCGATATGCGAGGTAGGCATGGTTCACCTCGTGTTCGTGGACCAAAAGCTGAGAGAGTGCAAAGAAACCAAACGACAAGCAATCGAACTGGTCGTAGCATCACTGCGAGATCCTGGTTGCAATATCAAAACAGTGATTGACTGGCTTCCAATTCTCGTACTGCAAGGTATGTATCACTGCAGGATTTTCGGTTTCTGAGCCGGATATGTAGTCGTATTCCAACAAGACATTCGGGCCGATTATACCTTCACTGAAGGAAGGGTTAGCTCACGGTGTTTGGAGTGCTCGCCAGGCAGCGATTGAATGCCTTTCAAGTCTAGCAATGCAAGGTATGTAACATCATGCAATCTTGGCTTTCTGAGCCTGGTTTGTAGTCGCGTTCCAAGAAGACATTCGGCCAATCATCCCTTCCCTCAAAGAATCGTTGAAACATTCCAGCCAGGATGTTTGTCTGGCCGCGATTGAGTGCCTCACAAGTCTTGGGGGGCAAGGTACACACCGCCCCCTCATGGATTTTCGCATTCTCAGCTTGCTTTGTAGTCGCGTTCCAAGAAGACATTCGAGCAATCATCCCTTCCCTCGCAGATTCGTTGAAATATTCTCAATGGAGGCAATTTCTGAGAAAAGCTCCCTCCTAATGTGACCAAAGGTGCCGCGTACTCTGAGCACGCACATCGTACAAGCACATTTCCTTGAATAATATTGTTTATATATCCATATCTCCCCTCACTATGCGTAGCTACATTCGTACTACGCCGGCATTTTAGTTACTTGGTACATGTAGCTTGCGCCGTTAACCGATGCTCTCTCACACGGAAAAATCCAGCAAACCTATCGGTTTTTGTCCGCGGCCTTGGCCCTGGGCATGTCGTCCTGTAGTTCCCGTGAGACTGCCAGCACTTCCATCTTTGCGCCGTACTTACGTCCCACTTGGAAGTCCGCTTCCATTTCGAGCTTCTTCGGGGATCTATCTCGTGATGGCGAGACCATCAAACTCCCATATACTATCGTTCCCTGGAACCCGGACACTCAAGGAAAAACCTTCAATATCTTTGATCCTTGAGCTGGTACCAAGCTGAGTAACTAGATCGTCAGCATTTAGTTTTTTTACCCTGGCCAAAATCTTTATTTCGAGGAAAACGGATGAGAATTGCGCAAACAACGCCATTCTTTCGGACAAGGCCACGTGTCCGAGTAGTAGGTAATGGCCGGATTTGGTAATGTTCTTGTCCTCTCTTGCCTATCTCCTAACATATTGCTGTGAAACTTGGGAGGCCACTCCTCCTGAATGCAATCTAGCTTCCTGTTCTATTTCTAGACTAAAAATCCTTATGGTGGCCTTGCTTCGATGGAGTTAGTGTGCAAAAGTGTACTTTTTCAATAATCTCGGTGTTTAGCCTCAACAAGGTTCCCTGGCAATGTTTTTAACCAGACAGATGTACTCAGAATGTTTCATGAGGAGGGTTTGACCAGACTCCACTCTTTCCTGAGTTTTTGGCAAGCTTTTCCCGTGATTATTGGACCCAACCCAGTAAATCGGTTCTTCAATTCCAATCTAGGCATGCCCTTACACCGAAAATGGTCACCTTACCGTACTTTTCGGTAAAATTGAAGCTCGTACTCATGACCATATGAGTTTAAGACTTCACATAGTGCCCTCTTCTGTACAACAGACTGGACCCCAGGTCAGACAAAATCTGAAACTCAACATTGTAAAGGGATCAGCCCGTCGAATATCATGAAACTTGGGAAATGGGTTCATTGACACAGTATGCTCATTCTAAAGTGCATTAGTCCATGTGTAAATGACCACACTATCCGGTGAATGCATTTTTCTAAAAATAGCCGACCCACCAAATTCTATCAATTTCCTGGCACCATTGAGATATACAGTCCGGGTTGAAATTGGATATGCGGGTCATGGCCCCGACCCTAAGCTTCATATAGCACCAATTTTTATGCTAAACGGATCAGAATGAATGAGATATCATTGTTTGTCCGACTAGTAGGTGGGTCCGGGGAGGTGGGGGAGCCTGGGTCACATCACGTACAATCTGGGCGACGTGAAAATCATAAAAGATTGATCTCATGCACGACTCTCTGCTTGTTTTGACTAGATTTTTCTGGCTCAAAAGATGGTCAAATAGATGTCATGTATGCATATCAAATACGGGACAAAAATCCAGAAAGATATTCGGGTTTTAAACGTCAAGGGGGATCCAATTATTAATCTGGCAGGGATAAGGAAACACTTGAAGGATTTAAGCTTTTAGCATCAAAATTTAATTGTGAGCGAGAACATTGCAGCCAGGGCTCAAATTGTTTCTGTGGACTCCCCGCGAGCGAGAATATCACAGCCAGGGTTCAAATTGTAGCTGTGGACTCCCCACGAGGACTTTTGATTAGTTTGAAAAAAAGGCAATTGGTATTTTTTCTTTTTCGTCATTTGAGCCTTGAGGGACGAGGTTCCAGCACCGCCACATCCGATATGGAGAGTTCCGTGACTTCTGGTTTAAGAACCAAAGCGGCCAGGACAATTTCAAACAGACAGGGCTGCTCAGAATAGTGCTGGGTATCATCTGGCAATTTGCGGCATGCAATTAGCTCTCCATACCAAGTCACACTTTTCAAAATGCGTGATAAAATCTAGGCTGTATTTGGCAGTGTCTTCCTTTACAGGTTTCTCTCCTACTACTCGCTATGACCAAAAGTAACCGCAAATTTGATTTTGAGGGCTTCTGTTTCAAAATTTTTGCATTCTTGTGGCCAAATTCTCAATCTATGGTTAATTTGGCATGGATTTGTACACTTGGACCTGAGGTGCACTCTTTCAGACCTAATATATTATCAAATTTCGAAATTGTATGACCAAAAGTAACTGGAATACTGTAGGTGATCCTGGAGGAAAGACTCAATTCCCTCAATGCCAAAGTCTCCAACGCCACTAGCCCTGTAAATTAATACATCAGAAAAGAGAGTTCCACTGCCTTCATTAGTATTGACAAACCCGTTCTTAGTGTGAGTCATGGGATCGAACAAGACCATGCCATCTTTGTGTCCAACAAGCGCAGGTGTGCCTGGAATAATAGAAGATGGTCAGGTAGCATTAGAGTTGGGAAAAAAAAAAGAACAAATACCTTGGAGGTCAGCAAAGACTAGACTCCGATTACTATGTCCCCAAGCAAAATGTGCAAATGCATGAATGGTAGCGCTGGGCAAGTCCTTCTTGTGCAATTTGTGTGAGAGAGTGTACGTGAAATGCTCAACAAATGAAGACCGTCTCGGTTCCACAAGCCATGTCAGTCCCGGCGAGTCTGGCCCGATCTCCTTCACACCAGAGGCAGGAGTTGCACATTGGATCTCCTCAGCAAAGAATGCGTCTGCAAAGGCGAGATCTATACGAGGAATCATGTTAATCAGAATACAATTGAGCGCAAAAAAAAAGACCGACTCTGATCGATTGAGATATTGAGGTTGTTTGCATACTTGAAAAATGCCTTGAGGAACCAAGCGCCTAATCCAAGCCGTGATGCTTCAGCCTGAATCTGGACTAGATGCTCTTCAACGGTGAAGGGAAGGGTGTCCGGTGTTGAATTTTCACTGTCTTCAGTGAGACGATAGAACCTTTTCAAAGCATAATGGGACCCATTGTCGCATTGAAGCTGCACCAAAAAATATTTGAGAAAATCGTAAACTACATGAAAGAGATACGTACATCATACACATGTCTCATTGCACCTGAACCAAAGGGGACATCCCGAACTTTGCCGTTGATGATATGTACAGAGCTTTCAAACTCCGGAGTCCCACTGCCAGCGTCAACGACACAGAGAATCTTTTTGAGTACCACACGAGATCTATTCTGAACTTCTGCTGGGCCTGAAAGCACAGAGGGACGGAATTCAGATCGTAGTGGAGTGTCTACCTTGTGATTAGAAATTCACCAAAGTAGCGCCAGTATAGCCCAGTGTAGTTGAGTGTATTTACCTCCACACATCCATGCAGTGGATTCAAATTTCACAATATTTCCTGATTGCAGTGTATTGCTGATTGTCCTGATGTGTTTACAAGCATGATAGATTGAACTTTTGAGGATTACAACCCACACCGCCCGGCTTTGTTGTCGCCAGGCACTACCTGAGTACCGCAAGCGACTGATGGAAGGAAACATACGATGAAGTTCCCTGACGGAGTGAGTTGACGTCGCCGAGAGCAGCGGGAGATCGAACGGTGAAAGCGAGAGCAAGGCCGTAGATGAGCTCAAAGTAACTAGCCATTAATTGGCTGTCTTGCCTTGAGGTTGAGTCGTTTGAAATCTTGTCACTTGAAAAAAAATTTGCGACCGGTTGGCGACTTGACAAAAAAAAACTTGCGCATGAGCGTGAATTTCGCACTTTTGATTTGACCCGTGACCACTGCCATGCTCAATATGGAGAGTACTCCCACATTCATGTATGAATATACTGTATTATTTCGTTCAAATCGACACCAGGCGTGACGGGTGGCTCAGTTCAACCATTTCGACACCTCGACATCCTGGAAAATTTTGCGTGACACCACGGAAAATTTTGACATTCCAAGCGAAAATTTTCGTTTTTAGCCATTTTTGGGCAGGTTTTCCGCCCGACAGGCTCGATAAACGGCTGAGTGACGTGTAACCCTTGCCAGATTTCGATACTGATAGTGGGGGTGCGTGATGTGTGATTGTCGATTTGAACGAAATAATCTACCTCTTTATAAAATTAAGCCTGTCTGTCGACTCGGATTTCTCCTATTTTTGTCGGTAAGTCACGAGCACCAACTCAGAGCGACTCTTGTCCTATCTTCTCTATGAAGGCACTCGCCTTCATAATCTTCTTGCTTCTCATGCCGCTGGCCCTGGAATACGCGTGTGTACCCCCGTGTCCCGAACGCTACACCCGGTAAAAGGATCTCTCGATTCACCAGGCCAAGATAAAAGTGTCGGAAGTCTCGATTATTCAATAAAAGTGTCGGTGATTTGACTTCGGTCAAATATCCGCAATCTGACCTCGCTCAATAGAAGTGTCGGAGGTGAGATTCAGTCAATAAAGTGTCGCGAAACTGACCTCTTTCCGACACATTTATTGACGATCTCAAACCTGATAAAAGTGTCGGAAACAGGCAAAATTGGCAATAAATGTCAAAAAATGTCAAAAAACGTGTCGGTCGATTAAACGTGCACTTTGACCGCCATACTCAAAAAGTGACCCTGCGAATTTCCCCGGAATTTTTCTTTGCCGGGCACGGCTCGTTAACAGGTTGCTTGCTATTGATTCGGCCTGGTCTTCACAGCACCGCCTCCGTCGAGTATAGAGAGCTTTCAGGCCTCTGGCTCAACAACTAGGGCAGCAACTGACACTTCTAACTAATTCCATCTACTGTACTCCTACAATCAATTCGCCATGGGGTGTGACGCGTGACCTAAACCACTAATTCGTCAATTCTTCAACGGACCTCGGGGTGCGTGATGGCCTAAAAAACTTCGTCAAACAGAAGATGCTTTCCACAGCCTGTAGAACATTCAACTTGGCACTTTAGGAAAAATAAACCACTTTAACAAAGGAAAAAGTTTGAAAATCAAAAAAAGCATGATTTTAATTTTTTTTCCCAGCATTGGAAGCACATTTTTACATGTACAGATATCTAATCTTAGATTTAACCTATGGCTGGACTATTGGGTCGAAATCCAGCATGAGCTCGGCAACCGTACCCCTCTTCTAAGAAGACATGGGAACGCACCCTGCTTCTGAGAAAACATAGAAACGCACCCCGATTCTCAGACGGCATGAGAATGCGCCCTCCTGGACTGTGAACACTTCCCTCCAATCGAGAAATTCTGGCTCGAAACCCGGTCTCTAACCGCAAGCTCCCCTCATTTTGGCCTGAATGACGCGAAACCGCGGTGTCTGGGGAAAGAACGGCAAATCACCATATTTGCCATTCTAAGGTCCCCGAAATATTGAGCAAACCCTTTTCAACCCACTGGGAACCTTTGGGGTACTTGGTCGAAATTTTCCCTGATGTCACGGCCAACCCGGGCGGTTGTTGAACTATCGAATTGGTAAAACTACTCACGCGTCCCGCTGTCGAACTGAACGAAAAAATACAGTAGACCCCCAGCAACGATCCGGGCCTTATCCTCGGGGTTCGGGATAAGAATGGGATCTCTGAGCGCGCGGGGCGAATTCGATGGGCAAACCATGAGTAACCGAGATGTAAAACATGTCGAAAACATGAAATGATCCGTGAAATTACTGCTCCGAATGACTGGGAACCAGATGCCTGGTGAATATCACTGCATAACACAGGTGCCAATACACGCGCCAGTCGGCTGTGACACTTTCTGATTTTCGAGAATTCCCTTGGCAACTGCGGCAGTGAATTCGATCCCAGTGAGCACCGTGCGATGTGTTGGCCAGTGGCCCCTTTGAACAAACTCAATCTTAAAAACAGAGTCACTATCGAGAGAACTGCAAAACAATGTGTATCAGTGAGAATAATGCCATGTTTCCACAATGCACTGTGGGGGATCAAATTCAATTTTGCAGCGAGCATTCTTCAGATCCGCCTTTCTGATTGTTGTACCATCCAACCGGACTTTGACAACACAGTTTTTCGTCTTTGAAGCTCGGAGGTCGGTCGCAGATATGCCTGTATCATTATTGATTGAAATCAAAGCACTGGTATCACAACAAAGCGATGGAACTGACTGGATATCTGCACACTGAGGCTACGGCATGTGAGATACGGGGCCACGGGCTTTGCTTTGAGTCGCTCACCTTTGGTTCGCTGGAGGCATTCTTGAAGGCGCAGTCGAGATTGCAGGCGACAGTGAGAGATGAAGCTAAGTGTCGTGGCGTTCTCGCGTATACGTGAGGACAAGAAGCTGACGTATCATATATCATCCCTCACGCCAGCACTGGAAGAACTTCTCCTTTGACATATACCCCGCAATCATCGGGTGAAGCACTCCAATCAGTGAATCATCGCAGTCGATTGTTGCCGCTCTTCCGCGCCCTCCGCCGGCAGCTATGCATGCTTCGGCATCATTTCAATCCTACTTGGAGCTCCGGAGCTGTATCCGCGCCTTCGCGAATATCGCCAGTCCGCTGCTCGTACGCGGTCCCGTCCGCTCATCCACATCCCGCTCGCTCATTCACTCCCAAATAGCGCTCCGCTGTTCTCCTCCTCCTAGAGCCCTCTCCCCTGCGTCACGCAATCGCAATACATCTGATTCGTATCAACCGGTAGCATATCTGCGACGAGCCCAAATACTACCCGCTGGATCGTGGGTGCATTGGGCTTGATACGTTGCCGTTACTGCGATTTTGTACAAGCTGAGTGTGCGTCGCGTCTCGTTTTCTTCTTGTTCTATGCTTGCTTCTGGATGCGTATATTGATATCATCGCTTGAGCCCAAATACTACACGCGCGCTGGATCACGGGTGCATTGGGCTTGCTACGTTGCCGTTACTGCGATTTTGTACAAGCCGAGTGTGCGTCACTTCTCGTTTTCTTCATCTTCTTTGTTATATGCGTATACTTATTGATATCATCGCTTAGGCGCGCGGCCAAATTATCATCCTCGATCGGAGCCAGAGCGCCTTCTGGGCGAGCACCGCTGGTCTGAGTTCCTCAAGAAGCCGAACGCCAAAGAGCAGGGGCGCGTGAGCCAGATTTTCTATTCGACTGGGCGTCAGGCGCAGAAGGACGGTAAGTGCCACTTCATTTTCTTCTTTTTCTTCTTTGTTTTGGTGGCGCGTTTGGGCAGCTAGGTGGCAGACCGCAGACGACATACTCAGCTCCGTTTGTTCCCTCCTTCGTTTGTCGACCTCCTTGTGTTCCGTTGATGTCGAGCGTACGCACCTGTCGGGCGCTCTCATTCTTCCTTCCTGACCACGTCACAAAGCATCGCCATCGGACTGATCGGACCCCTCGGCAGACAAAATTATGCTAAGCATGATTATCCTCTCATCAGCGGCAGTCTCTCGGCTCAAGGTCTTTTGGCGGGACTGACGTGATAAAGAATGACGAAGTTTGACATTTTTGTGATCCACAGCCAAAAGTTGTCCTGATGGGGCGCTATATAAGAACCCATACCTAAAGGTAGTGGGAATTTCTCAACTGGTGCCTATGACACCCTCCTAGGACATGAGTTTGTTTGTACACAGACTTTCATGTGGAACAGCTGTGAGGACTCTTTTGAGAGCCCACACAGATATTTTGCTCATATATTGCACTGCGAACTATCAACTAGCGTCCTGCGTCGTTATATTGCCATAATACACAGTATAATGCATTCACAGTGTGTTTCACTTTGAGAAGGCGAAAAATAGGAAATTATTTCACATGTGAAATTTGGGAAATTTGAATGGACGGTTCTCTGCGCAATCTCAATACGAGTAGAATGAACCAAAAAACAAAGAAAACAATCAAGAATTGAGACCGCAGCAGCAGTTCTACTGATGAACCATCATGTGTTGCATTGTTTGACTGATTTTGCTGCTCCAGAAAGGATCCCAGGCACAAAATTGGAAATGTGAGGTGAGGGACCTATCCATATCCTTCAGGCAAACAGAATGAACGCACAACCAATGGAAAAGGCCTCGAATTGAGCGCAGGGCAGCCATCCTGCTGAAAAGTGCGAGATAAAACACTTTTCATCACTCAGACAGTGGTTTTGGGGGTCGGATAAAAGATTCTAGGAGGTCATCCCCTGGACATTTGGAATACGAATCGATCAGTCCGACTCCCAAGGCAAACCGACAAGAACTGACAGCACGGTGAGTGTTCTAGACAAAAACGATCAAAAATCGCTCAAAACGGCAAAATTTTCGTTCGCGCCTTCTGTTCCGCAAATGGCTGTAAAAGTCTGCGCATTCACATGTAACTTTGATGGCACAAAAATGCGATCATCCAGATGTCTACCAGCAGTAATTGGCCACTAGTACAGTATAGTAGGGTTCCTTGGATAGGGAGGGTTCCTTGGATAATTCTTTTTTGTAGCAACATACACTCATTTTCAGCTAAATGGCTTTGGTATATGAGAGTATATATGCTGTCTACATCTCCTGAATTAATTTCAAAGGCAGAATCAGACTGAGGCTCCAATGGGACATGTTTTGGGGTACATCAATCTTTGATCACAGCATCTATCAACTTTCCTTTTTGTCCTTTATACACCCATTTGAGCGACTTTCAGCCCACACTATTTTTTGTATGATAGGTTGCCATCTTTTCTATAATATTGTCTCGAAGGATGAGGCAATCCAACTAACGATGGTGCCTCGAGAATTTATACAACACCTTTCTACCTGAACAGCGTGACATAAGCCTTTATCTTCCATCCACTTCCTGGTGCTCTTGGTCGCTTGAATTGTGCACTAGGAGGAATAAAATGACTCCTAGCTCCAATCCAAGTCCAATTCTGTGGTCCACAGGGCTGGATGCCAGCGAGGTAGTAGCTGGATGGCGGAAATGTGTGACTATTCAAGGAGCCCTCCGTGTGACACTTTCAATCATAGAGACATTTCTTTTCTTCTAGCTACATTGTACACCTTACTTCCTCAAATTGAGTTGCAAGATAACTCATTATACACTCTAGTATATGCCTGGTTATTTCCAGATTTTATTCTTAATGAGTGCGGCCTTTATGTAGGAAAGATCAAAGTAGGTATCCAAGGAACCCTACTATACTGTATAGTAATGCCTTTGGAAACCACTTCAGAGGCATCTTTAACCTCTAAAGACACTGAGGAGAAATACGTGTCGGAGAGAGGTATGCTGCCGGTCACCGCTCTTGTACAAACGGGTCGTGCGCAGCAAGCAAAGAACTCTCTGGACATGATATACAGACGAGGGGTCTTCTTCGTAACTAGTAACCGCAAGTCAACAGCTTCAACTAGAGCCCAGTTGTAAGGCACTTGGGCCCCAATCCCAGAATCAATGGATTGACTACCGTTTGTTTCCTGGAGAATTAAAGACTGCCTCACAAGAGGATCAGTCCCAACAGTGCTGCTCTAGAGGACTCCTAGCAGAATCCTTTTGTCCCTACTGCCTTACTGACTAGTATATACTAATTCTACTAACTAAAGGGCTCAGGATTTATTGAAGATGGAGGGACCAAGGCTGAATCTGAATTGCAAAGCCTTTGGTATGGGAAGTGATAAAAGTTTTTGTTTTGGAGTTTGGAGAGGTGGAAAGGTGTGGATGATGAGGAATGTGGAAGTCGAGCACAGAGGTGGTTTAGGGGAGTCTTGAGCTTATGTCAGATACAATAGCCAATGCGGCCAGGTCTGTGCTCAAAAAGGGAAAGAGTTTTAAGGAAAATGGCCTGTTATTGCTAGTGGAGATATGACCAGCTCAAGACTGGAGACTACAACTACTACAGAACCGTATATATACTACAAAAGGCTGTGTGTGATAAGTATCTGTGCTATGTACCAAGTATTCCAGCTATGTGGCAGATGTCATACAGCTCTGTGACTAGTGTCCAACTGCTATGGTAGCAACCATAACGCGTAACGCAGACCCAAAATGTCGCCTAAATTGTGTCCGTAACACGCAAAAATGGACTTTGGAGGCCGTTCTAGGTAATTTTTCGGCCCATCAGTTCCCTTATTTAGAACGATGCCTAATAAAGCAACTGGTTGCTAACTTTGAAAGTTGAAGAGCGTAACGCACCTCCAGCGGTTGCTACCATACATGCTGGTACAGTAGACTGCTCCGTGGAACCGTTACGGCCACATGCCATTGACCGTGCTGTCCTGCTACTATCACTCACACAGTGCCCATATGGTAGTCAATCCGATCTTCGTATATAATTTGTAGCGTAGAATCACCTCGGTTAATCTACAACTTACGCTAGTGACTTGTCGACCGATCACCTCAGTCTCTCCGTGTGCCGGACCAGCCTTCAGCTCTCCGTCACACGTAGGTTGTCCAGATGTTGATGACCCGGAGACTGGAGTTGTAACTCAATTTGAGGTGACGGCAGTGGTTCTGACTGTTGGTCAGGAGCCTAGGTAGGAAAATCGGTCATTCCGACAGATGCCGGGAAACCGTATCTGTGGTCCGAGGGGATTCCCGCGATCACCCTCGCCATGGCGGGGTCAACCTAAAGCCGGCAATTGCAAGGTACGTAATTGCTAATGTTGCTCTTCCACGTTGTGTTGAGCTTCGCCGGTTGATGGAGCACTTGGGGATCATTTGAGCCCACAGAAAAATGAAAGGTCGGATTTCGCTCAATTTTGATCGATTTGATGGCCCGCCAAAAATCGACCTGCTATTTCGTCTATTTTGGGGGTACCACTTCGGCATCTTCGAGGCTTCCTCCCAAGGGCTTGCACAGATCATTAAATAATCAATAATCAGACGAGTACGTGATATGTATCGTTTGTCCCCAAATCTTAGAGCAATGCAAGCCCAAATGCTCAGCAGCACTTCCATCAAAAATCTTTTGCAAAAGTGGGCAAAGGATAGTATTGAGAGCCAGTTCTTGTCCAAATCTCTTGGGAGTTTCTCAGCCGCTTTGCATCCCAGGTAATTATCGAGCATTCGTAAATTTTGGCATTGAAATCGGAAGGGAATGTGTTACAGCTAATGTCGGAACCGAAGGCGCGCATGAATTTTTTCTGTTTGGGGATGTTTTCAAAAAATTGTCCGTAGCTCACCCAGTTCTACTCTGATTTGGATGAAACATAGATAGATCTGTCAGGCTAATTCATGCGCAATTAGTGATGTAAAGCGATTCACGAAAATATTATGTATTAGGTAATTGATGATTTTGGGTGATTTTCATGTCAAATGTTGTCTGGCATGTCTAGAACATATCCCAGCAACCTAAAATTTTGGGAGGAACAGTATATGTACCTGGCTGAGGACGTGATGTAGCCAGAATGATATGAAATCCGAAAATTAATGTAATCCGTACAATATTTCTCGGCCAAATTTACCAAATGCATCCAACAGAGCTGCAGGAACTGTAACTGAATTATCTGTACTTTTGGCTACATCACATCTTTAAAAAGGTACACATACTGTTCCTCCCAAAATTTTAGGTCGCTGGGACGTGTTCTAGACATGCTAGACAACATTTGACATGAAAATCACCCAGAATCATAAATTACCTAATACATAATATTTTCGTGAATCGCTTTACATCACTAATTGCGCACGAATTAGCCTGACAGATCTATCTATGTTTCATCCAAATCAGAGTAGAACTGGGTGAGTTACAGACAATTCTTTGAAAACATCTCCAAACAGAAAATTTTCATGCGCGCCTTCGGTTCCGACATTAGCTGTAATGTCGTATAGATCGAGGCACGAAAACAGCCACGAGAACGAGGAACGGGACGTAGGTCACCATTGAAACAATAGCCATGATTCGACACCGTCTTCGCCACGACATAGCATCTGCGACAAGTAAATGAATAAATGGCGTTAACAAGGAGCCTCGCGGAAGTACGAAACATACCGGACTCAACCTGGGGATCGTCCAACACAACCGGTGCTGTCAGCCCACCTTCCCCTCCATCCGCCTTGTCCGCGGGACAGCTATCGGGCCGGATTTTTTATTTTGGCCTTTGTACCAGAATTATTGCTCAACATTCCCAGGAAAGCGGTACTATTTGATGTATGGGACAAAAATGGAAAATCCGCTCGGATGGCACTGTAACATTGACTGATATGGTGACTTCGGGCCTGCTTACAGCTGTTTGCACATGTAATGACACTCATCAATTTTGATGAAGAAGAAGCAGCGCGATACTCTCCTTCTTATAACGCTCATTGCAAGCTCAAATCTTGGTAGAATCGGATAATTTTAGGTGCGTTCTGAAGCGTTTTAGCAGGGCTATCCAACAGACCCACTCCCTGGTTCTAATTCACACTTTTACTTTTGGCCAAATTCGGCGACTCGTTAGCTTGGCTCCCCTCTTGCAATGCGCGTCCTGGGCGCAATACTTGGCCGATTCACCTCAAAGTAGGTGCGTTAGAACCGCCTTCATAGCCGTCTTCTAACGGTACCCCGCTTTTCCTTCCACTTTGCTTCCTTCAAAACTCGAGATTCTCACTTGGGCCAAAGGACACTGACGCGAATTTCGTTCTTCCTCGGTCATTTCTGGTCCGTTTTCCTTCATTCAAGGTGCATGTCCCATGAGGTGCGTGCATGGCCTTTTTTCGTCGCTTGGATTATGTTTTGGGGCGGGGATACGCATCTCTCCGCGTATATATGTCGGGGGTGTCGGGTTTTGTGTTGTTTCGGCATGGGCGCGTTTGATGCGGACTGCGTCGCGGAGCGTATTGCGTGCCTTGCATGAGGCGCGTTGCGCGTACCGCTCGTTGTCGCGGTGGGCGCAGCGCCTCGGCCGCAAGGCATGACTCGTGCCGGGCTCGATGCTGGATGTCGCATCTGCCGTAGCTCAGGTGTCGGCGACATCCTTGTGATCCTCTTTCCCCGCCCTCTCCCCTCTCCTCTCACTCTCCTCATTATGCTCATATCGCCTCCTTCGCGTTCGCACAGGCCTTCGGCCGCCTCAACAGGGACCACGACGGGTGGATCCAGATCGGGTACGACAAGTTCATGAGTCTGCCTTGAACCGTTTGGCCTTCAATCAATCAATTTTACCTGTCATTGTCGACTTTACTTGTCTGTTCGTCCTTTCTCATTAAGTATTACATACCTCTCTGTGATATGTACCAAATCGAATCGAACCGTAATCGAAATTGAATCAAAGCAGATTCGAAATATGTATGGTGTATTGTACCATGGATGAAATTGAAAATCTACCTACCCAATACACGTTTCTCAGGAACTTGATTAAAATTCTGAGGAGACAGAATTCAAGTTCAGAAGCACTCAATCTCAGGTTGTCTTTGGAATTTTCGGACTTCAGTTGAATTGAACCCGGAACGAGGGAAAAGGAAAAACTTTCAAACTCCGCCCCAGCCCTTTGGCACAGCCCGAGAAGTACCAGTCTGCCTACGGCAACAAGCCCGCCTTGTTAGAACGCCGTAGGCAGACTAGTCACGAGTCTAGCATAGATCATTACAGCCACTAGTACCGAAGGCGCGGATCAAAATTATCTGATTTTGCATGTTTCAATCCTTGGCCCATATCTCACTCAGTTTCTCCATGTATCAACACGAATTATATCTAAATCTGCTCTACTAATTCATCCGCAATTACTGATAGAGAAATATTGATCAAATTCCCTGTATTTGGATATCGGCATCTGGGCGTGCTCGCAGAGGTCATTCAAGGATCACTCATCCAGATCTTTACCAATCCCTCTGGAGTTTGAGGAGGGGCATTTTGAATCACATGCTTTGTAATGCCATTTTGAACACAATTGTTTAATTCACATTTTGAACCACATGCCTCGAAATGGCATTTTGAATCACATGCTTCGTAATGCCATTTTGAACCCTGTGCCTCACTATTGAATGCTTCCCTGGCTTCTCCACCACCACCTCTTGCCCAGGTCCCCTCCTCATCCAATCTTCGGCTGGTTCCCTCGTTGTTATCACCTGTGGTGTTGCACCGTCAAGCCCGACTGATTTAAGCTTTTCTCATCAAACCTTAGTTGTGAGCCAGAATCTGCACTGCCACACTCAATACGGAGAGTTCCGTGACACCTTGAACAAAGGGCTCCGAACTGTGCTACAAGCCAAATTGTTTCGTTCGAGGTCTTTTCAAAATGCAGTCCGGGATGAAACTATTGCAATACTTCGCGGTGATAACGATTAATTTGATAAAAGGAGCGAGTTCATTACCGACGCAGAGTGATGGCCTACCGAGCCCAACAAGGATCTGGGCATTTGAAAAGCATGACCTCGATCTAAACGATACAAATGGCGGGCTTGCCGGCATGGGACTTACGCAAATCTTCAGTCTTTCCGGCTAACCTGTGAACCATGGTGAACGGCGAGAAGTATGTGCAGAATTTTGCATGTATTTGCTTTCTGGACATACAAAAGCTGAATTGTTCAACTCATGCGTTTCACCGCCCTGCAATTCCGCGAACCCTCGTTAGGGAGATGTTGAATCTTTTTATCCCCTTGCCAGGTGCAATGACAAAAGATTGTGTGCATACAAATCAATCATTCCACGGTTCTTGCATTTTCCGCGGATTTTGCATTTTATTTTTTTCTGGGCCCGGAGAGCAGATTTTTGCGTAGTACTTTTTTGGGAATCTCTTTATATCATGCCCACATATTTCATGGATTCTTGTGGGATGTCAAATGTTACCCCGAAACTGTGGAACCAGCACATGATCGGGCAATTTGCAATGTATACAACCATGTCCAGCTAATTGGATCGATTTTTGCAAAGAGAAATTATGAGGGGCATCTACCACATCTCAAGTGTCCAGTACAGAAAAAACGAGGAAAATGAGGAGTAAGGCGGCTTGGAAAAGGCAGATAACGGGGCCACATCCACATGATGTTGATTATTCTACAAAGAAACATGGTCCATGCACTTTACCATCGTCAAAGTGGTATATCAGAGGCAGGACTAGGCCATGGATTCACATACAATGACAGAAGAGGCGAAGAAACCAGTGTTGGAGTGTTAATAGCTTGAACTCGCGAAAGCTGAAATTCAGTCCCAAGGGGCGACATTTGGGTGACATTAGCATGCTCCACCGCGAGCTAGACATGTAGAAATATGTAGACAAGCGGGAAATTTCAGAAAATATCAAATTTCTGGTGGAAAGAGGATATCACGGCCCTCTTTGTGCAAAGATGCGAGGACTGATGATGCCGGAAAAATCGGCCCGGACGAATCGGCCGCAAATGAGCCGAAGACGGCACTCTCCCATGTATATTTTTGCGGTACCATGATTTAGCTGTCTGTGCAATTCCTCTACATATTTGGTTTCAACCAATAGGCTTAGTAATACGTCGGGAAATCGGACTTTCTGAAACCTGGTGCAAGGACCGTGGAATGACTGTATTTGGGCCGTGTTCGGCAGCAGCACTTCCCGCATGCGCAGACGGAAATTACGCAGAGACTGCTCGCATTCACGGAGTCCAGGAGAATTCAACGGATAACAACAACACTGGATACGACATGCAGAGAAAAGAAATAGGATACCAGGATATCCCGAGAACGAGCAGAGAGTTGTTGATGCATGAAGCATGAACACAAAGGGACTAAGATTTTGAGACTGAACAAAAATAGGGAAATGAGTGGATTGAGGCCGTCAAATGACCAGCCCGAAAACAAGCAATTATTGGATTTGCCACGTTCAGTTAAAGGCGTTGGCAGATTTAAACCAGTATAAATAGGGATATGAGCAGTGTGGATGCCATGGGGTGCATCAGCAAACTACGAACAAAGTGTCGCGGATCTTGTGAATGGAAGAGAGAAATTAGGGAGAAAAATCTTGGAATACAGGCGGCTCGATGAGGAGGATGCTTGAATGTCATAGTTCGAAATCCACCGACGCCAGGTGAGAAAGATCATGGGCGATAATTTAAGATTCACTTGAGCAACAGAGGCGTCGGAATCCAGGAGATAATTGAGACTCTCTTCGCACCGAATAACAATGAAAAAAGATAAATTAAGAGCACAATCAAGAATGGGATGTCCCACATATTTTCTGTCAAGAGTGGGATGTCCCACATATTTTCCTATCAAGAGTGGGATGTCCCATGTATCTTTTATAAACAGTGGGACGTCCCACCCGTTTTCCATCAAGAGTGGGACGTCCCATCTGTTTCCATGGGACATCCCTCGCCATTTCTGACATAAATGGGACGTCCCATCCATTTTTTAGCCAGAGTGGGACATCCCATGTCTTTTCTATCGAGAATGGGATGTCCCATATATTTTCTAACAATCGGAAACTTCTCTCATCACCACATTACTTTTTCTGTGGAGTTGTCCTTCCCTTCCCCGTTATGATAGTCCTCATACTGATCAGAACAAGTTGAAAGGAAATAGGTAAGTTCAGATAGTGACATGTACATCAGGCGACACGCAGTTCAAACAGCAATTCCAACATGCAAGTTCAAAAAGAATGGAGTTCAAACAAAATACTGAGTTCACAAAGAACACAAAAAATCAAAACCCACTGGTATTCTCCCACAATGTGTCGACTCGCTTCATCTTGTCGGCCGAATATAATATTTCCGCAGAAGCATTTAGCTGTCGCTTGCTTCAGTAAAATAAACAAATATGTAATAATTCAAGGTCAGACATAAAGATCATCGTCCATATGGTAAATATCCGCCCTCTCCACGGCCTCCAGCGTTCCAAACTCGTCATCTTCTCTATCACTTTCCTCGGCATCTTGCTCATCGTCTGACAAACTGCTTTCCTCACCATAATGGCGATCATCCCCGCGAGCAGCTACGTGGGCATCCACGCGGCATCTCGACAGCTGCAATATGGATGGTCCCCACTCGGGCAATTCACCGATGCTCGAGCCCAAATTAGGTAGATGTTTGTCCCACGTCGCGCACAGCTGCACAAGCTTGTCTTGGTGAAGTCGTAGATGATACTTTTCGACACCTGCTGAATAAGTAAAGTGAGCTCAATCCGGATAATTGTCCTCAATCACGTACTAGATCCTCCAATGGCCCTCGCCGCTATCTTCCACTCATCAGAAAACCACACCCGCAACGCCATAATCTCACGGCGAAGTCGTGCCTCCTCTTCTTCGGCTCGATCTAGTTCCAGCAAAGCCTTGATCCCGGCCCGCACCTTCTCGTCACATAGCCACAAAGGCGGCTCATCATTGTAGTCGTCGTCATGGTCGTCCAACCCCACATCTTCGAAGATGGCATCGTCCACGTCCAGTTGCCACAGCCCGCCAGGGGGAATTATGAGGGGTGCCCTCGCCCCAGTGGGCGCCTTCCCGGCACGGATGAGCTTCGCAATGTCTCCACACAGTTTGTTGTATTCACTGGCGATCTTGGTGATTGTGGGCTCCCGGCGCTTGACAGCGGACTCGGTGTGAGCATGGAGTTTTGCATCTGATGATATTTATCAGCTCCATCTTTCGATCTCGAATAAAAACCCACCGTTCAGAAGGCGTCGGTAAGTGCGCTCCACAATGTCCATCTCGAACTTCCTTGCCCTCAGGCGTTGCCGCAGTCGAAGTTTCAGAGCGCGCGCATTCATTCTCACACGCATGTACTCGCTCTTGATCAGCTTCTGTAGTTCCTGCTGCTCGTTCACTCCTAAAGCCTTCTCCTTTCGCCTCAGGGTTGCGAGCGACTTCTCGAGAGCCTCTTGAGCAGCCCGCCACTCCGTCTCGTACAATGCCGAGTGATCGTCTTCATCCGAGACACCGTCGATGAATTTCTGGCGCAGCTCGCAGACCTGCACCTCGCGCGTTTTCACAGCGGCGCGTAAAAGGATCACCGCCTGCACTGCTTGCTGCCCACGAGTTTTTGTTCGCCCTAAGCCAAACCCATGTCACTTGCTGTTCTTTCTCAGAAACATAAAATACGGGGTTTACGCACGAGGTAGAGGTCTGGTTTGCGCGGCCACCTGCACCTCCCACTGCTCGCGCAGCATCTCAGTGGATTTACCTGCCTTGGCCAGCTCCTTCTTCGCCTCCGCACGCTTCTGGATGCAGTGGCGATACCGACGGTTGATCCATTCGCCGAGTCGTAGCAGGCTCGCCTCCTCAGCATGCTCCATTTGGGCGTCCAGCGTGTATAGGCGATTGTGGTACTGGCGTGTATAAGAAAAAGGTCATTAAGCTTATAGCATATTGAAAAGCAAACAGAGAACTTACACCAGAGATACGCAGATGCGCGATCAAGTGCCGAATTGACTTCCAGAATCGCTCTGCTCCCTCCCCGTTGGAAAATCCGAATCCGGACCTCTTCCGAGGATGATAGAGCAGCTGGCATGCCCACTCGTGCCCAAACGCGTGGAACACCGAGACCGCGAATGCGATTCGATTCATGAAGCGATCCAGAAAGCGCCACTTCCAGCAGCTGCGCTCCATAGCACAGGCGACATCGTACATCAACCCGACGTGAACCGCGAGAGGCAGGTGCTGGAAGAGCGTCTCGATAAGAGCAATGACATAGAACTGTTTCTCGCCTGCCGAGTGCATGTTAGCCAGGAAGAGAACTCGGTCATGGCGACACAGGAGGCCCATGAGAGCCGTGTCCTCGAAGAAATCTGTGCTCGCCTTGGTCGAGGACTGAGCGTGGCAAGGGAAGCCTGGTGTACTCGTATTCATCATCCTCGTCGATTTCCTGGAGCATGGGGTTTGGTCGCTTAGTCTTCTTCTTGTCTGGAAGGTCGCGCAGACTGTCCACGTAGATTTCGGTTAGTCTCGCTTGCTCTTCAGGAATAAAACGCGTGTCGGGTGTATTTTCTCCGGGTCTCGCGGTGATTTCTTCTTTTTCTGCGTGAAGCATGCGTCGATACACACTATAATGTCGGCTCTGGGAACTCAGATAAGTGGAAAATCGAAATAACTTTTTCAGTAGGCCTACATTTCGTTTGGGTCATGTTTGAGGTTACCGAAGCACGCAGGGCATCGACGGCGCAAGTATTCACTGGGGTCTAGTCGAGGCGGGGGCTCCGGGAATGGTACCTGTGGAGGTTCGGGTGTTGGTTCCCGCGCACGTTTGCGGCTGGCGTTACGGGCGGCAGGAGTAGGTGTGGTTGGAGTGGCAGTGCGTGCCAATGAGGTTGAGGACGCGCTGGAACTACGGCCGGGTGTGGTGTCTCGGTCGGTGGTTCGCCCACGCAGGGGCAAGATAGGGATCTCGGGACCATACACCTCCTCGATCTTGAAACGGTAATGTTCCTTCATGAGGTTAATGGCAATTCTTGTCATTAATATATATTCAGCTGCGGACCTGATGTTGTAACTGGAATCCCATGCTACTCAGAACTCGCTCAAAGGCCAGGGTAAACGCTGTCGTGTTGGGCGAAATTTGCAGAAAAAGATTCCTGGCAAACTCCAGCACACGAAGATCCACCGCTACTGACGGTTCCAGCGGCGCGCAGCCGAAGGCGCCCAGTCGCATCAGTTGTACTGCAGCCGATCCGGAAGGACATTTACAAATTTGAAGTTCGATGTCTTCTATCGCTGCGACTAGTTAGTTTCCAAATTCATGGAAAGACCACGCCCTGACGTACATGAAAAATGGAGGATGGCAGTTTTTAGCGTCTTCGATTTACACGTGCAGGCAGTTCGTTGTTGCTCCTGGCGTCTGTCCAAGTCACGCAGAGATTTGGTTTCATAGAAGAGGCGCACCAATTCAGGCAAGAGTGTGGGTAGCACAGATTGTTGCCACCGTTTCCATTGCGCCTCCCGCTTGCGACGATGCTTTGCCGCGACGTTTTAAAGCGAAGGCGGTTTCGATATCCTCCTTCATCTTGAGGAAGTGAAGGACATTTGGAACGACCGTTTTGCGGTAGAAGTTGTCATCGAACTCTCCTCCGCGTCGTCCGGCTATGTCCTCCAGCCAGCGGTTATTCCACTCCTGCATCAGGTCTCCCTCGACGAACTTACCAGCCTCACCGGGAAGATTGAACAACCAGTTATCGAGGAGAGTTTCCTTGAGCTCGGGAGAACACTCGAACTCAAGCAGAGCATACAAGTCAAGCATGTAACCCATATAGTTCTGGTTCGATGTACCTGCGAAGGTGAACACGAATATCTAGAACTAACATCAGCGCTGTTCGCAGAACAGAGAAGTCAATGGAATGAATACCTTCAATATTTCAAAAACCCGACCAACGTCGCCCTCTGGAATCGCATAATTTAACTCGATCCACCAGCCAAATTCCATCAAGAACAGAATGGAATTGCTGAGGACACGGTCTCCGTCGAACCCCTCTTCCTCTTTGTGGAATTTTGGACCATCCTCGTCCGCCTTGGCTTTGGGAGGTATCTCGTTCTGTTCTGTGTTCGATGGAGCATTAACCGCGGGCTCATCGGCGTCCTGAGTCTCGTCTGTTGAATCTGTATCCTCGGGAATATCCGCAAGACCGGGCATATCCGTGTCTTCGTCCGCGTCAGGCTCAGCTGTCCAAGTGGATCCAGCAGGAAATTTCGTACGTGGTTCAGCGTCGTCTTGCTCGGCCTTGTCCAACGACTGTTCGTAGGCTGTCTGGTTCGCATAGCGCTCCCGGAGGATGCTCGCGTGCTTCAAGAGGTCATCGAGCGTCGGTAGTTCTGTTTTGGCCTCGAGAGCGTCGAAATGGCCCAGTAGATCCGCTTTGCAGCCTAAAATAAGTCTGGTGGTGATTCAGATAGCGCGTTGCGGAAGGTAAGAAAAGGACAGACCGCCAGCAGTCCAGCACCCGTGCTTCCCAGATCATAGTCAAGTTGCGACTCGTAGGATAAAAATCACATTTTTTTAGGTCGGTGGGGCGTTTCATGTTGGTGGTGTTCGAGCTGTGTGAAAGCGACGATGGATCTTTCGATGCCGCGGGACCATAATGGTTCGATGCGCAAGAGTTGAGATCAGTGGCTTTTGTATGCCAAGTCTCGGGAGTGGAGATGACGTTACGGAAAGAGGTGTAGATGTCGGGCGATGTAGCAAGAATTTTCTTGAGACGCATTACTGTTGCATGTGATGCGCCGTCGCCGCGAACCCACGATAGGATATTGTCGCTCTTTTCTGGTTCTACCCCCATCTGCTTATCGAAATCAAGGAGAGCACTCTGCGGCATCCCCTTGTTCTCTACTTCTCGTTCGCTGTTGGTACCGAGGGGTTGGAGGACTGTTTTAGTTGGTGCAACACGTCGTTTGGCGAGGGCGGTGCGGAACCGGGTGGAGATTTCGGTGGAAAGGTGATAGAGTTGGGGGATGAAGTCCGCAAGGACGCGAACAAAGTGAAGATCCGCCACACTGTAATTGTGGGCCCAGTCGATACTTGCCAACAAACTCTCTGTTGTCATTTTCTGACCCCCTTGCGCGACAACGCGGGCTATATGATCTTCGGCTCGCATTGCGCCGGGCTTCGCATTCTCCAAGCGAAAAGCCGTGCAAGCCGTTCCGACCTTGAGTTGACTCTCGCGACCGAGACCTTGCTCGAAGACCCGATCATAGCGTTGGATATTGTCCAGCACCTTCCCATAATCCGCCGTGCCACGCTCCGTTGCGTCCCGAACCTTTTCTTGAAGATGGTTCACACTCGAGTCGGTCATCGAATTTAGGGCCTTGCGTGACGTGCTATCGCTTACACTGTAGCCGAAACGACAGAAGACACGCTTAATATCGACGTGCGCCTGGCATGCAAAAAGCCAAAGCCCGAGGGGAAGTCCGAGCTCGCCGCTGGCGTACTGATTGCGCGACAGAATGAAGGAGCTAATGGCGCCGACTTGGATCTGGAGAATGGTTGAGCTACATAATAAACACGAGCTTGGAAGTAACATACGACGGGATGAGGGCGGTTTTTCTTCACGATAACCTTGCCTTTTTTGCGAGAGGCCGTGAAGCACTCCGTCATGTACCACACAAACGGGTCTTCGTCTTGATATTGGCGCGCGAGGCCTTATAGCGTGAACTCGGTATCTTCCCAGGTCACGACGTCGGCATTCGCAACACGCCCGTTCGTCGTAGCTCTCAGATGGCGTCGACGGCTCCCGCCCGCCCGATTCTTTCGTGCGAGTTTCCCAACGCGGAAGTATGCGTGATTGCCGACGAGTCGCGTAGCCCAGGCGGATAAGCATGGTCGGGCGCACTGAATTTCGGTAAGAGGTTTGTTGGGGGAAAAGGCAGAGTGATAATCATCAGAGTCTTTCTTGGGTCAGCTTTTGTGATGGTGGTACAATGACTCGATGAGATCCGCCATTTTAACGGTGGATTTGCCTTGTAGAAAGGCGCCGACAGCCTGCCTGTGACGCTGCGTGCGAGGATCCTTCTCACCACGAACACGCGGATGAAAAAGGCAAGCAAGAAAGTCCCCGAGATTGGGGAAACCGTAGGTGCGCAAAACATCGTCGATTTTCTGCCATTGGGTGCGCCTTGCGGCTCTTAGGGAGGGCTGGGTCGATGCAGATGAAGGAGAAGGAGTGACTGGACTTTCTGGGGCCGAAGCGGAGGCAAAGCTCGTTATTACCGGAACAATTGGCGGGGGCGGAAGTTTGTTGTAGCTCCGCACAAGCTTGACTGGCGGCTGCGGAAGATTTCCGTCCATTTTGCGTTTCCAAAATGTCTCAGGACGGTCTGGAGGATAGTTCGACGCGTGCAGAGAGAAATTTGGGTTGTAGACGTGGCAGAGAAGAAAGAAGACACGTCGCTATCGATTGTCACCAGGTGTGACATGACACGAATGTGGTTTCAAACTCTGCTGATTTGTAATAAGGTCGGCGAGCAATCAAGCAATCAAGCTGATCAACAGACTACAAACAACTGAGGTACGAGGTAAGTTATGTTTGTAGCCTCTGTCTACGAGAGACTACAATAAACGGTGCTTCCTGCTCGTGTGGACCCCTCCCCCCCCCCCCCCCCGGGTCAGGAGATTTCTGAGCATGATATCATCATTTTTCTGTCCGTCCACCTCTTGTTATAAGGTGCCGGTCTTATCACTGCATTCCGAGCCTTAGTCGACCCAGCCTGTTGACGTGGGTTGACGTCGGTCGACCTCGGCCGACCCACTTCGGCAGGGTCTGCCGACGCCGTGTCGGCAAATCTGGGCTGACTTGGGCCGACAGTTGGCTGACATCGGTCGACTGGGGTCCACCCAGGTTTGCCTACCTGGGTCTGCTCGACAGTGGAGCCTTGCGCATTTCCTTTCTCATGGCCTCTCTGCTCTTCTCGACCCTGAAACCTGTGCTAATGTGTTATTTATTAACCGTTCTTTAACATTTTGCTCGTTCGGCTGTGCTATATCCCCATGTAACCATTCTCCTTTTGTCTTTCCTCTGCTCTCGCTCTTCGATTAACCCCTTCTGTCCTCGACTCTCTCCGCTCTTCAACACTGCCTTTTCATTTGCAATCAAACAGCGACCCACGCACAGCTTTTCTTGACAGGACGCAGTCGATCACAGTCGTTGCTCATGATTCCATTCGTCAGGTCGAGGGGCCACGTATCCTCCCGGCAGATGATACCTCGTCTGGATTTGCTATTTTTTTCCCAACCGCGAGCCTCCTTCAGCCTTGGCCCCCTAATTCGGTTAGTGTTCTTCCCACGTCTATGTCTAGACGATATCACAATTTACTACAAGCGGCTGCTCGGCCGCTTCGCGGCCTCGCATCCCCTTCCGAAGCTCCGAGGCGAGCCGAGGCCCGGCAAAGACCTGCCAGAATGATAGATTAAAAGCAGAGTCTAAAAAGGCTTTGGACGACACACATAATTTCATAGAGAGTGAAGCGACAAGAAGAGGCTGTCCACGTCCAGACAGCCGGAAGCGCAACGTGCTTGAAGAACGAGGCTGTACATGTCAAGTGAGGGTGGGATTTTATGCGGCCGCGGCAGGCACGGCATGAATGGAAACAGAGAGCTCGACGAAAAAGGTTAGCGCTGATGGCGGAGTTTAAAAAGGCTTCAGACGGACAGGCTTAATTTTATAAAGAGAGTGATTTAGCTCTGGCCGGTTCCGCTTCTTACGTGCCGCTCCACATGTTGCGCGCTCAAAGCCCATTCAAAAGGGAGGCGTCCGTCTAATCACCTTTCCTCCTTCCCCCATCATCTTCTAACCGCCCCCAAGCGTTCGTCCATCCCTCAATACCGTGTTTCAAGGTCAATTCTTCCGTCAATCAAGCGCCTCGACAGGCCCTTGCAACCGTCAAATCTAGTGCCCCTGCTCTTCCCCACTCATCAAGGCTTAAATCGCGATGAAGGCCTGTCTCCAAACTTGAGAGGCTGAAGACTTCGCAATACCAGCATGCAAGGACTTCTCTTAGTACCGCAAAATTTTCAGGATGTTCTGGCGAATCCTCAAACACTCAAATCGGCCCAACTAGATGTTCGATCAAGTCCTTGGTCAAGACCGGCGGGCTCAAGACCTCCCAAGTTTTGGAACCAAAAGATCCTCTCAACCGAGCTGAAAGATTCCTCCAGCCTTTCAAGACACCTGGGGCCGTGTTCTGAATTCTGTCCACTACTGAGGCCTGTCCCCTTCTCCGCTTTCGTCCCGTTCATCGCCCCCATATCTTCCCATTCCCCCATTGAGGCACTGGTATCGCGCGTTCCACATTCCGAGACATCTTTCAATCTCACTGACAATTTTGGAAACAGGTTGGGGCGAAGTACGAACAGTATGTATGTACTTACACACGCTTCTTCATTGAACAGCTGAATAATTCCTGGGACCAGACCCCCCAATTAATTAATTATACTGCCTCTCCTTCAGCGCTGACGACACACAATTCAGGTGCGCCTTAACTGTTGTGTTATTTATCAGTGGTCTCAAACCAACACTCACGGCGCGACTTCCAACAGCCCAGTGCTATCCTCACCTCTCGATGGCTGAAGTCCCGCACGCTCTGTTGCGCTTCAGGTGGCCGAGACCATCTGAAGTGTCACCATCCAGCCTCGATGCACAACCTTGGTATGCAGCTGACTTTAGGAATGGAATGCATATGCTGAGAAATCAACGACAGATAGCTAGTACATTTCAAGCTTTCCTATGCAACGTTAGCAGTTCGATGAAACGACCCGCGGATACATCCCCGACGTATTGGATGGATCATTTGTACTATTTCATCGGCATTTGCGAGCCAACAGATGGTTCAAGGACACATTTCTGGTACGTCTTCAGCATTTTACGCATCGAGTTCGATGCTAATGTGTTTCTATCAACTTTTGAGAACCACAGCTCACAATTCACTCGGGCCCAGCCCTTGCACCAATATTTCTATTGAAGTTGTAGGATTTGCCGATGGGACGTATCGAGTTGCGGGTTCTAATTTGATTGGGTTGTGTTGTGGCACGCATGTAGGCTCACTAAATAGATGTTGTGTTAATGGTTGAATTTATATTTGAATTGCTTTTCAAGCCAAGGTTGATTTTTTTTCGACATGTCTGCTTTTCTGCCGGAGCGAAGCGAGGGCATATCTTGTATATAATTATTTTAATCGATGATCTCCGTCGACGCTGTTATGGCAATGCCGTCACACCGCCGTGCCGTCGTCGCTGGAGCGGCGATTGTATCCCGCAAGTGGAAGCCGCTGTACTGTACTCCCATCGGCCCAAGTTCAGACAATTATTCAATGACAGACTATGACAAGTTGGCGGTAACTTGGCGACAAAGACCAGGACAAGGCAGCAGATTGGCGCCGGATCACAATGCAAAAGGCAGCCAAATATCATCAAATATCCTCGCTTGTCTCCGTACCCTGTCCGCAACTTAAATGAAGTATCAATTCATTTGAATTTGGGCTGGATTTTGAGCAGAGCTCACTCAGCCCACGTCGGCAGAGCTTGGATTTAGATGTATATAGCGCAAACGCTTCTCCGGGTACGTCGGCAGGGTGTGACTGTGTACATGTACCTGGACTTAACAGTACGTATGGGTTAAATCTGTGGCCCTCACTCAATCATCTAACCCTCCTTCAGATTCCCAGATGAAAATATCCTTATCGACCTCGAATCAGAAATGCCTCCCCCTTTAGATTTTTCGCAACATATGATGCAGCGGGAATGGGAGAGTTGGGATTCAGGGTCCCTTGCGAACCAAAAACTGATTTACGAGAAGAAGTAGGCAATCATAAAACACAATAAACAGCACTTGTTCCCCTTCCAGTTCCGACATATTCCTTGGCCCATATTTAGGTCGCATGAAAGTAATCCAGAAATTAACACCCCGTGTGTAGAATACTTCATATTCGGAGAAGCACGAGGAAATCCACCCACAAGTGAATCCAGGAGGCTCATCAAGCGGAATCTGAATTTGTTCCATCCTGACAAGTTCGCGTTAGTGCTGGATAGAGTTTTGCCCATGGATCGAAAATTGGCCAGCCACTGTGACGAAGTCGTTTGTAGAGTGCTTACCAGACATCTGGATTAGCCCGCAGAAATATTGTAGAATTTCATTCAATTCATGAACAAGTCTCCATCAAACAACGATCAGAAATTTCTCACTAACTTTCGAGCACGTTTATACAACTCCCAACCTAAATTACAGCTCTGCTTCCCAGACATACCGTCGTAGGGAAAGGTGAATGACCATGGCTGTTTTCAGCATTCAAATTATTTGAATCTATTAAATTGAAGTCAAGGCTAAGTTTTGAGGCTATCGACCAGTCCCGGAATGCTGGATAATTTATTTTCGCTTCATCTGAGTCTTAGGGTGACGGTGCTTTTTGGTGATGTTAATTCACTGTCAGCTCACGGGGGGCCACGAGGAGCCAATCGAAGATTGGCGACGAGTGGCATTTTGAACCCCGTGTTTCACAATGGAACCCAACATCCAGTGCATCATAATTTCGGCCGGGTTCAACAGGGATAAGGAATCAATTATG
The DNA here is from genome assembly GCA_029378375.1 of Mycena olivaceomarginata. Taxonomy (NCBI): domain Eukaryota; kingdom Fungi; phylum Basidiomycota; class Agaricomycetes; order Agaricales; family Mycenaceae; genus Mycena; species Mycena olivaceomarginata. The sequence continues at coordinate 373,423 of JARKIC010000134.1, read as the reverse complement.
AACCCCGTGCCTCATAATGTATTTCCTTGGGCTGTATTCTGCAGGGATAAGGGGCCATTTTGAACCACATGCCTCACAATGGCATTTTGAACCCCATGCCCCAGAATAGAACCCACCATCCAGTGCATTATAATTTCGGCCGGGTTCAGCAGGGATAAGGAATCAATTATGAACCCTGGCAGGCGACATACTGGGTAAAAACCCACCGGCTTTTTACATGTTTTGAACCTTGCTTTCATCTCAACTTTTCAGGCTGCTCACAACTCTAAGGTTTGCCTGCAACATTAGATATTTCCCCCCCTCTGCATGCAAATTTCGGGGCTTTTCTCGTTTGGGATGTGCCGAGATTGATTGTATCAGCCCAGCATCCGGAATAATTAACGAACACTGCGGCTGGAAAACCTGATTATGTAATAAGCTTTCTGGTCCAATCGGACACCTGACCTTTAAAACAGACTAAACCCGCATGGAGGGGTGCGAAGCTGATGAACTTCATAGTCCAAGTTAACTGCGAAGACTTGAACAGGATTACCATGAGCGCACTCAGGAAGTAATGATAGACTTTAACGTTGCGGGGGGTTGATTCATCTGACCTTTCACGCAGGTGGTTCATTTCTCGGATATCATTCAGAACTCGGCATTATGGCGGATATGGCAAGGAACAGAACGAAACAATTCAAAAACGCAAGTAAGCAAGTACTGCGTTGAACTCTTGACACCGCAGTTTCTTTGTCTTCGCTCCGCAGAGTGGCGCAGTGGCGAAGGCGGCGCAATCATTTCCCGCGACCTCAGTGGGATCAAGTCGCGGGATTGGCGCAGTTCGATAATGTTGGCCAAATGGGAGTTATATTTTCTGCGGACAGACCCGCTCTAATATCCGACCCTAGCCCGGGATTTGAAGCGCGAAACCCGCCCGCACAACACTAATTGTGAAATGTGACGAGGTGAACTTGATGGAAGCGCGTAAAGGTTGCTCCTGATTTTGATACTATGTACCTTTCACAGCCCCTCCCGATACGATAGCGCCAGAGATACGAGCCTCGAGCAAAGGTGTGGAGTGCCGGATCATAATTTGTCTTCCCTCAATAATGCAAGCCACGGAGCTCCAGAGGCCTGTTCCGGACGGCGAAGGCACGGCCCTCTTCTAGCCCTCAATGTAATGCGGTTGACATGTGCGAATAATATATGTTTTGCATATAGTTCTAGCAGTAACGGGAGGAATCGAGTCCAGGTGTCACAAACATCGAAGCAGCTTGAACTGCAAGTACGACTCGCAGATCTGCAATTTGACACTTTGCTAAGGGACATGTGCACCGAGCCAGCAACTTACAGACTTGTACTGCACCCGAGGAATGCCCAGTTGAGAACTGTGCTGACTTGGGTAGGTGAGCCTTACTTCGCTGCACAAGACATTTGTGCAAATGGCCAAAAAGGAAATGGGCCAAAGATCATTACCTGAAAAAGTGCACAGAAGCTGCTAAGGAAAATAATTGAGGGTGAGAAGGATGAGGAATGATTTGGCTGGGAATCGAACCCAGAACACATCACAGAATCCGATTACGTGTCAGCACAGCCTCAGAAAGTTAATGAATCTTCCCGAATCTACTCGCTATCACAAAAAGTAACCGGAAATCGGGCTTTTATGGGGCTAATTTGTAGAATATTTTGGTTCGACCTCATTGGGTGTACTCTTTGGGATATATGACCGCCATTCACACAGCAGTCGGCTTTGAAATCAGGTGATATGTGCACAATAAACGAATTAATTTGATTGCACGTGATTCTGCCTCAGATGACCAAAATTGTTTCAACACACAGCAGCTTACATGTTTGCAAAGGTAGAGAGTGCCTGGAGCAAATCTCGCTGATGTGGCACACAGTCTGGTCAGCACAGATCGGGTGAGGAACCTGATAAATGGCCGAAAATGGGCCAAATATTCAGCAAGTCATTTCAGCGAATTCTTCGCACAACGTATCATCCGGTTTAGCTCAAAAGCCCATGCCTATGTGCATTTTTTCTGGCTCAGAGCCCATGAGGACACTCTTTAGAGCCTATTACATTTTATTGGGCTACCACTTTTGAAATAATTTGTTTCTAATCGCGCTTTTTCTGGTGCATGTTGCAATTTTGGGGCTGATGTTGCAGACCGGCTTGCTGACTTATTCCGTCAGACAATTTGTGATTTTAGGCCGCCATAATTAAGACAAGAGGTACTAGAGTCCACTACGTGGTTTGAACTCTGTCTATTCGAGCTCAGGGAATTTATTTCAGGACATTATCTCTGGCAGATCATGAGATGACATGACTGCCATCAGCATCACTGATCTCTCTTCGGCTCTGGACAACTCCAATGAGCCAATTCATCCCAAACAAGTCGTGCGATCTGTCAGTAGGATCCTCAGGTATCTGTAGACGGTGGTTGGTCCAGCTCAGCGCCCGTGATCTCCAGCAAAAAATACATTTCCGGTTACTTTTTGTGATAGCGAGTAATGAAAAAAGGTAACAAAAAACACACTGCCACTATTGGGCGTACAAAAAGCTAATGGAAAATAGGCACAGCCACTAAAGTCATTAAGAACGATAGATGGCTGCAGTACAAACGACGAGGTCGGCGAAACACTGCTCTCAAAATGTTATGAACGATTAACAAGTACTCGTAAATCAGTCGTCGGGAAAATGCGTTGAAAGTTTTCTAACCGAATCGGGTAGTGTGACGCGCGGGTGACATAACGCGTCTAATTTGGTCTCTCGTAGACAAATGCTTCATATGGACATTCGTACCTGGTCCGGCCCGTTGTCGTTGCTGCTACATATGTAATCTACTTTCGGGTCGACTTACGACGAGAAGTGTTCTCTCACGGTCAACTGTACTCCGCAATGACTCGCGTCTCTGACTCGGCAAATGTTCTGATTCTTAAATACGAGGGGGATTCATCCACATGTATAGCTAATATTGTTTGGGAGCTGCTGTAGATCTAACATTGTTTGATTCGAACCTATGTTGTCAATGAGTGGATCACAGCCGGCAACCGCTGGTTCTCCGTTGCATTTTCAGTACCCGAGGCCGCCGATGCGGTCCCAGCTTTCCCAATCGTACCACCGAGCCATGTCTGACATGATATCGCAATTCAAAGGGCACAGACTCGTGAAAAATGGGTGAATTCCCTTCAGTCATTAGGGTTGTTCACAGTGGCCATTTTGACTCCCTTTTTGCGCCCTTTTTGCTGTGCTTCCGCCAATTGATTCTCCAAACTCGCGTCGCTGCTGTGCAATTCCTGTGCAATCAGTCTTTCCGCAACATCTAAAACCATCCGGCGGACATCATAAGCTGGTGGTCCCTCTCCAGCCAAGCTCGAGTCGCAGGTTTTCGATTTTTTCGACGCGCTCCATCCTTGGTGACGTCCTCGCCGCCGGCCCCGTTTTCACCCCATTCTGAGCGAGCTCGTCCTAAGCTTGATGATGGGGCAGTGGAAAGGGACACTGAGCGACGGGAGGAGGATGGGGGACTCGACGCCGAGAACGGATAGTCCGACGGCAGAGGGGGCGAAGGCGGGGGTGAGGGGGGAGAGGAGAGACACGACAAGTCCAGCTTGAAGTCAGAGAAGCCGTCGTTACTGAACGATGTAACATTGAGCGTGGCGTCCGCATCATCGTCCGCATAGGAGTACGACGTGAATTTTGAGAGCGACCGCGAGACGTAGGTATTCGGCGAGTCGGTCACCGTCGGAAAAGCTTCAGGCCTGTGATAGAAAAGTCAGTCTAGCGTCGAAAGCAGCGAGGGCAAGAAGACGGCACGCACATTGATAGTAGCTGGTGAAATATATCCACACTTCCAGGGTACGCGCGCGGACAAGCAAACAGGTTTTCGTTGGGAAGCAGGAAGACGCAACAAGCAGAGTGACGGCGTACCCCAGATTCACGGATGTTCGGATTTTATGTTAGTTGATGCTCTCGGCCACCCGCTGTTATGTGCGTCCGAGAGACTTCCTTCTCGTCACAAAAAAACGCACACGTAGCAGAAAACGTCGTGAAAGCATGGATACGTGCTGTCTGGCGGGTGGGCCAGTGCGTGGGCGCCAGCGGACATCCTCCAGCATGGCGCGGGCGACACCACACCTGCTCCTCTGCATGCCGATTGCGTCGTGGCCGGTGAATTGGTAGACCGTCCGCGTCAAGACTCAATGCAGGAAGACACGAGGCGGTGACAGGGAAGATGACGTCAAATCCGTGCAATTGTTTCATCGCGATTCTCGCGTGTCTAGGCAAGTTGCCTTTGGAGGACTTGGGTTTGTTCTCGATAGTAGTCAACGAGTTCGTCTTCTGCTTCCGATCACGGTTAATTATAATTGTGCGAAGGAATCTTACGTTCAATGGTCATGATCTCGGATGAAGCAGATGTAACGTCACACTTGCAATCAAGCACAAAAAAATAACAATTACAACAATAATCCTGCTGCCTCCATATCGTTCATTAAACTATCTGGATTCACACGATGGCCAGGATACTTTCGCGCTGCCCATGCTGCGAGTGGCCCATCGAGCCCTTTCTGATACGCATCCATAAAGCGCATTGATCTGTTCGCAAGTCTGGATCACGTCAGAGCTAATCGATGAAATGAGGCAAAAAAAAATGTCCCGGCACATAGAAATCAATGGGACAACATCCAAGGCCTCGAGCATGTTCCGTTCCAGTGCGTTTTCCCGGGAAGACTCGGGATTTAGACGGTAAAGGCGCTTTGAGTAACCCCAGCATTGCTCAATGAAGTTGAGCTCGCAATGGAATTTAGGGAGGAAGAGGACTTGGAACCCGTGCTCCTCGCAGTCCATCTCGAGGTATGACTTCACGTCCACAAAATCGAGTTGGTTATAGAGAATTCGACGAGTGCAGCAATCCAGGGCAGGTGAACCACATTGAAAGCCCGGGCACTCGCTGCAATCCTCATGACTGTTTGACCTGATTTCCTTTTTTGGCATGCCAGTGTCAAAATCTGGTATCGAAATACCGCAGATTCGGGCCCCCTTGTCTACTGTAGTATTACGTTCGAATCGACACCGGGTGTGACGCGTGACTCGGTGGGACCATTTCGACACTTCGGCACGACCGAAAATTTGGCGTGACACCGCAAAAAAATTCGGTAATCGGAGCGAAAATTTTCATTTTTAGAAATTAGCACGTGTTACGCGTCACGGATGGAGGATGAATCACTGGGGATGCGCCGGCCAGCAGATGCTGACCACTTGAAAGGAGATGCCATGCCATGTTGTGCGTTCGACTGGCTCGTACTTAAAGTTGTGGGCGCCGCAACCCCGATGTGTTTGTCCCTGTTTGATCCGCAGCTTCAAGTTTGTGCCTGTTTGTTTCAAGAGGTGACTTCTTTTTTACAGAAGCGTCCAAGAGGCCGGCGGAAATCAAATCCCTGACACCAACCTCATTTTTGTACTGATGGTGCTCTTACGCACTCACTCGTCCCCAAAATACTATATCCAAGAGACAGAACTCAAGCTTAGTGGGTTCGGTTCACACCGGAGTTTGGGCCAAATAAATCGCGACCACTATTTGGCCAATACTTGATGTATTGGCCAAATATTGGCCGAATATTGGACCCCAGTATTGGTCGACCGATATTTGGCCAGTACATCCAGTATTGGCCGAATATTGGACCGCATAATACAGGACTTTTGTGCACGTTTTTGGACTTAGAGATTTTCGAGGGCGGCGCGGGTGTTACGTCATCCGAGTGGCTCTTCTCCTACCCTCATCCCGCCGCGACGTGGTTGCTCTTCCGAACCCACCTTTCGCCCAATCGCTTAGAAACTTTACCCACTTATTCATGTCTTATTCCTGCCGCTGCACCCCGCGTTTTGGCCCGAAATCGGCCCAGTAGCACCGCCCATAAGCAATTTCAATCCGGACGCAGAACACCGCTCAAACACGCTTCGATGGCACTAATATGCATCTGAGACACCCCGTAAGCTGACGCACCTCCCTGCCTCCAGGAATAATTTCCCGCACACAACGTTCAACTGCGTCAGACCACGACAGGACGCAGCTGCGGTGCGACTTGACCTCAATGGACATGTACACGGCGCAAGCGAGGGTTGGGGACGTGGTGCAGGCAGCACGATACAGGTCCCGAGCTACTGCCTGCCGAGGATCACGGCCACTGAGGACCCGCTATTCATTCTCTACGTACGTGCCCTGCTGCCCCTCGTGTTCTTCCCCCGTCCTTGCTCCCTTACTCGTCCCGTCTCCCGCAGACCTCCGACTCCACCGGCAGATGCAAAGGCGTCGTACCTCGACGCTCATGTTTGAGAGCACGCCCGTGTACCCGAGTCCGGCGCCGTATTGGATGATGGTGCGTCGTGTCTTATTCCATATTTTTTTTTCTGAAAAAATGATACTGATGTGACGCTCGCTATACTGCGCCTAAGACTGTTTGAAATGGAGTCCACCATCAAGGCTGCAATGCTCAAGTCCTCCCAGACGATACTGGGGCCGCGAGGTAAGGCTTTTGGAGAAATTTTACGCTATGCGGAAAAGCTCACACCCAGTCAGTTCGACAGAAGGGTTTCTGAAGCTGGCAGGGTACACCGCGCTCTCGACGCGTCTTGACGAGATGCTCGAGGTCGAGTGGACGTTCGCACTCGTATTCTCCCACTCCTCTCTCATTCACTCTTCTGACTTTGAATGCAGGGAAGAGCAGCACGACGACCAAGTGCTACGCGAGCTCGACCAACTCAGTGCTCTCCCAGACTGCACTCAATGGCATTGTTGACGTCTCGACCGTCTGCGGCGCATACGACCCTGCCTGCGCACCCGGCACACTTCGCGACCTGCGGCGCTCTAGCCGTTCGCGCCCGCGCCCGAGGCAGCGGATAGCCCGGGGCTCGCGTCACCCGATGCACGGACAGGCACCCGACGGACGACTCGTTCAACCTGTCGCCTAGGCTCGCCGTGCTGTGCCGTAGTCGTTCGACGTGCATCAGCGCCTCCCTTCCTTGCAGAAAGTTCGCAGGGCGAGAAGGTACTGCTCAATTGGAAGGCGGAGGTGTCTGTATCTCAAGGTGGGTGTTGCTCACCCACTCCTCTTTTCTCTCGGCTTCATTCGAGGTCAAGTGATGCTGATGAGCTACGACTAATTCCACAAGATTTTCCCGGCTCCGCAATGTGAGCGTCCTGCTCTCCGTGCGGATGAGCATGCTAATGGCCTTCATAGTCACATGGTAAACGACAACGCCGAGGTGTTCGAGGTCGGCCAGAAAATGCCTGACGACGCGCTCGACGTCATTGGCGGGCACACGCGCCACCCCAACGTCGCCCTCCATCACCGCCTCGACCAGCTCGTCGCGGACCGAACGACATTCTTCCCTCGGCGCGAGGTCGTGCGGGCACCGCTCCCCGCCGGTGAAAGCGTGCTGACCGATGCCTGACAGCGACCACCAGCCATCACACACGCACGAGAACTACGGCGCGACTATGGACGTGAGCACGGAGGACCCCGGCTTCCACGACCTCGGCTGGATCACATGCTCACTCACCATCGCAGACCCGAGCGTTGTGACGCTCCATACCGCTTCCTCGGCTCCCTCTCGTCCGTCCTCTCGCATACACTGTGTGCATGGGGGCGTCGGCGGCGCATACACAGTAAAGGTGCGGGTATGTATTTCTTTCCAATCTCGAGCTCTACTGATCTCTATCGCAGCTCATCCTCGTGGACTGCGTGCGCGATCGTCTCAAACGTGTGTCCTTGAATCTCAGGGCTGACTGTACTTACCATCCTTTCCCTCCAGAGCGTTGTCTGTGACAATCAAGCTTCCCACGCATGCGTTCTCAGCACACGATGATGGAGTTGACGGCGCGACTACGTGCGGGCCGAGGGTGGGGGTCGATGTCTTGGACGTTGAAGCGAGAGTGCTGAGCGCGGAGGGGCTCGAGCATGCATGGGGCGGCGCGGGAACTCCGGGTTTGAGCTAGGAGAGCGTGGTGAGCATCTCGGGGCGCTGGTAAGCATGCTATCATAGCCCACATGTAGTAGATAGTCAATGCATCTTTGTCTGTACTAAATTCGTATGATGTGAGCAAGGAAAAATAATATATATTAAATAGCGGCAGCCCTAGGCAAAAAAACGGTCAGCCAATATCTGGCCAATATTCGGTCCAATATCCGGCCAATATTTGGCCAATACAACGGCTAATGGCGGAATATCGGCCGACCACTATTTGACCCTTATTTGGCCAATACTTCCCTAATACAGCGTGTATTGGCCAAATAGTGGTCGCGATTTATTTGGCCCAAACTCCGGTGTCAAGCTCCGGGAATTTTCCCGCTGAAAGAATAAAATTCGATTCCACAAGAAAGTCGCCGATCCCAAGATCTAGACTCGAGTTGCCATCAATTTCTGCACGGATTTGGAAATAATCAAAAACCGTTTTCTGCCTCACCCTTCATCGATACACAAAATTAATATCTTCAATCGAAAGCTTGGCCCCGAAAATACGAGGGTCGGTCTCCAAGAAATCCCGAAATTTTAACAATTGAGGGAGCTACATTGATGCCGAAATCGGTGGGAATATAATGTACACGAGTATGGCATCCGACACATTCGAATCTCAGGTTACAACTCAGTTGTTCATAGCAACGGGAGTGCTACGAGTACGTCGGTCGTTTTTATCTAGCACTCGAGCCTTTCTGAGCTGACCGACGGCACGGGTCTCGTCAAACCGTAGATGCGCTCGACTAGCGCTACCGATCGACTCGTACGTCGAAGCTGGGGGTACGAATTGGGCTACGTGAGGTCCCATCGGCACGGACGATGAATCCTTGGGGAGCGGGAAAGCGGCTAACGCATTCTCCTTGGCACGGAGTACTCCGTGAGCCCGCCGCTCGAATTCGTCTCGACTCTCCCAAACTGTACGCGGGGTGACTGTCGAGTCTACTGCCGCACGTACGTTCGCAGGTATGCTCTCTTGCGGAGCTACCACCGGGACCTCCACGATCGCCGGAGGGGGTCTGTCCACGCGGTGTACTCCACCATTTTGGCTCATGGTGTGCAGTAGGTTTTTAATCTGGGAGCCGGAGGCACCAGTTTCTAAGACGATCCTCAGATTATCGTCAATTACACGATTCAGTCGAGACCGTCGTGAGTTAACTTCATTCCGCAATGAGTCTACTCTACTCAGCATCTCTCCTCTGAGGTCTTGAATGCTGTCATGCATGGTCTCAGTAGCGGCTTGCTGTTCTGCTACCAGCGCCGTGGCTGCGATCACTCGTGAATGCGCCGTCCCCAGGTGACCTCGACTTGCATTCAGCTGGGACATCTGGGAGCTGCTCAAGGTGTCTGGATCAATGTCCAGAGCTAAAGGTGGGTAACTCCCATTTGCCGGTTGTTTCGGAATTGAACAGCCCAATGCCTTCATTTCGACGCATTTTCGCCGGCGGCACCGGTCTCGCCGCCGTCGTTGTATTTTCTGATCCATTTACTTTGGATTCCCCGTGCAACCAGAGCGTTTTGGGAGCGCCATTTTGAACCACGTGCCTAGGAATTGAACACGGCACGTCCTCGGCGAGCAGAAACATTCCAAACATTGATTGAGTGCTCTGCACCCAGGTTCAAACTGGACTCTCGATCCGGCCTTCCCATTGTGAGACATTGAAGTGACGTTCAACGCTTTGTAGGAGCTTCTTATCAAGAGAACTAGCCCAGGGTGATCATGTACAGAGCTTGTGCGCCGGGACGAGATGCTAACGAGACGTCGCTATATTGGCGACCGTGCACCTTCCCCAGCACTCACGCCCATGCAGCACGCGCTGTGACCATCGTGTGAGCTATATACTAGGTGTGCGCAGTACGCAACAACCAGCGATGGCCATAGTTTCCTCCAACAGTTATTGTCGTCTATAAATCCAATCGAGTGCCTTCCTGATCCTTGCTTGGCTTTTCAGAATTTCAGAACCTGTTCTTGCAGCTTATTGCACCATTCTAATCTCATGAAACTCGAACAGTGTTTTGAAATCAATGTCGATTTTCCCATTCAAAACGCGTTACGACCGAAAAGGGACAAGAAAAGTTTTATTTGCGAAGTTTGGGATGGAATTTCAGTCCATCCCTTTACTCGGGTGGATAATGGGTAGTTTTACGCGTAAAGCGGGCCAAGGGATGCGGGAGGAAGCGAAGAAGACGCGACGCGTCTTTGTCACACATGCATCAGGAAAAACCTCCTCTGGAAAATTACCTCCAATTTGGGGCAATTTCCTTTCTGCTTTCCAAACCAGGCAAATTCAAGGAAATGGAGGGAAATATCCTCTATTTCCTTGGTTGGTTTAATATCCTTGTCATCGCAGAAATAGCTGTGTAGGTCAAGGTTGAAAATTTCACCTGCCAGTAGTAACGTGTCTTTGCTCGTCATCTGGCAGCAACAAGATGCTCCGTATCATCCGTTGAAAATGCAGCCTATAGTAGAAGGATAAAGACACAGAATTTAGAAATCGGAGAACCAAAGTCTCTGAGACTTTTTATCACACTTATAAGCCACGTTCCTCCTCGCTTACCTTGCCAGCCGTCCCAGCAGGCCCAATGGCAGCCTCCGATGAGTATCTGCAGCGCTGAGCGATGGGGAGGCTTGTGGCTGAATGCCTAATCTGTGTATTTCAAGAGACCAATTCCGGCAGTACGTGCTTGTTTGAAGGACGGCGCCGCCGCACGAAGTACTGCCTATCAGTCTGCCGGCGATTGGAGATGGTGTTGAATTTGTTGAAGTTCTTTGCCGAGCTAACCGAACGCTAACTCCGTCGGATCGAACCATGAAACCATCACGTGTGCGCAGATCAAGGTGGTTTGTTTTGATGGGACAAACGAGCTCTCTTCTTGCCCTCATCTCTCTCTCTCTCTTTCTTGCGGCCGCGATGCTATACACTCGCCCACAACCCACCTCTCATGCAAGTCGTTTCTATCAGTGCCCTCGCCTTGCTCACCCACCCTAGGTACACGACAGTCGAAGCATCGTCGTCTGGGCGATCGGCCAACAACAGAGCTGGCGAATACACCTCCCCATCGCCTTGCGCAATCCCAAACCGCGCCTCCAATCGGCGGCCGAATCTTGCGCTTTGTGCCCGATCCGCGTCGTCGCGCACCGCGTGTTCGAGCTCCGCCTCGGTGGGTGGGCCGGGTGGCAGGTCCAGGTCGTCGGGGCTGCAGGATACAACACATCCATCTTCACTCGGCCCGCCGGTGCCGCTCTCAACTTCATCTGTTTCGGTATCAACGTTCATTATGTCGTTTTGGACGCGTGCTCGGGCAGAACGGTCCCTGGGTGGGCAAGTACCAGTCGCGGGTGGACGACCTCGAGGGCATCGCGCACACGGTGATCGGCGCGCAGAGCGCGACGTTTGCTTTATCATTGCCTCGCTTTGGTGCGTTCTCATGTAAGTATGCAATTGCACCACATTCATCATCTCCTTTATTTGAACAGGGAATTCTTGTCCTCGACACGGGTCAACGCTGAGTAAATTCACTGCCATCTGAGCCGGCGCCGCTCACCATCCTAGATCTATTATTTCCCTGAACTACGCTTGCTTACCGGTGAGTCTTTTACTTCGACAGATTGAACCCACATGACCGTTTCTTGTAGACTTCCTTAGCGACACTTACGCGCAAACGGCGGACAGCCACCCTGCCCGCATCCCCCAGTGAGACCTGTGCTTTTATCCTGCGACGCCTCTAACCGCGCAACGTCTCAATTTACTCTCGTTTGCATGTGCACTTCCTTCCAGGTCCGGCTCATCTTTGATTATATTTCTCAGGTCTGATGTCCTTCAATTCTTCGATGCTCGCCTAATTCCGCATCTTTTCAACAAATCTAACATATCCCGCAGCCTTTAGGTCCGTTGCTTTTCATTTGGCAATACCTCTTCTAATCTGTTTCCCAGCACAGCATGCCCTAGGAATGCTGTATTCACAGTGCGACGCAATGAACCCGAGAACAGTGAGCCGTTACCCTGGCCGCCACGCGTGAGATGATTCTCTTATCTTGAGATGAATCTGACTCAATGCTGCGTCAACAGTGCGGCATGCTGTGATTTCAAGTTCATTGAGATTTGGTGGTTATGGCTTGTCTCGTTGTTTAGACCATGTAATATTTAGAACGCTGCAATACATGTTGTTTTCGGGCTCTTTCGAGTGTATTTGAGCAGCATCTGGCAGAAAATTAATGGGAAATCTGCTGCAAATGCAAGGTAATCCACGGTAATTTACCTCCAAATTGGAGGCAACTAGATAGCACTGTTACTAGCAAGGAAATCGGTCTAATCAAGGATATTTTGTCCAATTTGGGGCAACTTGGAGGCAATGCCGGGAAATTGCCATGGGAGGCTTTTCCTGATGTGTGATGTCACGCGAAGATTGGTAATAAGAGTGGCCAGCAATCAAGTGATCGACGTAATCACCAGACTACAAACAAGCGAGGTACGAGCTAAATTTTGTTTGTAGCGTCTGTCTACGAGAGACTAGGTGAAGGGGACCTGCGGAATGAGAGTGTACGCATCCCTACAAAACTGCAACCTTCAAACAACGTCGAACCAATGCACGTTCGTCGACCCCGGAATCTCTACGCGTTCGGGGCCGGAATTGTGGATGGTATTTGTGGATTTCTCAAGTCTGGTAGCTGTTATTAGAGCCTCTGCGTCGCTAAATGCAGTTCCATCAGGTCTCGACAAGTGGAGTGTCCGCAAGGAGCCGAAACTATGGCAAGACTCAATCGACGAATCCGGGAAGGATGGACGGGGTGAGTGGGGCACCGTATCACATCGGGCCCTCCGTCGGGCTCTTACAGATGGCGGGGCCAATCTGACCCAGCACTCGATATCTGGAATAATGACCAGCGTGGACGTTTAGAATGGACGGTATACACTCGTAGTTCTCAACGCAGATTGTGGCTGGGGCCGTGTTTCCGCTAATAAGCGTGCCTTGATCCTAGCCCCAATGTTGCACGAAGGCTGTCTGCAGACTGGGAATATAACATGGTGATTTTGTAGTGATTGGAAAGAATTCGACATATCAAATGAAATTGTGGATTTCCCCACGCCTGGAATGATGGTCGGCACGGAATGAACTGATGAGTACGCCAAAGTAGGGCCGCCCCGGGCCGCCTTGCTTCTAGCACGGCGATTGGAATGAATTAAGTGAGTCATCCGTAATATCATCATTGATCAATCCGTAGAGTCACTAACTTCGGACAGGTAAGGTGTTTTTTTGGCACCCCGTAGCGTGGCACGGGCCAACTGCTAGTGAGCGAATTTCCTGATGTGGCACTGCATTGGGCTTCGCTTGCGTAAGGAGTCCCGATAATCAAGAAGAGGCCGTTCTCGATATCAATTAATATCACGGGGCGTCATGGCACGGATCGTCCGGATGAAATCCGCGAATAATTCAGATTCCGAATAATTCCGCTTATTCCTACCACCACCATCAAAACTGAAAGCCGGATCGTAGACAGGACACTTCTAAGACTATCTGTCTCGTCAGAATTCTGTTCCGGGCAGCAGCAACCTCTCCATACCAAATCAGGTGATTCATGTGAATTTTGCATTAGTTCCACACAGCCACAACCTCTCCATACCAAATCAGGTGATTCGCTTGAATTCTGCATTCAGAGCGCAGGCAAAACAGTGCATTGGATCGATCGTAGCCAGGACAATTCTAAGACTTTCTGTCTCTTCAGAATTCTGTGAGTTTGAAAAGACCCATAATTTTAGGGAGATCAGGTGGAGTTTAAAAGCTTCAGACAGACAGAATGCTTAATTTATACAAGAGTGCGGTGGGCCGTGAAGAAAGAAGTTGGCTTGGATCTGGCGCTTGATTGGGCGCTAAACAAACACTTCTCGGAAAGTGGTGCCGGAGCGCTGATAGCGGAGTTTGAAAAGGCTTCGGACACCCGTAATTTTAAAAAGAGGGTGAAATAAAGTAGGGGCCGTGAGAATCCAGCACCTTATGTAATCAGCCATCACCAAAGCTGCGGCTTCAGAAACTTTTTTTTTCAAATCCGGCTGGGATGTTCAGGAAAAATACAAAATATATTTTAGGACATACTATGTACATTAGTAGGCTGCAACAGCTGCCTTTATCTCAGCAATCATTGAGGGAGGCTACCGCATTGGATTACCGCATTGTAACCACACGGAAGGGGCGTGGCATAAGCGGGCCGGATGGCGGGCCGGTCATCGGTCCGATAGCCGGGATGGCTGTGCATGGCTGTGCAGTGGCCATTTCTGCGCTGCACACATCTTTGAAAATGCTCAGGGAGCTGTAAAAAGTGTTCTGGAACTCAAAAAACATGAAAAATTTGTTTGCCTTTCTACTCTGAGTTTGGTCAATAGGAACTACTCGTTATGACCAAAAGTAACTGGAAATTCGATTTTAACGGCATCTGATCCAAATTTTTCCCATTCTTGTGGTCAGATTCTCAATCTATGAAGAGTTTGGCATGTATTGGCACACTTGAACCCGAGGTGCAACATCTCATACCAAGTGTATTATTAAATTTGGAAATTGATCGAAAATTGATGATATGTCCCTCCTTGTGATTGTCTTGATGGTATTTCTGAATATTTTAATATCTGATAATTAGCCGTTGACCTATAGAAATACGCACAAAAAATCTAGGGGGTGTACAGACTTCCTAAATGGCTCCATGAATAAATTAAAAGAGGGCAAAAATCTCTGCCTTGATTCAAAAAATGATTTAGATCCCGATTTTCACAGAAAGAAAGTGCAGTAGATGCTGTTTTTTGATTGGATATGTTGAAGTATGTTCCTTTCCGAATTCTGGATAAAATAATTTGCCAAAGGATACCATATCCAGCCAAGAAGCACCTCTTCCGGTTACTTTTGGTCATAACGAGTATGCATAATGACCCAAAGAATGATTTCTATTGCTCAGACTGCCACTGAAGTGATCCCATCATTAATGGTGCTGAGCAGTTACGCCTGTTGCGACTGATGGCTGATTACATAAGGGTGCTGGATTCTCACGGCCCCTACCTTAGGGAGATGATGGGAGATACACGAGCAAACAACTCATTTATCTTGACCGCCCCACCCGATTCGGCGCGTATCCCGGCCACTAGGTGCGACGAAATGGCACATAACTCGTTTGCGATGGAACTAGTGCTACCCGAGACCTCCAGACCCAGCCAATCCCGTGATTTGATTGGGGAGACTCCGACATCCGGGCCGGGTACTTCACGGCCAATTCCGGCCCCAACGCCCCACTGTCAGTCCCATTTATGTGTGCTCACGTTGCGCCCCGAGATTGGCTATTGACAACAGGCTTTGATGGTGAACGCGGCGGGCGCATTGCATAATTTTTTGCGTGTGCATGCGGGGATAGACGACTTGGATGGTGACGAAGAGTATGATGTCAATGGCCTCCCGTTCTTTGCAGCGAATGCGAACCACAACCCCGAACTCCCTCCAGCCCCAGCCCTGAGTTCTGCCGAGCGGACACGCGCAGATGCGCATCGGGATTGAATTGCGCAAGCGATGTGGGTGGAGTACATCCGGGATCATCTTGATTTGGCATGACAAACTTGGATTGTAATTGCTGGTTCACTACCAGTACAAATGACGAGAACAATGTAGTACATTATGACAAGCTACAAACACTGGAATGCATCGAAAAGTCCTACATGGGAGTCATGTGGCCATCTCTTATCTTTGGACCCCCTTGAGACTGTCGGCAGGAGCTAGAGAAGATGGATGAGTAGGGACGAGAAGTCAGAGCGAAGGTGACGGGGGAGGCCAAAAATTAAGAGAATCAGGGTTTGCCAATGAAATTGACAATACCCGCGAAGGATCGGCTTCGCGTCTCTTGGTCCAGAACAGAGATCCATCAGCGGAGCAAGCATCGCCAACTGGACAGAAAGAGATTTGGCCAGTGGTCAGGCCACACAGCTCAATCTGATCCCCAAGAGCCCAAACTGAAGTCGCAACTTGCCAGGTTGCGACCTGATTCCCCAGAACCCAAACAGAGGTACTTGCCAGGTTGCGACCTTGATCCCCCAGAACCCAAACAGAAGTCGCAACTTGCCAGGTTGCAACTTTCATTCCCCAGAACTCAACCAGAGGTCGCAACTTGCCAGGTTGCGACTTTTATCCCCCAGAGCCCAAACAGAGGTCGCAACTTGCCAAGTTGCGACTTTTATCCCCCAGAGCACAAACTGAAGTTGCAACTTGCCAGGTTGCGACCTTGATTCCCCAGAACCCAAGCAGAGGTTGCAACTTGCCAGGTTGTGACCTTGACCCCCCAGAACCCAAACAGAAGTCACACCTTGGCAGGTTGCGACTTGCAATCCCCCAGAACCCAAACAGAAATTGCAACTAGTTGATCCCTCTAGAACGTGTGGAGCTGTTGAAAGGCAGTGCTTATGAGGAATGTTCCGCTCACCAAGCAATACAGAGAATGTAGAAGCTTTCATGCCCTGGGGAGACTACCGCCAATGCGGACACTGGACCTATTGTAACGGTGCGCTCCCGCGCCTCTCTATTTTACTTCTTTCTATTTCCTTTTCCAACCACACACATTCCTTACTCGTCATCCGTCTTGCGCTACCTTTCTCCTTGATGCCCCGGCATCCCGTATCATTGATCCTTTTCTTTATTCACATGCTACCGTACTTACTTATATACCCCATACCACAAGGGTGATCCGTTCTATCGTGGTACGGACATCCTCTTCGCAGAGCAAGAAATTGCGGACCCCGTTTCCCTACTCCACCAATACGTCGCCAAACGAGACTCTCGCCACGGCGCACGCGCTGCTCTTTTCTTACGAGAAGACGGTTCTTTCCCCACGCGGTCGTGGTTCGACAAGAAATTTTTCGCGCTCTTGTCGCGAGACTATGGCGGCCACTCTCCTCGCGCCGGGGCTGCGACGTTTTACGCCAGTCTCGGTCTGAGTGAGAGCGTGATTCAGGCCATCGGCCGTTGGTCTTCCGCAGCGTGGAAGATTTATATCCGCGACAATCCCACCATTCGGGCGGAACAGCAGCTTGCCGCGCTGAGGCTTCGCCTCCTCTAAGCTCTAGAGCTCGTCGCATTCATCATCTTTGACCACCACCTCCCCTCAACAACATTTACAGCTCATTATAGCCTATCTCTCCGAGCCCAATTCATGCGGGGCCCGCTTCGGCGGGCTTGCGTTCGTTGCTACTTCCCTGAAGCGTTCGGAACGCGGCAGAGGTTGGAGTAAAATTGGATTCCGGGGGTAGGGAGGTTTTTCGGAGGCCTCTGCGCCCACCCGACGCGTGATACGCGGCTCCGCCGCCTCAAAAACAATTTATAATGGCACCGCCATATCTTCTATCCATAGGTCAATCGACCTTGTCCCTCCGTTTCATCGGCATGTCTTGATTCGGTGCTATTGAGTTAGCGGAGGCCGGATCCGAGACAATATATATGTCGTTGGAAATTTCCTTGTGCTGCCCATGGCTTCGCCTTTACCACCCAGCACAAGGTAAGCGCTCCGCGCTTCTGCGTTTAGCAGCGCCTCTCATCATTTCCTTCCTCTCCAGATTTTTGCTGTTCATTCTCGGCTTCGCCGCAGTGAATTTACGAAGCAAAATCTGGACTGAGTGAGCGGCGTCGCCGTCATTTACGAGAGCGTAGCGAAAACTAATAATGCACCAGGCTTTCTTGCTTGTGCTCTCGCGTCACCCACCCTCCTCTCCCATTTCTGTTTTATTTTATCTTCCTAACTACTGTACTTGTAACACCGCTTTTGTATGTACTTGTACCGTAGCCTATCTCTCCGAGCCCAATTCATGCGGGGCCCGCTTCGGCGGGCTTGCGTTCGTTGCTACTTCCCTGAAGCGTTCGGAACGCGGCAGAGGCCGGCCTTCTTTGCTGGCATTTTCTTTGGCTTTTTGCGGAGTCGGGTGTCCTCTGCCTCGTCGTATTCCATATCGCTGTCGGGTGTCTCTTCTTCGGCAGGTGAAGCCTTAAGGGTTGGGTGATCAAAGACAAACCGGCGCTGGAAAAGCCAGTGAATAAAGAACAAATGGAACCAGAGACACGGACGTACAAGGAGCACCGCGTGCAGCCGACTTGGTGGAAATTGTCAAAACGAGAAAAAAAACGGCCGCCCCCTAAGTTCCGCAAATGGCTGTAATGGTCTCTACAGGGATCCACCAAAAAAATATTGAAACTCCAACAGCTTGAGCAGTGGCGAAGTCCCAACAAGTGTCAACTGGTTACCGCAAGTCTGCGACCGCGATACCAACCTCAGCTCTCGCCAACAAGAAGGCAAACTCGTTGCTCAAATTTTCCTCTATCACAAGTGGATGTCAGCTATTTGCCAAGGAAAACTCGGAGTCCATCACGGCCGCATCTCATCAACGCCTTCTCGACACTGAAATTAGACCATCCGCAGAACCTATCTGCGGTGCAAGTCCTCACGCTCAATTAAGAACTCCTGTCGACCTCCCTCATCAATAGTTCTGCGCCATTCTGTTTTCTTAGGCTGGGCCAGTCACGAAATAATTCAGCCTCGGATTTCAGTAATGTGTTGAGTGTTAGTAGTGAGCGCAGGGACTCAAATACGTCAAATATACCACATCTTTCCGGCGACGAATACGGCAATGTCCGTCGGGTAACCTCGGCAATCAGGATCTTCGCACGAGGAGGGGGGGAGGGTCTGCCGGAGGGGCTTGAAAAAAAGAATTGTAGGTGATATCTTTTTTTCTTATCTTTGGGCCCCCTTGTCTTTAATAATGGTTCAGAAACCCAAGTGCCGTGTTGCGATCAGAACCATCTGTCAATCAATGACATTAAATGTCAATCAGAGAAATCGTCGATCGGTGACCAGAAACTGCGGCCGTATGGGAGTAATACTGTAACATTATTATTGCAATTTTCAGTGAAAAATGCACACCTCATCAGTGAAGAACACACACCTTATTGGGCAGAAAAATACACTCCCTCAGATTTATACACCACCTTGAGAAGTATGGCAAAAATGTGCGGGGTACAGCTTGAAAAAATATTCGCGGGTTCATTTTGCACCTGCAGATGGTAGGTGTTGATATTCGCGAAAGACTCAATGTGGGAGCTGAACTCGGCTAGCATTTCATGAATGTCTTGGAAGTTGTCTCAACCCACGCACTCTGTTCTTTGCTTGAGCTAGCTGCATCCCCTCAGAAGAATTTACTGCGCAGCTGTTTGGTGAAAGATTAAGACGGGCGCTAAACTCCACTTAGGTACGCACTGTTTGTCGAGATCAGTTTTACATCCGACGATCACGCACGATTTATTATACTCGCGTGGTCCAAATGTCTGAGCAGCGAGTTTACCGAAGACTTTTCTTTGAAATGCTTCACGGGACGTATATTGCGTTTCACGGCATCTCAATGCTGGGCTCGGCACCTCGATGCTGAGTAACTTTCCTGTGGCTTAGATTTTTTGTTGCGTCATCGGGGCTTGATCGCGGGGCAAAATACACTTATTAGCATTGAGGTGCCGGGCCCAGCATTGAGATGCCTTGAATGGAAAAACAACCCAATACACGTCCCGTGAAGCATTTCAAAAAAAAGGGTCTAGACCGTCCCCGCATGAGATGACCAATTACCAGTGACCGTTAACACCACTTTCCCGCCACGTGAGATGGGTGGTATTTCTTTCCCACTGGGTAGATGGACCGCAAGATAAAATCTGAGCAGACAGTTCTCTCCAGAATCAACATCGGGGTTATTTGATCTCCCAAACTTTTGTCGCCAGGTGGTTCACGGCGTAGAACAGCGGTGGCCCAAATTCAAGCTCCGACGTTTCCATAATAAGGTCGACCTCAAATCACCTGACGCGCAGTTAACTACAAAGTAGACTTTGACAGACTTTTGTCGGCGTAGTTTAACCCTAGAACAGTTACACTAGTGTACTGACTTTGCGCCTTTGACCCCAGGTGCGGTTTTCCGTGGTGACCGTGATTACGTTGTTCTCCATCTACCACCATCACCTATTTTTCAAAAATCTATTTTCTCGCTGGGCTACATTACACCCACGAATCCTGTCCCGCCTATCTCACTTGTTCCGGATTCGAACAGCTGAAAGAGAATTCTCGAAAGCAATCAACGCCTTTCGACTTCACACCGATTCGTTTCTCAAGTGTGTCAGACGATCAATTGTTCGAGTTTTCATTGATATGTCCCAGTGTCATCCGAAACCTTCCCGACAAATCCCTCACCCGGATCGTGGTGATGGACCACATGGACTGGTTTGCCCCAAGTCTGAGGACGTGAATGCAGAATTGAAAACCTCTCCCGTTTGCTCAACGTCGGCGGTTCGGTATTCTGGAGATCGGCGGCACGCACGCCGTGGTATAACACAAACTTCGCCGCGATGGGATTTCAGGTGGTGGCATTGGGCGTGCGGACTGGTCTGTCCTCCATGCATCTAAAAGTTCTGCGACTTGTTATTACGGTCAGTTCGGTATCAGCAGTTAATGAGGTATCTGGCGAGGCTTTCAGGGCTTGTAATGCACGGTAATTCGGAGCTTTATTACATGAAATACCTCACAATGGATTAGCAACATCGACACTCTGAAATGGTAGAGGTCAAAATATGAGTGCCGCCCTTTTGCCGCCCCCACTGCCGCGCGGCAGTTGGCAGCACTTTCACGTTGCCCAGTTCTGCAAAGAGCTGTAAAACAAGTGATTTCGGGGGTGGGGCGGCGGTTGTGGGAGCGGCTCACATCAGCTCGGAAAGCGGCGTCACATGTCGAAGCGGGGGTTTTACATGATTCTTCATTGAGCAATCGTCCGATCACGTAGTCGAGTCGAGGGCAACAACAAACGTGTCGTATGAGCCCGGAAGGCCCATCGTGCCCCCAAGGATCACATCATCATCGCCAACTGCAATCCTGGCTTGCTTCAAGCGGAAGGCAACATTTCGGACTTCGCCAATCCACAAATACTTCCTGGTAAATTTAGCGCAAGTCCAGCCGCTGTATTGAGGACAGAATTTGGTGACAATATTTGTTGAATTTACTGCAGTGAACGTATTTGTGGACAGCATTTGTAGACAATATTTGTTGGATCTGATGCATACGTGTGACTTTTGACAGTGAACATATTTGTGGACAGCATTTGTTAATAATACAAGCGGCTGCTCAGCCGCTTCGCGGCCTCGCATCCTCTCCCTGATGTGTGAGTTTTGGAGTTGCACGCTCCTTGCGATGAATTCTTTCCATGGTTTAAAGGTGGTTCGAAGTCAATAAATAAATTGCGGAAGATCTTCGGGCGAAGAAGCTGATTGACAGATGGCGGAGTTTGAAAAGGCTTCAGACATGCTTAATTTTATAAAGAGAGAGATTTGTTGAACGCATGCGGTCAAGTCCAGCCGCTGTACGGCATGGACATAATTTTTGGACAACATTGTGGACAATATTTGTTGAATTTGATGCATGGTCTTTGACTGCCCATCTTTAGTTTCGATCGCCGTCAGGGCTATGCACGGGCACATCAAAATCGGTTTATTGAGAGTGTAAAGCCGGTCAGTGGGCCATTTTTCCGTTGAATTTGTGCTAATTGACTCCGACAGACAACTTGTATTGACCAGGGGACAGTTTCCGCCCGTTGTGGTACGGCCTACTTAATGAGAAATCATCGAAGCTCGGACCGAAGAACACTCGGCCCAGTGTTGCATTTTATACAATACCGGAACGAATCTCGGACCGAGAAGAACATCGGAATGTTCGGACCACGTTCCAGGAAGACACTCGGCCCAGTGTTCGTATGGAATACCAAAGCGCGCAGTGTGCGGACCCCGTTTTATGGAATACGGGAAAGTGCACAAGAAATGATCGAATCTCGGAGAAGACACTCGGCCCCGTGTTCGAACCCCATGTTATGGAATGGAGAGCACACATTCCCGGAGCAGGGCCCAGGAAAATGGTCCCCGAAAACGTATATAAGAGCCTACGGGGCCCCCATTTTTTTTTCCACATTCCCTCTATTACGCATTATAAGCGCGTCGCGGCACACCATTCATTCCCGCTTCAAGCCATGTAGCAGCTCATATCGAACGTGACTATAAGGTGCGGTGCTGGTCAAGGTTATATAACAGTTCCCTGGGAGGGGAGAAGCCCCAATGCGCAGGGGCTTCCCCCCTCTCAGGGAACTGTTATCTGGTCTTGGCTGGCACATTCCTGGTTTTCAATTGTTCCAGGCAGTTGAAGTTAACCCGTGATTGCATGAGTTTCATAGGCAGTTCCACATCATATCAAGTCATGGTCATCTATGCTGCGCAAGGATGGGTATGTATGTCCCGTTATTCGCCCCGATGATCACTGGAAAATAGGAGTTTCCAGTCGAATCTTATTTGTTTCACGAGACAAAGCCGTCACCTGAATCTGCCTTCATTGTTTTTCGATATCCGGTAAGCCTCGTCCGGGGGTCGAGGGGTCAACTTTACTCATACATACCCTTCAAGTTTCCATTCATGTTGTGCGTCCGGTAAGCATTGTCTGTTGATTTAACAGCGTCTAAAGTCATTTACGGAACGTAAGGGCGCCACCATCACTCTGGTACATTTGCAACTGCATCCAGAAACCCACGGACATTCCATTCATATTTGTCTTTACGGAATCTGACTTTATTCATAGGGAGAGAGGCTGTGACCTACTGAACCGAGCCAGATCACTCTAACGAAGATCTGGTATGTAGGCCATTGGTTTCGATGTCTATCCGAATCTCAAAGCCATGGTACTAGACTTCATCACGCCGTGAAAGACTAGGCCTCTATCCAGACGCTCTTATCCTTATGTTTTCCATTTCGTCTGGTGGTCGAAGAATGGAGTCTGACTTTTATGTGTAGGGACACACGGCCACGCCTCGTCGCAGAACTGTTCTTGGTTGTTTTTGAGACAAGGCCTTTTCCTTTTTTTTCTTCTTTCCCAATGTACATTGTTGAACTGATCTACCATGTTGGCGAGCCGGGGGAGCTCGTCAGCCTCACATTTTTTTGAGTCAAAATTTTTTCATGTTACAACGCAATCGGACTGATCACCCGATTGAAATTATAGCGCATGAATCCACCCGTATAGAAATCTAACGATACATATCATGGTATCTACGCGCATGAAGACGTACGCTTCGGTTGCGCCAAAGGTTCGGACTTCACCGAAAAATCTTTCGGAGGAAGCGGCCGAAGTCGGGGTGACGTTCCCATTGGGGGATGCGCCCGAGGTCTTCACTGCGGAGGGCGAGCTTACGCAAGGAAGCGCTCCGCCAGCTGATCCAAACGCTTTGTGTTTATTCCCCGCCTCGGATCCGTAGATCAGTACCTTGATTGGTTCCAGGGTCAGGATAACGGAGAAGATGAGTAGCAGGGTGCCGTTATGGCGGAAACTCCAGTCGAGGAGATTTCTGATGAAAGTTGGAGCGATGGCTCACCTTCTGGCTCGAGCATGGGTTCGCTACAAGCCGAAGGCCTTAGTTCCCCGTCCAATATAGACTGGGAATTGCCAGAGGGGGCATTAGTTGTCTCCGGGATGGGAGCTAAGAAAATGTATCAAATTCTGGCTCTGGTGTCATATGTGGAACTGAAAAATTTCTATTCAAAAATATTCAAAAACTACGTAGCTAGATAATAGTGAGCTATAGTAAATGTCTTCCATGGTAGAGTGGTTATCTCATATCTGGTAGTATTGTTTATGTAATCTGCATTTTGTCTCGGTTCGATTCCCAAATGTGGCTATTCTTTTTCCCCCCTGCGCATCCAGCGCGTTTTACCTGATCTATTTTTTTTTGTTGCGGTATTCTTTCCATTCTTCCCTTTCTGCTTATTTTCCATTTCACCAACAAAATTAAATTAATCCCAATCCCGATGACAACAAATCATAAATAGGTAGACTCTAAACTAAGGACTGAAGTATGGCTATCTGTAATACAAGTCAGCATATATGAAGATTATCAGTAAAAGCACCTACTGATTGAATTTACATCTCTTGCGATTAGATTCTCCTGGACAGTCATAACCTGATCGTCCTGCCTCAACACATACCCCACATTTACGCTGTCGCTTAGCCTTTGGTTCAGAAGTCCCATCCCATGATATGAAATTCATTTGGGATGGACCAGCAGTGGGCATTAAAGGCTCTTGCCAGAGCACAGGTTGGAAAGAATTTGACTGTGAATGAGCCAATGATGCCAACAAGGGGAATGCAGTCTGGGTTTCAAATTCCCATGTGGAAGTTTGCATGGTGTTGGCAGAATCTGAAATTTCTGGTCGATCAACATTCTCCATGATTTGATCGTCATATTCTGAACTACCGGAAAAAACATCCTGAGAATCTGTTTCATCCACAATAATTGGAGCAGAAATTGGTATGGTGACTGGAAGAACCCCTGGTTTTTCCCTTGATGCGGCAGGAAGAACACGAGAAATATGATTTGCAGATCGAATGCGCCTGCGGTTGGGTTCTCGAAGAGGTCTGCTTGAAATAAGTGATTCTATGCCCTTTCGCTGACTCTCCCAGATTTTATGGTAAGATTCAAGGTGTTCTTTCAGCTTGTAGAACACATTCTTCCCATCAGCTTTACTGGACCACCAGATTACCATCAAGTCGAAATTTGGATTTTTGTGTGAAGAGAAAAATTCTCCTCCTGGTAGCATAGCTTCATTGTAAAGGTCGATTTCCTTTTGTGTGTGAACTGGAGTAACCGCAAATTTGGTTTTCTGTGCATAGGCCAGGTAAGCATATACACTGTCTCGTTTGGTTTTCAAAGTTGACAGATGCAACCTTTTAGGATAGACTGTTTCAACCTCTACTTCCGTGCTTTCAACAACAAGACCAAGGAAGTCATTCTTTCCACGAAGACTCAAAGGAATGCCTGTGATTCCAAACTGCTCATGAGTAGGTGTGAAACTCAGAGGTGATGTGTCCTGAATAGTGCGCTGTGCGGAAACCACTGGGGATGTCTCCCACTCAATGTCAGCTCTGAGCCGGAATATATCATCATCGAGCCATGGATCATAATGACCATTGTACTTGAGATTGTCCTTATGCAAGGATCCACAATCTACATTGTGACGGTGTCTCCAGTCTGCTGCCAGACAATCTGCTAGTTCAGGGGTTGCATTCAATGCTCCGAAGTTTCGGTGAAATGTTTTATGAACCGTCCCTTCTACGGAGTTTGTTCCTCGTAGATTATGAAACAAGTTTAGGCCATTCTTATCCTTTCCTTCGACTGTATAAAGTGGGATCCCAACTGGATCAGAAACCCATCCTTTTGCTACATCATTCAACACTCCATTCGCCTTCTGACGTGTTTCAGCGCTGAAAAGTGGAAGTTTGGTGACACTGCATTTTACATCTGCCCATGCTGAAAAAAATTCTGACAACATGTGGTGCAGAACATCTTTCTGAGGAATATAGCGACGGACTCGGTGCCATAACCATGCAGGCGGCTTTGATCTTGCCTTGTCCCAAGTGAGACCTTTGGCTAATAATACAGCCTCAACTGCAGCCTTGTCCCCTAGGTCTGGAATTAACATTGTATCACTGAAAGCCTTAGCAAAATGTCTGCGTAAAGTATGCTTCCGAGATATTGTCCGGCAGACTTTGTCAATCTCGTGAAATACATCTGCCAAGATTCGGGAAGGCACAGTTCCAGCCATTTGTTGAAAGAACTGGCGGTCTGCGGGATCGTCTACTCTCTCAATAAAATCTTGACAATAAGTGTCAGCCTGGTCATCCTGGTCAGGCTCAGATTCATCTGAGTCAGAGTCATCAAATTCCTCTTGAAAAGTAGCAGTTTCCTGAGATGAAGTAGATGCCACTGGAGGAGGCATTACTTCACTGCTTCCAGGCATACGATCAGGTTCTGTAGATGTTGGAATACTCTGTGTTTCAGTGCTACGGGTTTTCAAGGATGATATGCTGACAACAGCCTCAAAAGTCTCTTGGCCATTCTGAAGTTCAGAGAGAGATTTTTTGTGATAGGGAATAACACAACTCGGAGCAAGGACTTTATCAACACGAATGAGAGCACGAGTTTTGGTAGTAGATACTCCAATCTTGGCACCACCAGGAATTTCGACATAGGCAGGCTGCTCAATTATGGTCCCATGTGCTACCTCATGCTTGCGAACATGCAAGCTGACAAGTTGGCCAAGTGGTGTAAGCGCTGATATAGCCTGACCGTCAACTTGGAAGGTTCGAAGTCTGTCAACCAGCATAAGAAGTACATGAGCATCAAGAGCCGCATAACCTTTCTCAGCGTCGGAGTAATCAGGAGTGCTCCAAGCTGAAACCCGGTGTTCTTTCGAAAGGTAAGCACCCAATGTTGCAGCAACAATTGTTTGAAGTGATGCAGATGCATTTGAAACTACATTCTTCTTTGCTGTAAGTCGAGCAATGTCAAGAGTCCCAACATAGTCTTTTTTTGTGTTTGGTAGGCAGCTTCAGATCTGGGAAATCGCGAGCAAGCTTTTGGAAATCAGCAGCAATCTGCCTTCCCACCTTGAGGAAATTTTTCGATCCAAGCAAGGTTTCCAAAGACTCCGGTAGCTTTTTCAATGCGTAAACATAGAGCAAGTAACTTAGACGACTTCTTTCACAGCAATCTGAATAAGGGCTGTTTTCTGTGGTCCTGTAGCACCGATACCGGTTGTAAATTCCCATTCCATGTCAAAGCCAAGATCAATCACTGTATCATCCTCTTCTGCCACAAGACCTAAAATACTTGTGCATACAACATCAATTTGAGAAGCCTCCATGCAAAAGTGCCATGTAACATCCTCCGGCAATGCAAGCTTGGGCAGATTTGAAAACTCCGAGATCTCTATAGGTGAGACACCTTCTGCCAATGATGGTATGTGTTTCATAAAAGTCACAGCATCACTAGCAACATTGTCCGTGAATCCAAGGACTGGCTGTGGTAGCCCATGATCCTTGAGTGACTGTACGATCCCCTGCAAAGCAGCATGAATATGGGAAAGACTCTTTGTTGGAACAAAAGCTTGGAATCGGATCTGTTCAAATTCATTCACAATAGTGAACAGTGCAACAAAGGTCATGACGCCATTAAGTTTCATCAGGTACTTTGGTACCTTGAATGAATGGTCCCATTTGAGTATATATGCTGTTAGAAGGGCCATACATTGATCTAAGATGGGCCGAATATGTTGCATATAATCCATGTAGATATTATTGATGTACCACCGGGATGGATAAAATCCAGCATACTTGGTTTTATCATCAAATGCTGAAAATGGTTCATAACATTTTTCAGCAATGTTCAAAGCTTGAGCAGTTTTCTTGTCTCTGTGAATAGCATAGAGATATTGTAGCTCCCGGAGATCATGCTCTCGAACATGGAGCTCTCGTAGTATTTTTGACCATGCGCTTGCACTAACGCGATGAGCAATTCCAGCTCGGATCAAGGTCATTAGAGTTTTGTCAATTCCACTCCTAGCTGTAAAAAAGGCTGGGAAGCATTCTGCTAATCCACGATCCAATTGGTCCAAGATCAAGGGATCGTACAGGTTCCAGGACTGGCCACATCCACTACCATCCTTTACTTTGCATTGTATGCGCTGTGTAAGGACATAATAAACTCGGTCAAGGCCAACAACACGGCGAGCTATCGGCTTGTCATTGAATCCTTTAATTTCCAGTGGACGATGAATCACTGCGTTCCCACCCCATGTAGACAGAGGGTCTGTCTACCCCCCGTAGACGAAGGGTAGACGGACCCCTGTGTCTACGTGTGTCTACACTGTTAGTCTACCTATATCTACATTGGTCTACATCTGTCCACTCACCTAGACCAATGTAGATGCACATAGGCAGACATAGACATATGTAAGGTATAACAGAAAGATGGCTGCATTGTGAAGTCGAGCGAAGTGGGTCTACGTGCGTCTACAGCGTAGACGCAGGTAGACCCACGTAGCCGACGGGTAGATGCGGTGCATCTACCCGACGTAGCCGAACGTAGCCGAACATCAATCAACGGCGCCGAAGGGCCGTGATCTACACGGTGTAGACGCAGGTAGCCGAAGATCGCCGCATGTCGGCACATGTCAATCAACGTAGACGTGGGTGCGTCTACATAGGGTGGGAACGCAGTGAATGCTACGGAAATGAGGACAATTTTTGTTGCAGCAAGTAATTGTTGTTCCCAGCTTGAACAAGTGAGGAAACCAAATAAAAACCGAGGGATAGTATAGGGCCGTAGGTTTAACTGCCTTCTGCAGAGCAAAAATTGGGCTAGGAGGATGTATCCAGAATGAGCCTTGTTCATAACAATGAGGCCATCTATTCCCAGACAATTCAGCCTTAAGTTTTGTCTTGAGGCCTGTCAGATAAAGCGAGATAGCACCGGCTGCATCAATATTAGCTTCCTCTGGTAAAGACTTTGAAGGGGCTGGTTCATCTAGGAGTTCCTCGAAATCAGAGTCAGCTTCTGACTGGTCTTCATAATCTGCATCTACAGTCTCTGGTCTCAGAAAAGGGAATGGAGCTTTTTTTCCCATTAGTTCAAATGCCAAATTTTGCGGGACAGTTTTCATGTATATTTTACATTGATTTTATCGAAAACAATGATGCGGACATTGTCGGGGTCGGGGCGGGCAGTGAGCGCGGCGTCGGGGGTCGGCGCGCACCGGCAGACACCGCCACATTTACACCCTTGAACGCCTAAGTCCCCCGCCCTATGGTATTGAAGGGTATTGCGAAGTTGTTTTGAAGGTATTGCAAGGTTTATTGAAAATAGCCCTAGAGCACTATTCTGGCCTTCTAATAGAACTGCCAAACAGGCCATCATGACTGTTCTATTAGAATGGGATATGTGGGATTATTAGGTGGGGGTCGCAAGGGCTTAACGAGGTAGCAGATCCATCAGTCTTGGAACTTGGAGCATGCATTGCGTGCGCATAATTCTTCTTGGATTCTTCACTTGGTCTTGCATCATTGGGCTTGCTTGATCCTAATCCTGAAGACGGCTTGGACCTTGATTCTGAGAGAGCAGCTCTTGCCATTTGCTGGAAAGCCGGCGAAGGCACCGTCTTGAAGAGGTCTGCTTGACTCGCTGTTATTGACCCAGCAAGTTTTTCCGGGTCATGTGCTGATCTCCCTTTTATGGTAAGTACCCACGCTCGGCTCAGTCTCCGGGTGACTCTCAAGTCGTTTACGAGGCAAAGAAAATATCTGCGGGTGGATATATGATATTAGGGTGTATAGAACAGTTCAAATGCATCCTTTTTTTTTTTTTTTTGGTTTCCCTTGCACTTAGATTCCATGAAATAAATGTGTTTTCCGGAAGATTCTCCGCTAACAAGTGGTGCATAAACAGTGCAACAGGAGTGGAAAACAGGTGAAGCACATCAGATGGGAACAATTTCTCCGTCATTTCGGGCTTGAATTCAGTGAAACAAATGTATTTTCCGGAATATTCTCCGGATGGTAAAAGTTCAAACGAAAGCAGGGCAGTTGAGGATAAATTAGTGCGCAAGTAGCCGTCTGCGCACGCGATGGTTTTAATCGGGTACCTACCCGTATCGAAGTTGAAATGCTTCACAGAGGCGACGCGCGCCTTGGCTGGATACCGCCTCTTCCACCATTGCATGCGCTCGCTGCTCAAGCCCCTCGTTGAAGCCGGCGAGAAGGGTGTCGATATGGTGTGCGCAGACGGATTCATCCGACGTGTCCATCCCATTCTTGCTGCCTATGTGGCCGACTTCCCGGAGCAGTGCTTGGTCGCATGCTGCAAGGAGAGCCGCTGCCCACGCTGCATTGTCCCCCACAACGAGCGGGGCGCGAACTCCCCATTTTCGTATCGCAACTGCACGGAGACGCTCGCCCTGCTGGACCGCCATCAGCAAGGGCACGATCCTCCTGAGTTCGACCGAGACGGCTTACGCGAAGTCTACCAGCCTTTCTGGAGAGACCTTCCCCACTGTGATATCTTCACCAGCTTCACGCCGGATCTCCTCCATCAGCTCCACCAAGGCGTCTTCAAAGATCATCTTGTCAAATGGTGTAGCAAGCTCCTGGGCGAGGCTGAATTTGACGCGCGTTTCAAAGCTATGAATCCTCATCCAGGGCTCAGGCAGTTCAAGAAGGGAATCTCGACCGTCTCCCAGTGGACAGGGACAGAGCACAAAGAGATGCAGAGAGTCTTCCTCGGTGTGCTGGCGGGTGCGGTCAACGCACGGGTTCTCACCGTTGTCAAGTCGCTGATGGACTTCATTTACTACGCCCAACTTCAATCTCACACACCAAAGACCTTGCGCCGGCTGCAGGAGTCTCTCGACACATTCCACTCGCACAAGGATGTTTTTATCGACCTCAAGATACGCAAACATTTTAATATACCGAAGCTCCATGCCCTTCAGCATTATGTCGACCGTATCTGGGCTCTCGGCAGCGCTGATGGTTATAACACGGAGCTCCCTGAGCGGCTTCACATCGACTTTGCCAAGAAGGCTTACCAGGCTTCGAACCGTCGTGACTACACCTCCCAGATGACCGTCTGGTTGCAGCGGCAGGAAGCATTTGCCCTGCGCGAGTCTTACCTTGACTGGCTCGACGACACGCTGACTGCTGAGGCGCGGGCGCCTCCTGAGTCTGACTCAGATGGGGGTAATCCCGAGCCTGAGGGCACGGCTGATTCTGAGAACGCGGTTACGCTGGCTACTCCATCTCCCATCACCATCCCTTCTTATTCCATCGCCAAAAGGCCTTCCTACCCCGACGTTACTGTCACTCAGCTTGAGACGATACATGGGGCCTCGGATTTCATCCCGGCCTTCACCCGCTTCATCCGGAGGGACATGCCCCGATGTGGTATTCTTCCCAATCGCCACGACCGTTTTGCAGTATTCAAACAAATCACCATCCACCTCGCTAAGAATCGGTATCTCTCAGCCACCCCTCGCAAAGCCCGGATCCGCGCGACGCCCCCAATTCTTGCCCGAGGGCGTTCCCCTGGTACACCTGCACATTTCGACACCGCACTCATAATTGAGGATCCTCCCAGCTATCGAACATCAGCTGGTATTGAAGGTACGAGCCTGAGCTCCGATAATTTTCCACCACTTATATCTCCCCTCAGGTCTTCGTGTTGGTCAGATCCGAGCTATTTTTCAATTACCCCCACAATACGGCACTTACCCCCACCCGCTCGCCTATGTCGAGTGGTTCACACCCTTCAATCAGCCAGACCCGACCACCGGCATGTATACCATCCAGCGCTCTTCTCGATCTCTTCGCCGCAATTCGGCTGTCGTCTCTATCGAGCATTTTGTACGACCATGCCATTTGCAGGCCAAATGCGGTAGGCGAATTGACCGGCGATGGACCGCGGACAATGTGTTGGACAAGGCTACTTACTTTTACTTTAATCCGTACATAGATGTCGATACCTTCACTCGAGATAGACTATCTGAATGATTATCTGTCTGTCTTGAGTTATTACGCTTCATTACGAAAGGGAAACCCACCTTAAAATTTATCCGATGCATTCAACCACATAAGAAGAGTATGTGATTATTCTTTCCAAGCATGGCGTCGAATAATGGCAGCACAAGGCGTTAGACATGTGAGTCACGGGACTTAGTCAGAATTTCCCTCCGGGGAAAAGTAATCACCTCGGACTACGAAGCCCAAGAAATCACTGGTGGCAGCTACAAGGCAGTATCTATTACTCTGCAGAGACCTTGTAGTACTTATAGTGCTATAAATTCTTGGGCGAAGCTACGGGACCACTTATAGCTACGTGCCGGCGCTATCAAAGTGATATAGAGCTACAAATCGGTGAGTCGGAACTACCGATGCTATAGATGGCTATTTCTGCCTACAGAATTGACAGGCGACCTATTTCCCCAGGAGTTCTTCCTGATGTAGTCTCTTATAAACAGACGCTACAACATATCTGTGCTCGTACCTCGCATGATGTCCATGTGCGAGGGCGACATGAGCGCTGACGATAAGAAAGCTCCATTGGGACATAAAACTTATTCTACGCTTTGATCGTGCCTCAACGAATCTCAATCTCCGGCTAGGCGGCCGGACCGGACCCACTGTATGCCGGATCAATTGAGGCGGTGCCATGGGGGTAAACACTGGCAAACAACACGGTCTTATAGCATCCATGTCTGTCAGCAGCGACAAGATGTGCACAGACTCGCGAGCCAAGTTTCCAGGCTCCCCGCCGGCTCCCACAGGGCCAAACTCCCGACAACGCTGCGACCTCGGCGCTCATTCTGGAAGACCGGGCTGGGCACATGTACACCATATACGGACTGCCCGTCAACGAGCCTTACTGTTGTGGTTTGCCCCGCCGGAATCGCAGGTGCTGTCGTCTCCAGTGCGGAGGGTGTGGAGAGTTACTTCAAGAAGGTTCTGTTCTAGTTCTCTCCCAGCTCAACGGTGCTTCGATAAATCACTGGCGCATTTCATATGTGATAAATTACCGATAGTTATGCTACCCAATGTTGGTCAATATCGTCGTGCGCTGTCGCAGCTAAGAGATCGTTGAGCGGGAGAAAATTTCCGAATGCGAGGGCCGAAGATGTTAGATACGACATCTTCTCAACTAACTAATTTCTAAAGAGCAGAAATCTTGACAGGCAACCTCGGCCCTAGCTCCTCCTTGCCGACCTCGAGCGGATTCAAGCTAGAAGCGACCTTGGTCTGGATCTCCGCACCCGTGTCCTCAAACTTGAAGTTATAGATCAACATCGCAATGATGACCTTCATCTCGAAAAGAGCTGGCGTACAATTGATTATTAGCCCTTGCGTGGCACACGGACATAGATGCTTACCGAGCCGCCAGCCAACGCAGGTACGTGGTCCGTCACTAATCGAAGAGACAGTGAGCATATTAGAATCTGCTCGGGACGATGAAAAGCAGAGCTGAATGAAAGAATATTGGACCATCCACCGATGAGATCTTGTTGCTCTTTGCTGTTGGGCTCGGACCAGCGGCTGGGTCTGAACACCTCTCCGTCGCCCCATACGCTGTCAAGACGATTGACAGACAGAACGGGGACCACAATTTTCTGAGGGCGGTTCAATGGTTACGAAGGTTGGGTGTTGCGCCGTGCGGTACTCACCTGACCGGGTTTCACTAAAACCTCTCTCCTCTCCTGCCCAGTTCGAACATCGACGAGGGGATGTTTAAGTGGAATGACGTCGTCGACCATGGCCTCGCGTTCCATATAGGGTACAGCAGGATGCATCCTCAATCTACACATGTCAACAACGATGACCGCGCGATACAAGAAGAGCCTACGATTCACGGACGACGTTGTGTAGCACTGGCATCTTGGCCATGATCTGGTCGTACGTGGGCTGGGCGGGAAAAGATTGAACCTCCGTGCGGAGCTCTTCTTGGACTTTGGGGTGCTTGGCCAGCTCCCAGATGCAGAATGAGATGGAGGTCGAAGTCGTTTCCGATCCTGCCATACTGATCGCAGACGCTTGAGTGAAGTGACGCAAGGCACAGACAGGTAGCGAGGCTTACACGAAGGTGGTGACCTTTAGATTCATATGGTCAATGCGTTGGAAGGGGCGTCTTTTCAAAGACTCACATGGTCTTTAAGCTCAAGAAGAGGTCGCTGATTGACCTTGTTTGCGAACACTTGAATATCGCGTCAGCTTGCAATACTGGCCTTGGTGTCGAGAGAGGCTCACAAAGTTTGGAGAGCATGTCGATCCCATAAGGCTGATCATCCGAGATGATGCCCGTGGTGGGCAACGCGACGTTCCAGCTCCTTGTCAATCGCATCCTAGTGCGCATTCATTAACTTCATGCGTGACTGAAGAGGGGTTTTTCGTCGTACATGGACACCGCTAAGTGGTAGGGTGATACATGACCATCTCTCCTCCACAGATGCACGGGATACATCCTGGACTCACCTTTCTAGATGGGCTGGCATACATCCAGCATAGCAGGCGTATACGGTGTTTTGATAGATCAGCAGTCCCCTGATCAGCGGTGGGTCGTGATGTATCAAACCCGCTGAGCCAGCGAGGGTCCTGATACACTGCAATAAGGGAGCTGGCGGGACATGTCGCGTATATGTGATGTATAAATGTGAGAGGCAGCCTTTGGCCGCCGTGTGGAGGTGAGAATATATAAATGTGTATAAATGCTTTCTTGGATATATAAATGTGGTGTGCGGAGGGATGGGGCCGCTCCGCGGCCGATTCGCGAAGCCGACGACGCGCCTGAGGAAGGGCGGTGCTGCGAATCGGACGGGATGAAACGCGTGGGCCCCAATCCCGGTACGCAGTGGGTGAACGGGTCTTGAGGAGGATGCGACCCGAAACAGCCCAAACAGGAGCAGAGCTCTAAGAGCAAAGCTCGCGTGAGGGCGCTGACTCACGAAAGCCCGGAACACCCACGAGGAGCGATGCGAATGATGGATAATAATATAAAGTAGAGAGAGAAATGCTTGAATTCATTCGTCGTCTCCGTCGAAATCGAGGGGTACAGCGTCGACGGGATGTCCGTGCGTATTATTGAAGGTCGTTATTCAAGCCGTCCATGCAGATGCGATTCTAGCCGGTATGAACTGCTCTGAGGGTCTCCAAAAAATAAGAAACATAGCGTGGTCCAATCGCCGAGCTGCACATCGCGCGCAAAAAAAAAAACCTGGTATATCAATATCATCGGGTGCAGGACATTTTGGGGAGAAGTAAAATTCCTAGGGCGATATTCGTGCGAGACGGGGATCTTGATTTACTGCGATGCCGATACTGGTTCTATAGATTCTAGGCATAATATCGAGGATATGCTGGGACGTGGATGCGATGCAGATGAGAGCCGGTGTTGAAGGCGTTGATAGAGGGAAAACAACGAATGGTTGCGCGAGGGGCTATCAGCCGTATTGAGAGGGGACCAGACTTAGATCGACGTTGGCACGATCATGTGATTTTGGCGGCGATGCCAACGCCCTGGCGCATAGATTTAGATGGACGTTGGGGCTGCGAGATTTCGAGAGGGCGCCGGTGGCTGCTTTGTTGTCCGAGTGAATTAAGGGGTGAATATCATGATAATCCAGTTGGAAGAGGAAATATTCAATGACGATCGTATCGAGCCTTCAAATGTCGTCCAGCTTGAAAGAATACCCGGAGTCGACCGATCACCAAACCGTTGGTCCTCTCCGCGATGTAATTGGCGCAATGCATGCTTGTCTTCTATCTTGCCACCGCTAAGTGCCTATCCTGGATTGGGAAAGGAAGAGCTCGGCAGATGGGTTGCCGTCGAGGTGCGCCATCGCGTTTGAGAAAACACCGGATTTTGAGGTCCCTTCATGGAAAACGAGGAAACAAGTACCAGCAGGGCGTGTAGTGAAAACTTGCCGTAGCGTGATGCCTTTGAGATCATGTCAGGTACCCTAGATAAGTATTCGGGTTGCTTCAGTTCGTGCAGCGAGACTCAGAGGTGCGCCAAATCCCAGAGGAATACTGGTCCTCATATTTCTTGCCGGATTTGGTGGAATGCCATGGCGTGCCGAGTGGTGCGATTGGTACGAATGCGGTGTCATGATCGAAACGGTATCTTTAAAGTTTTGCTGTCGGGGCCCCTCTCGGCTCTCCCGCTGTCGATTAGCGTCGTGGCCGGCGTTGCTGCGGCCAAAGGGTAAGCGTAGTCGAGTAAAAAGTCGTCATCCAGTGAGACGGCGAAGAACGGCTTGCGGTCGGGGATTGCAGTGCACAGCATGCGGTGAAAGAACTTAATGTCGAGTGTGCAAGTTTGCGTACCCAGAGGTCGGAGAAAAGTACGTTGAGATATTAGATACCGTGCCCGTGGGATATGCGAGGGACAGGATGAGATATGAATGTCGCATCCCGATGATATGATATGGCGAGCGGATACGAATATGTCCATGGCTATAAACGTCGAGTGATATGCCGATGGATATAATACGCCGAAGGAAAAAATATGCCGAAAAGTATGATACACCGAATGGGCGCCAAGAATAATTTGTTATCCTGAGTAGTCCTGAGTCTTATCTGAAAGATATGAGATGCCGAAAGATATGAGATGCCGAAGGATATGATATGCCCAAGAAAGATATGATACGTCGAGGATATGAGACGCCGAAAGATGTGATATGCCCAAGGATATAATAAGTCGAGGATATGCCCAAGAAGGATATGATACGTCGAGGATATGAGACGCCGAAAGATATGAGATGCTGAAGGATATAATATGCCCAGGCCCAAGGATACGATAAATCGAGGATATGGATAGGTCGAGGATATGATGAGTGGAGGATATGCCCAAGAAGATATGATACGTCGAGGATATGAGACGCCGAAGGATATGAGACACTGAAGGATATGATATGCCCAAGCCCAAGGATACGATAAGTCGAGGATATAGATAAGTCGAGGATATGGATAAGTCGAGGATATGGATAAGTCGAGGATATGGATAAGTCGAGGATGCGGATAAGTCGAGGATGCGGATAAGTCGAGGATATGATAAGTCGAGGATATGCCCAAGAAAGATGTGATACGTCGAGGATATGAGACGCCGAAGGATATGATATGTCCAAGTCCAAGGATATAATGAGCCGAAGATATGATAAGTCGAGGATATAATACGATACATCGAGGATATGATACGGTCGAGGATATGAGACGTTGAGGATATGAGATGCCAAAAGATATGAGACGCCAAAAAGATATGATACGTCGAAAGATATGATATGCCGGAGGATATGATACACCGAAGGCGAGGGATATATGCCTTGGTCAGTATAATGTCCCAAAGGCGATGGGGAGTATGCTGGGGAACAGGAGGCTTACCATATTGGCTATGTCCAGGGCGAAGGGTATTTTTTCCGGAAATCCGCCATTTTCCTGCCTCGGCGCTCGGACCTTGCTCTTGCGTTACGACGAGCAGCGGGGGGGGAGGAAGAAAGGTCCCCGGTAGATCGCCTTCTACTCAGAATGAATGACGGGGCCTGACATGCGTTCCTTCTCGAGCACTTCTTTCAGATATTCTTGAATGACGTCTCTATTTTCTTCGATCGAAGAATGATTAGCGATGATAACGGTCCGTTTGAGCGTCGGAAAACGTCCAAGAATACAAGAAGGAAAACCTTCGGTGAGGTTCTGGACAAGGTGGGGATATCAATCAGTGTTTTGTCTGAATGAAGAGTTCTGAATGTTTGGCCTTGGGGTCGTCAAAACGGGCGACGGTGGCTGGGTAGTAGAGGATAGAGGTGCAGGCACGTATATGGTGTGCGCGGCGAGTGCCGGGTGGTTTTTTCCACACAGGATACAGACGTGTAGCCAGTCCGCCGGGTGATGCGTCCGTCGCATCCTCCTCGCGCACGGAATAACACGGTTGGCGATCGGAGAGGTCAGTTGACGGGCTTGTGCTCGCGAGGCACACTCGCAAAACTGGTCCGAGTTCGGGAATTGGTCTTGGTCGCAGTAGTGGTCGTGGTCGTGGTCGTGGCCATGGTAGTGGTCGCAGTCGTACCGGTCTTGATCACGACGACTTTGCCACCCGTTATCGGTGTACCGCGGCGGCAGCGGAGTCGCAAGGGGGACCGGGGTCTGGGTCACGCGAGGTCGCGGGCAGGGGGTTTCGTGGGTGGTCTTCCACGCTTTATCGACCCTCCTGCTTCGTCCCTCCAGTAGCCGGCGTCGAATATAGCATGATTTTGCTGCGCAAGAACTTGTCCACCGGGTACCACACTACGAAGTGGGCTTCGTCTGCTCGGGCGACACGATCTTCACGGCGGTCAGAAAATTTTCGGATTTGTTGACCCAGGTGGGGGCGGAGATGCCGTCGGCAGGATCGTCTGTGCCCAGATCGTGGCGAGCGCGACGCAGTCCAGGAGCATCTTCTCCGCGATGGCGGTGATGTCCATATTCTTCTTGGCAGATCAAACGGGTGTTCGTGGGCGAACTTGACGTGCTCCACTGTAAAAAAGGAAGGGTGAGGGGTGCATGTTGTATCTAATGGCCGCTTGGAAAAAAAGGAAGGGAATGAAAGGGTTAAATGTGGGTTGGGTTGGACATCACCATCGAGCCCGCCAACTCGGGCACTTTCCCTTCGCAGCCTTCTCTTCTTCTTTCTTCTTTTCCTCATCCTTCACGGTCCTCTCGCGTTCGAGCAACCAGTAACCCAGAAGGCTCGGCGGGATGGGGTTCACCACATTGTTGTAGGGCTCGAGTGACGCCACCATCCTGGTGGGTACTTCGGGTTCGAAGAGGTTTCAGTCGCCTGGACGCCGACACGATGGCGGGTATGACTCGAAAAGAGCGGTATGAGCGCTGTAAGAGCGGGAGGAGGAGCAGGGAGATAAACGCGGTGGACGCGTATGAAGAGATCGAAAGACGCGTATGTAATCAGAACACGTGAGTGAGTGCTGGGTCCTGCCGCTCCCTTATCTCCCACTAAGGCGGCTCGTGCCTCGCCTCCCTTAGCTCACATTCAGGGCCTTCCTAGCCGACCCCCATGTGGAGCTGATGCCAGCTTCGGCTAGCTGTGGCTAGGCGTCGGCTAGCTTGGGCTAGGCCCTGGCTACCCAGCTCGCCGGCGTCGGCTCGCCACACATGGTGTTAGCTCATGTTAGCTGTGGCTAGTGGACCTTCGGCTAGCTTCGGCTAGCCTGCAGCTAGGAGGAGAAGGAGGAGGTATATTATACTGACGCGGATCCCATAACTGAAACAGCCAGTCTACTACGCATGACATCGTAACCCTTGTAGGCTAAAAAGTTACCCATCTGTTGGCAGGCGTGAGTTTTACGTGACGGCACCCCGGCTAGCCAACGGGGCGGCTATCTGCGGCTATGCCGTCCCCGGGCTAGGCGGCCGCTGAATGCAGTGATACATCAGCTCACCTTTTCTCGCGCCCCGGCTCGCTCCCCGCCACATTTGGCCGCCCACCGTTTGTCCGCCTGGGCGCATTGTTTGATGGCGCTCGGACTCGCCCCAAATTGGCCATTTGTTTACACTTGTTACTTCACCATCACTTCCTTCCCTCCGCCATTGCGCGGCCTCCCCTAGCTTTTTGCACCCTCTGCCTCGCCCCTCCTTCCTCACATGCACTCTTTAGGACTCTCTCCTGCACAAAGTGCTCTTTATATCCGCTGGCTACTTTATCAGCCCCTTGCCCACCAGTACATTCGCTGTAAAAAATCGCCCGCAAGTGCGGGCTCCTTGTAATTTCGGGCGATCGCAGCTAACATGTACTCCATCACCCTCCCTGACGTTCAGGCCTCTCCGTTGGTTCGTCCCTCCGCCGTCGCCGTTGCCGCTCCCGGGGGTATATTTGCTGTAAAAGATCGCCCGCAGGTCCAGGCTCGTTGTACTCCTAGAGTATGTCAGCCACCATGTACTCCATCACCCTCCTCGATTTCCAGGTCTCTATTTCGCTTTGTTCTTCCGCCGTCGCCGTTGCCGCTCCCGGGGACATATTTGCTGTGAAAATTTACCCGCAGGTGCGGGTCCATTGTGCCTTTGACATATCACAGCTGATATGTACCTAAACGTCCTCCCCGAATATCAAGTCTCTAGGTCGCTTCGTTCCTCCGCCGTTGCCATTGCCGCTCCGGGGGGTATATTTGCTCCCGAAAATTGCCCGCAGGTGAGGCTCCTTGTACCTTTGGGGTATTGCAGCTAACATGTGCCTAATCGCCCTCCCCGATTTCGAGATCTCTACTTTGCTTCGTCCCTCCGCCGTCGCCTTGCCGTTCCAGGGGATATATTTGCGGTAAAAAATCACCCGCAGGTGCGGGTCCATCCTGC
The DNA here is from genome assembly GCA_029378375.1 of Mycena olivaceomarginata. Taxonomy (NCBI): domain Eukaryota; kingdom Fungi; phylum Basidiomycota; class Agaricomycetes; order Agaricales; family Mycenaceae; genus Mycena; species Mycena olivaceomarginata. Next base: position 333,647 of record JARKIC010000134.1, on the reverse strand, counting down.
CTCTGGCATATTGTAGCTGATATCAGTCCCTCCCTCCTCCTCAGTTTCCAGGAGGGTAGCCTGCTTTCCTCGTCCGCTGGAGAGGCTTTAGCCTCTTCTTGGTGATATAAAGGATCCGCGGCCGCGCGGAGTGCTCGCTTCGAGTCCAAGTAGTGCGATATGATTCATCTACAATTGAAGGTATGTATCTAACTACGAATACCTGGGGGAAAAATCATCTAGCCGATGCTGGAGATTTTTCCCGCTGAGATTCTTGAGTCTAGAATAGTCTAACTGCCCAACAATCATGATATCGGACAACGCTTTAACCCTCGAAAGGCCAACAAATGTCAAGCCAACTGCAAACTCCTTCTTACCAAGCCCAAGTTTGATTTTTGGCAGGGTAAGGCCTTGAGACTTGTGGACCGTCACTGCCCAGGCCAGACGAAGGGGGATTTGTGTACGGGCCAGTGATTTCTCACCCATATTGAAAGATGTTTTAACTGGAGGCACGGGTACTATGGGAATACCGTGGGGAAAGCCTGGGCGGGGCTCGGTGCGCCAACGAGTGGGTCCCGTGTAATCCTTGCATGACGCCAAGACGGCCCGTGGAATATCAGATGTCGATGCACCCGGTCCTCGACAACTCGACAACGCGTGCACAGCGGGTACAGATTCGGTTCCGGATGGGTAGTGGTGCAAGAGGAAGTCTGGGGATGGGCCTTGGGGGTGGGTCCTCCCTGGCAAGTTGGCTATGCAGTGGCATGTTGCGAGACGCGACTTGAAATGCACCGAAGCATCCAGTATTGTTCTCACGTGATCGAGAATGGTGGCACTGGCAAAAGGCCTGCGACTCAAAGTCTTTCAGATCCTTAGCTACGAATCCAAATTTTCACTGGCTCATAGATATATGTTCTAGAACACATGTTTCCCAATATCTAAGGAGCTCGAGACGATTTGAGTGAATTAGAGGCATTCATTTTTTGCCATCAAATGTTACGCAGAATTTGTAGTTGTTTTCCGCACGGTTCTGCCCTTAGCTGGATAATTGCTCGCTTCGCTCGCAATAACCCCACAGAGAGACTTCTCGGACTCGGGGTGCTCCAGGAGATCTCGCAAGACTCTCGATGACGGAAAAGGCAGGAAACAGGCTAATGATGATATGTACAAACATCCCAATGTGGCTACCAGCACAGCCATGAAAACATCAAGCGCCGCCACTTGACAGGAAGTCACGGGAAATTCCCTTATAGGGACGAATTCTGCACGTGAGGTCGGAATCATCGGACTTTCGGCGTCAACTCGGAACCTGCCCTTTGCGGGCGAACCGGGGAACTCGGAATCCGCCGTGTGCGGGCGAAACACATAATCCACGGGTGCGCGTTCCATTTATTTGACCCCAAGGCCTCTGACGCAGGCACAGGTTTTACGACTCGTGGAGTCTGATTGAGCCGGCATATCGGTCATTGTTTTCCGTGATCGCCGGCTGACTAAACGTGATGTTCCCAATTGGGACTTTCTGGCGTTGCAGCCCGAATGCTAGAAGGAATTACCCCAACGAAATTCTGTACCGCTTAAGGAAGTCCCCAAGGGCTTCTCAGTTCTTTTCTCTGAGTTTTTCGAGGCACTATAGCCATCATGGATAGCAAACCATCTAGTTTTTACGACGGTTGAGTTGACTAAACGCTATTCACCCAACGCCGTGGCGCATTCCGTAAGGCAACGTAAGGCGGTGATGCCCGTGATGTGGCAGCTGTCAGGGCGCTTCTGGAGTGCTTGGCGCAGTCTTTGTGAACGTCGAGCCAACCTCCGTAGGTATAGTAGTAGGTAGTAATGTGTATAATGCCTGAAGTAGTGTGGCTTCATGAAAAAAAATTAACTGACCAAGAAGAATGCAAAATTTTACTGACCCACCGCGTCATGTCACCCCAGGTGACCGTGACTAGGTGTGCCTTTTCTCATCATCAGTCCAGCAGACGTCAGCCCGCGGGGAAGACGGCCGCAAATGCAGCAAGTATCGTAAACGAAAGAACATATCCTCCCAGGCATGGAAGGCGAGGCTCACTGGGACAGGGCTGGAGCTCACGGCAAAGTGTCGTTTCCCTCGAGCCTTTCTCATCACTTACCAAGGACACTCAAGAATTTATTAAGAAGCGCATCACTGAACTTCAGCAAGGCATCAATATTTTGCAAGAGCAACTTACGAGTCCGGCGTACTAGACACGAACGCGGACCATCCACCACCTGGTCTTACCTTGTTTTCTGCATCCTTCTTGCTAGCACAACCGAAGCCAGAAACAAAAAAGGAAGATAGGACCAAGCCCCGAATCGAACGGTGACTCTGCGAGCGATACATATGTACTTCTCACTGACTTCTCACTGGACGCAGACACAGACCATTCGCCACCTGGTCCTATTTTTCTCTCTTCCACCCCAACCCAGGGTGCGTCCGATTTAAATAAATGTGTAAGAATAATTCTCTCAGTGGTGGAAAAATGATCTTAACAATGGGTTTGGCATATGCCAGTCTTTGCAAGATGTACAAGAACAAGATAAGCCAAAGAAGTGTAATGGAGGAAATTGAGAGTCTGTGTACGAGAGGTACAAGAACAGGAGACAAAAACGAAGCGCAGTGAGAAGAAAACATTTGAAGGTCTTTGTGGAGTGTGCATTCTAAGGATGGTGCGAAGTTGAGTGACAAGTCGGACGGCACGGAAGAAAGTCGTACAGATTGCTCAGGAAAGTTCCAGTCATGTAGCCCAGTTTCTGAGTTTCGCGAGGTCACCTTGCTTCTAAGACGGGGGGGGAGAAAAAACGGGTCAGCATCGGGCTTGCAGCAAGAACATTGTCTGACTTACGCGCTGTTGGACAAGGGCAAAAGCGGGGTTGTCAGCACCGGGCTTGCAGCAACAACATCGTCTGACTTACAAGCTGTTGGATGAGGGCAAAAGCGCAGTTGTCAGCACCAAGCTTGCAGCAAGAACATCGTCTGACTTACAAGCTGTTGGACGAGGGCAAAAGCGCGGTTGTCAGCACCAGGCTTGCAGCAAGAACATCATCTGACTTACATACTGTTGGACGAGGGCAAAAGCGCGGTTGTCAGCACCGGGCTTGCAGCAAGAACATCGTTTGACTTACATACTGTTGGACGAGGGCAAAAGCGCGGTTGTCAGCACCGGGCTTGCAGCAAGAACATCGTCTGACTTACAGGCTGTTGGACGAGGGCAAAAACGCGGTTGTCAGCACCGGGCTTGCAGCAAGAACATTGTCTGACTTACTTCCTGTTGGACGAGGGCAAAAGCGCGGTTGTCAGCACCGGGCTTGCAGCAAGAACATCGTCTGACTTACAAGCTGTTGGACGAGGGCAAAAGCGCGGTTGTCAGCACCGGGCTTGCAGCAAGAACATCGTCTGACTTACTTCCTGTTGGACGAGGGCAAAAGCGCGGTTGTCAGCACCGGGCTTGCAGCAAGAACATCGTCTGACTTACAAGCTGTTGGACGAGGGCAAAAGCGCGGTTGTCAGCACTGGGCTTGCAGCAAGAACATCGTCTGACTTACTTCCTGTTGGACGAGGGCAAAAGCGCGGTTGTCAGCACCGGGCGCAGCAAGAACATCGTCTGACTTACAGGCTGTTGGACGAGGGCAAAAGCGCGGTTGTCAGCACCGGGCTTGCAGCAAGAACATCGTCTGACTTACAGGCTGTTGGACGAGGGCAAAAACGCGGTTGTCGGCACCGGGCTTGCAGCAAGAACATTGTCTGACTTACTTCCTGTTGGACGAGGGCAAAAGCGCGGTTGTCAGCACCGGGCTTGCAGCAAGAACATCGTCTGACTTACAAGCTGTTGGACGAGGGCAAAAGCGCGGTTGTCAGCACCAGGCTTGCAGCAAGAACATCGTCTGACTTACAATCTGTTGGACGAGGGCAAAAGCGCGGTTGTCAGCATCGGGCTTGCAGCAAGAAGATCGTCTGACTTACAATCTGTTGGACGAGGGCAAAAGCGCGGTTGTCAGCACCAAGCTTGCAGCAAGAACATCGTCTGACTTACTTCCTGTTGGACGAGGGCAAAAGCGCGGTTGTCAGCACCGGGCTTGCAGCAAGAACATCGTCTGACTTACAAGCTGTTGGACGAGGGCAAAAGCGCGGTTGTCAGCACCGGGCTTGCAGCAAGAACATCGTCTGACTTACTTCCTGTTGGACGAGGGCAAAAGCGTGGTTGTCAGCACCAGGCTTGCAGCAAGAACATCGTCTGACTTACAGGCTGTTGGACGAGGGCAAAAGCGTGGTTGTCAGCACCGGGCTTGCAGCAAGAACATCGTCTGACTTACATACTGTTGGACGAGGGCAAAAGCGCGGTTGTCAGCACCGGGCTTGCAGCAAGATCGTCTGACTTACAAGCTGTTGGACGAGGGCAAAAGCGCGGTTGTCAGCACCGGGCTTGCAGCAAGAACATTGTCTGACTTACTTCCTGTTGGACGAGGGCAAAAGCGCGGTTGTCAGCACCGGGCTTGCAGCAAGAACATTGTCTGACTTACGCGCTGTTGGACGAGGGCAAAAGCGCGGTTGTCAGCACCGGGCTTGCAGCAAGAACATTGTATGACTTACGCGCTGTTGGACGAGGGCAAAAGCGCGGTTGTCAGCACCGGGCTTGCAGCAAGAACATCGTCTGACTTACGCGCTGTTGGACAAGGGCAAAAGCGCGGTTGTCAGCACCGGGCTTGCAGCAAGAACATTGTCTGACTTACAATCTGTTGGACGAGGGCAAAAGCGCGGTTGTCAGCACCGGGCTTGCAGCAAGAACATTGTCTGACTTACAATCTGTTGGACGAGGGCAAAAGCGCGGTTGTCAGCACCAAGCTTGCAGCAAGAACATTGTCTGACTTACTTCCTGTTGGACGAGGGCAAAAGCGCGGTTGTCAGCACCGGGCTTGCAGCAAGAACATTGTCTGACTTACGTGCTGTTGGACGAGGGCAAAAGCGTGGTTGTCAGCACCGGGCTCGCAGCAAGAACATCGTCTGACTTACTTCCTGTTGGACGAGGGCAAAAGCGCGGTTGTCAGCACCGGGCTTGCAGCAAGAACATTGTCTGACTTACGCGCTGTTGGACGAGGGCAAAAGCGCGGTTGTCAGCACCGGGCTTGCAGCAAGAACATTGTCTGACTTACGCGCTGTTGGACGAGGGCAAAAGCGCGGTTGTCAGCACCGGGCTTGCAGCAAGAACATCGTCTGACTTACGCGCTGTTGGACGAGGGCAAAAGCGCGGTTGTCAGCACCGGGCTTGCAGCAAGAACATCGTCTGACTTACGCGCTGTTGGACGAGGGCAAAAGCGCGGTTGTCAGCACCGGGCTTGCAGCAAGAACATCGTCTGACTTACAATCTGTTGGACGAGGGCAAAAGCGCGGTTGTCAGCACCGGGCTTGCAGCAAGAACATCGTCTGACTTACTTCCTGTTGGACGAGGGCAAAAGCGCGGTTGTCAGCACCGGGCCTGCAGCAAGAACATTGTCTGACTTACGCGCTGTTGGACGAGGGCAAAAGCGCGGTTGTCAGCACCGGGCTTGCAGCAAGAACATCGTCTGACTTACATGCTGTTGGACGAGGGCAAAAGTGCGGTTGTCAGCACCGGGCTTGCAGCAAGAACATCGTCTGACTTACATGCTGTTGGACGAGGGCAAAAGCGCGGTTGTCAGCACCGGGCTTGCAGCAAGAACATTGTCTGACTTACTTCCTGTTGGACGAGGGCAAAAGCGCGGTTGTCAGCACCGGGCTTGCAGCAAGAACATCGTCTGACTTACTTCCTGTTGGACGAGGGCAAAAGCGCGGTTGTCAGCACCGGGCTTGCAGCAAGAACATTGTCTGACTTACAATCTGTTGGACGAGGGCAAAGGCGCGGTTGTCAGCACCGGGCTTGCAGCAAGAACATCGTCTGACTTACGCGCTGTTGGATGACTCCTTTCTCCCTCAGCAGCTTTTCAGCCTCTGCCTGTTTTCCAAACACAGCCACATCGAGTGCCGTCAAATCATCCCCTACTCAGCACATCAGCAACTCTGTTTCCCCACAATGATGTGGAACCCACATGTGGTAATTTTGTCTATGTTCATGCCTGGCGTATCCAACAGCCATCGGATAACGTCGGTCTGGCCTGTCAGAGCCGCAAGATGAAGCGGGGGTCCAAATTCCTTCCCTACTCCTTGCTCAGCAATTAGGCTATGAGTCGCATCTACACCACCCACTGTAGAGCGTGACATCCGCGCCCCGTTGAAACAAAAGCTCAGCTACTGCAATCTTGCCATTTGCACAAGCAGCGCAAAATGCTGTTCCATAATGCCCTCCTACGCAAAATTTCAGGCCACCGGTGACTAGGTTCATTAGTTCATCCAACCACTCACCCTCAATATTCACGTCTGCGGGACAGAGCTCAAGAAGCTGTTCTACCACCGCTATCTGCCCATTTGCGGATGCTGCCTGAAGCAATGTTTTGTAACCCCCAGCTGAAGAAAGTTTCACATGATGAGATACAACATTTGGTAAGATTGGAAACTCACTGGGGTCATCTTCAGTCAGACGTTTCTCGATTGGGATGTGTTCACTGCCGAAAAATTCCACAAGATCCTTCCTGCCAAGATATCCCACTAGCTGCAGCGAGTTCGGAAACTTAGTTCCTTTAATAGGTTTTCTAGGGTCAGCGTCACGATTAATCAACACTCGGAGTCTATCCAAAATTGGGGTTGTGGTAAGCTCCTCCCGGAGCATCTGTTGGAATTGATGTTGGACACCGAGCCGTCCTTCTTGAACATCACGAAAAGCGTTCCAAGCATCCCGCAGAGGAACAACAAGGAGAAGTAAGGAAAGGACCTGCCCAAAACCCCACATGTTGTTCGCATTGGACTGATTATTGTCGATGAGAGTGCGCTCGATATCCACTATCAAGATGATGTTGATGACGGCGAGGAGCGCTAGGCCAACGACCAGAAAGGCGGTGTGAACTTCTTCTGAATGTGAATAAATGAGGCTAACAATGTTGGCCGCGGACAGAAAGACACGCACTCTTAGACTGTTCGTTCTTCGGATCCGGGTTGGGAGGGTACATATTTTGTGCGTGGTCGGGGTTTAGTGCGAGATTGGGTGAGGGGTGGGGTGATTGATTTTTCCGTGACCAGTTGTAGACGAGATGAAGGGTGAGAAAAAAGAGGATCGGCGGCAACAGATTGAAGCCGGGGACGAGGAGAAGGAAATACATCATCAACGAAAAGATCTGCAAGGTGTGTGACGAGATAGGAACGGGGCCTCCAACGATGGTAAGGGTTGGGACACAGGTGAGTGGGCTGCCAAATTCGCGTGGATGCAACCAAAGCCAAATTCCAACGGCAGACATAAGCGAGAGGTGGAGGGAACCAATGATGAGTACGGGCGCATGCGAAAACAAGTCCCAAGTGCGATCCACGATGTGCAAGATCGGCGTAAAGAAACTGCCCCCAGGTCAGATATAAAATTATTGGCAAACTAAAAGACGAACCTCGGGCCCCTGTGGTGCTGCTCACAGGATTTAGAGAATATGACTGCAACCCATGCAGAAGGGGTCGCAGGAATAGGGTTCCTGTCCTCTTCCAGACGGCACGCAGGGCAGCCAGGCTTCCATTTCTTGCCACCTTTAGCTCCTTCTTCAGTCCTGCTGAGATAATGGGCGTATAGCAGAAACCAGATCCAGGTGCTCGTATTATTCATCCAACTCAAGTCGAGAATGACAGCGGCATGAAAACCATTTATGGGCTGGCCTGCGACCGAGGTTGTGGCCTGGATGACGGTGGAGATAAGGATGGCGAAAGCGATGGCGAGCATGCCGATGGACTGGTCCTTGATGCCCTTCATCTCATCCGGAGAGATTCTTCCGTCCCAAAGATTCGCTACAACTGGCGCAAAGCATAGAAGGTTCTGTGCATAGATCGCAGCGCGGACTCCAATACCAGTGATGTCTGGGTTGGCGGTGATGCAGGAGGACATGTCCACGGTGGTGGTGGTTAGAAGCGAAGAGTCGGAAGAGTGCGTGTCCATGCAACGTGTAGTGTCATGTCATACCATTGCACCCGAACATGGCAGCTGTGGCTTTCACTTCCAGACTGCCACAGCATGTCACGGCATCCCAATTGGGGATAACCTCGCGCAGCACTCACGGATACATTTGCAGAATTGTTTATCAAAGATGCAGGTCTGAACGATTTGATGATATGTAGCTGGGATGATGCAGTAGTGCGGAGTTCGTGAACTGCCTTTTCAAGGAGGGAAATGTCTAAATCCTTCACCGATCTCATCTTCACCTCACTCGCAATCTCGAATTTGCCGCAGAACTAGCACTCGTACCACTTTAGAGCAGTGTTACTGGTACTCTCACGGAACTCACAAATGATATCATCCTTCGGACCCTGTGAAAGCAAGACTGGGAACGTATTGCTTGGTGTAGAACTCTCAAACGAATTGCGTGGTTGTTTCCCAGGCCGCTCGTCTAAGACTACAAACCTGATCAGTCATAGCCAATGAAGATGTTCCATCTACACCGAAGGCTTGAATTGACGGAAACACTCTTCCTCCATTCCTGACGATGAATGAGTAGCTTCTCGAGAAATACGGAAAACATACCTCCTCCGCATCGTCTCCCTGATACAAGGCCACCGTCATCGGCATACTGCGGCATAGAATGTCCAGATTTGCGAGGCGGCGTGGGCGTCGGACGTGTATTTACTGAAGAGTGGATCCCAAGATCAAGATCAAGAAACGTGCATAGTATTTCGGAATGTCCAGCGCAATCAGCAAAAGCAGAAAATCGGGTGGGGTTTCTCCATGGAGTCGAGTACAGAGTAGTGGCGAATTGATTTCCCAGATGAAACTCGCGCCAACTGGGGGTAGTACAAGAGCAGCAATTTGAAGACAGCGCGGAAAAGCAGTAGCTCCAAACAAAAATTTAAAAAAGACGCGGAGTGACTGCGCAATATGACCCCTATGGGGCTAATTGAACGCAAAATTGGCCCTTTTAAATACCGACCTTGCCCATGCCTGAACAGAAAATTACAACGTCTGATGCATTCAATAGCCACGGAATTCTGAGGCGAAATGCCAGCGAGACCTTGGCGATTGGTGCAGCGGTGGGCAAGCTATGAGGCAAACATTGCGGGACGAGACTGTTCAATTGAACGCAAAATTGACCTCCATGCCTGAACGGAAAATTACAACGACCAGTGCATTCGATAGTCACTGGAATTCTGAGTCGAAATGCCTGCGAGAGCTTGGCAATTGGTGCAGCAGTGGGCAAGCTATGAGGCAAACACTGCAGGGAATGTCTTCAAATTGAATGCACAATTGAAAGTGTCTAAATGGGGATAGTCTCGCTTGCTCTTCAGGAATAAAACACGTGTCGGGGTGTATTTTCTCCGGGTCTCGCGGTGATTTCTTCTTTTTCTGCGTGAAGCATGCGTCGATACACACTATAATGTCGGCTCTGGGAACTCAGATAAGTGGAAAATCGAAATAACTTTTTCAGTAGGCCTACATTTCGTTTGGGTCATGTTTGAGGTTACCGAAGCACGCGGGGCATCGACGGCGCAAGTATTCACTGGGGTCTAGTCGAGGCGGAGGCTCCGGGAATGGCACCTGTGGAGGTTCGGGTGTTGGCTCCCGTGCACGTTTGCGGCTGGTGTTACGGGCGGCAGGAGTAGGAGTCGTTGGAGCGGCAGTGCGTGCCGATGAGGTTGAGGACGCGCTGGAACTACGGCCGGGGGTGGTGTCTCGGTCGGTGGTTCGCCCACGCGGGGGCGAGATAGGGATCTCGGTGTGGAAGGAGTGGATGCCCCGCTCGTTACTTTTCCATTTCCCCTACGCACGTACCTTACGATCGATCGGTCTCACGACCGATTATTTGTTTTGTACGTAAATATGGCCAATCATTACCTCCTTAGACCCGAACTACGAGCATCCCCGCGACCAGTGACTTGAGTACCCCAACGCGGGTACGTCGCCAGTGAACACCGAACACCCGAGAACGAGATTACATCACATATCGAACATTTCCGAGCAGCACCCGTACTTCACGCCCACACGCACTTATCCCCTTTCTCACGCCATTTCTACTCTACGCTTCTATGACTTCTTGGGACCACCCCACCGCTTTTCTCGTTCACCCGTGCACCCTATTTCCGGACGACCGACCCACCTATTCTGTCTACCGACAGAGAACTCGTCACTGCGACATCGGGACCATACACCTCCTCGCGTACCGCCTCGATCTTGAAACGGTAATGTTCCTTCATGAGGTTCCGAAGATGCGTGTACCACATGAGGCAGTTCCCGAAACGCCGTCGTAAAGAGTTCTGTTCACATCTGTTAATGGCAATTCTTGTCATTAATAAATTCAGCTGCGGACCTGATGTTGTAACTGGAATCCCATGTTACTCAGAAGTCGTTCAAATGCAAGGGTAAACGCTGTCGTGTTGGGCGAAATTTGCAGAAAAAGATTCCTGGCAAACTCCAGCACACGAAGATCCACCGCTACTGACGGTTCCAGCGGCGCGCAGCCGAAGGCGCCCAGTCGCATCAGTTGTACTGCGGCAGATCCGGAAGGACATTTACAATTTGAAGTTCGACGTCTTCTATCGCTGCGACTAGTTGGTTTCCAAATTCATGGAAAGACCACGCCCTGACGTACATGAAAAATGGAGGATGGCGATTTTTAGCGTCTTCGATTTCGTTGTTGCTGCTGGCGTCTGTCCAAGTCACACAGAGATTTGGTTTCATAGAAGAGGCGCGCCAATTCAGGCAAGAGTGTGGGTAGCACAGATTCTTGCCACCGTTTCCATTGCGCCTCCCGCTTGCGACGATGTACGCCCCGAGTCGGTGGTGGTGTACGCTGGACTCCCATGATGTCGGGGTCGTCGGACGCGGCTTCTGCAAAATCAGCCGCGGCGATATCCTCATCAGAGATTGCTGGTGTGGCACGGCCACGGCGCGCTTCAGCCACTCCGAATTGGTGTAAGAGCGAGGGAAGGCGTGGCTGCACCAGTGTTCTGCCGTTTTGTAGCAGAACATCCGCGGGCCTATTGGAATCTTCCCGACGGCGAGTGTTAGCAGCGGGCGGTCCGGATTCCAAAACATATGCAGGCGAGGATGTCGCAGCCACGTGGCGTTGTTTCGCGCTGAGTTTGAGGACCATCATGAATTAACCTAGTGAATGAAGACGAGGTGAGAGTCCTGAGTACGCTAAGTAAGCCTGCCACCCAAAATACGCTTTGATTCTTCCACACTTTGATTTTAATTTTTCTCGTTGCCCACAGTATGTGGGTGTGGGGTATCCGGGAGGGTCATAATCGCCAGTAAGCTGAGGAATGGATGAGCGGAAAATGGTGACAAAGCCAGAGATATGGACGTACAACCATCGGCCAGAGAATGACCATCAAGTCCTGTGTGTTAAAGCTCGTTGCATTGGGATACTGGCCCCGCGCGCCAGTGTGGTTACCGACAGAAAAGGGGCCGCGGACGAGCGTGCGAGCTGCGCTGGAAGTGCGCTGTGCCGCCATTGTTCCGCGGGAGGGCGCAGGGACACCGCCAAAGCCGTCCATGGCAGGAGCAGAAGACCCATGCACAGGGGCTCGTGGCGGCGGTGGTAACACGATGCCGGGGTGTCGTCCCCGCCTTTCACAGACACGCCCATAATCGGATGTGTCAGATCGGTTGGCACCCGATCTATGTGGATGGCGCGGGACTCGAGGACTTTGAAGAGTGTGAGCACACCTTCTGTCTCTGGAATAATCTCGCTAGCTGCACACGACTCGCCACCCCGTTTCATCGGCAACAGCAAATCGACGAGCATTTTTATTTCCACGACCAGAATAAGCACGCCGCCTCTGGTGCGTGAAGTCTTTCACAACTTGCGTCATCTTATGCTGATCAATCTCCAGGGAATTTCATCTTTCAGAACTACCGCCAAGTCGTCGAAAAGATCACCACCAATAAGCTCAAGCTAAAGGTTCTCGAGGAACAGCTGCACACCACCGCCGCGAACTATGAACAGGATCTCAAAGACGAGCGCACCCATCTCGAATCTCTTCTGCGCGAGCCCGCCGAGGTCCAGAAGACCGTTGATTACATCGAGTTGTTAGCTAAACTCCAAGCTGCCATGTACGTACGTCCGTTCCCTTCTCCTCGGAAATGATATTGATGTTTTCTCATTAAGTGATGCCTCCAGCGCTGCCGAGAGAGACTTCAGGAACCTCGAAGCCCTCATCATTCTCGACAAGATCCAGGACCGAGCGATTACGAACATCAGGACACGCTACAGGATGACGTTCACCCGTCTCTCTCTTGTTGAAGAAGAGCTGTCACGATTTGAGGTGGAGAATGGCTACCCAAAGAGTGTGGCTGTTTGCGTATTTTGAGCCCAAGGAGTGTCATTACTTATGCAAACAGCTGTAAACATAGCGGGTGCATAGATAGCCTCATTGTACGCAAAATCAAGAACATTGTTGATTCCTTATGCCACCACAGACATCCATCATAGTCGGTTGCGAACAACGGCCGATGATGAAAATGCGATGATATGTGGGAGCACATCGTTGGTCCGGAACAGATGTTACGTTCGTAGCAATCAAGATGATCTGTCCACTGCGATATTCACAAGTTCTACGACGCAAATCTTGCCTTGATGCGGAGCGCATAAACTACCAACAAAGCACGGTGAATGCTTCTCGAATCACTTGGCTCTCTGACTTCACTATCCACTCAAGCGTTCGCCTGCGCTTAGAGGGCAAGAATTGTGCATATTTTTGAACGAGTGGGAACAGATGTCGTTCTTTTGCTGTGCCGGAACCAGTGGTTGGCGGTGCCAATTTCCACAGTATCATTATGATACTTTGGCGCCTCCACCTCTAACTGTTCGACTCGGAATCTGCACTGCGTCGAAAATATCTTGCCGGATATATAACCCTGAAGTAGGGATAAATCTCGCGTCCCACCAGACGGCGATGCTCGCCAACTCCCCTGCCACAGTCGACAAGATTCTCGAGCACACCATTGTGGCCGCAACTGCACTCCCGCAACTGCAACTCAGATACCTTTCCTTTGCAGGATCGGCACACTTACTTTGGCGATCATTCCCATGGTGCAGGTATGGAACCTCGATAGGGATTTGTGTTTCATGGGTTAATTTGAAATGCAGAACACCAAGTTTCAAAAGGACCGATGCCTTCGGATTGTAGAAAAGATTCATCATTTGCTCTGTGCACTCATGAGCCTGTCCATCCACTCGGAGGACATTCAATCCCCGAAAATGCTTGACCAAATAGCTCAGTATGCTGTGTAAGTCTGTGATGTGTCACTGATTCGTTGGCTTGCATTCATTTTCTGTCTCATCACAGCACCCTCCAGAAAATTGATTCGTGTTTGAGAGCGCAGCAAGGGCTGGGAACAATCAAGCGGCTTTTCAAGCAAAGCGAAATCACCGCACAATTGGATAGTTGTGAGACGGAGTTAAAGACCGCTCTGGGCAATTTTACTGTCGGTCGCTAAGTGTGGATCAAGCAGCGAAGCTAACCTCGGCTTAACAGATGAAACAAGGAGTCGGAATCGCTAGCGCTCTTGTCACACTCAATCTTGACACTGAGAGGGGGCATCAAGAGCTCCTGGAACTAATTACATCGCAGAGTGGCTCATCTGATACTCTGTCCTCGGTGAGTATGTTTCACGAGTTTTGCTCTTGTTGTCTCATATGACTTCTCAGATTGGAAGACGTTCCTTGAATGCCAGGTGAATTTTTTTTGTTTTTAAACAAATAAAGAAGATCTCCCCTTACTATTTCGTCTGACACAGTTCTGGCTCGCTCTCTTTGCTGCCTGCATCTCCGAAAATATTCCACGGGCGGGAGTCTGAACTTGAAGATCTCGTCGATACCCTTCTTGCAGACTCTGCCCGGGTTGCAGTATTGGGACCAGGTGGGATGGGAAAGACGACCTTAGCAATGGCGGCCCTTCATGACCCAAAAGTCGCTGATAAATACCAAACTTGTTACTTCATCTCCTGCGACTCTGCTCACACAAGTGATTCTCTTGTTGGGATAATTGCATCCAATCTTGGCCTCGAGGCCTCCCACAGTTCGGGAAGAGCCGTCGTTAGCTATTTAGCTGCGGGACCTTTGTGCCTAGTGATTTTGGACAATTTCGAGACACCATGGGAACCAATGGATAGTAGGGCAAAGGTCGAGGAGTTCCTTTCGCTCATGGCTGATGTCCCACATGTGGCGCTTCTGGTATGGCCCCTTCATATCTCTCGATATCCCTGCTGACTCCGCTTCCTCAGATCACGATGCGTGGTGCAGAGAGGCCTAGCAAAGTTCAATGGACTCGTCCATTCCTGCGTCCCTTAATGCCCTTGGCTCCAATCGCTGCTCGTCAAACCTTTATCGATATTGCCGATGAACTCCACGATAATCCGGCAGTTGAGCAGCTTTTGGGCATTACGGACAACGTCCCTCTAGCGGTTCAGCTAGTTGCGACAATTGCAGCACCTGAGGGCTGCCAGGCTACCCTAGAGCGTTGGAAACTTGAGAGGACTGCCCTTCTATCTGCTGGTTACGATAAACGATCAAACTTGGAGATTTCCATCATGCTATCTCTTTCGAGCCCCCGCATGCTATGTTGGCATCATGCAGTGGAGCTCCTCAGTCTGATGTCGCTCCTATCCGACGGTATTTCCGATGTCGATTTGGTGCAAAGCAAGCCACCAATCCCTGATATTCCGAGGTGCAAAACGACATTGGTCCGCACCTCACTTGCATATGTTGATCATGCCGGACGATTCAAAGTGTTGGCCCCGATCCGGGAGTACATCCAGACCACCCGACCGCCGTCCCCGCTATTAGTGCGGCCTTTGCGAAAGCACCTCAACCATCTTCTCAAACTCGGTGTTATGCGCCGTTCGTCGCTTGGGGTTGACTTGATACCCCGCCTTATCTCAAATCTTGGTAATCTGCACAATATACTGCTACACGGATTGGACTCTGATCATGCAGACCTGGGGGAGAGTATGCGAGGCATCATCTTGCTCAATAGTCTGAATATAATGATGAATCGTGGTCTCACCCCGCTCATGCTGGGCCTGCCAAAACTGCTGGCCGAAATGGATGACCACGAGCTTCATGGCCGGTTTATCACCGGAGCATTCCAAGCGTGGCAGTTTTACACAATCCCCAATCCGGAAAGGTCCATAGACGAAGCTATACAACATTTTCGCATAATCAAAGATCTCGATGGGGAAGGTGAGTATCGTTGCCTATCAATGAACCTTTGAGTTATATGAGCACCTCTAGCTGGATTCTATGATGTGGTGGCAGACTATTATTATAGTCGCTTCCACGATCTGCAGAAAGCAAAGAACTTCTGGGGCCGTGTGCTCTCCTTGGCATCACAGTGCAATTCTGATGTGGCCCAAACCCGAGCACTAGGTGGCCTGGCTACAATAGAATGCTTTTGCGGTAATTACTCGGAGAGTCTATGGCTGGCCCGCGAAACACACAGAATTGCAGTTGCCGCTGGGAATGTCATGGGGGAGTTGGATGGCATCCGATGGCAGGCTGCATGTTACAGAGCCCTTGGAGACTTTAAACGCAGCATGCAGTTGTTGGTTGAAGGGGAGGAGTTGGTGGTCCGGGCGGGCATGCAAGGCGGACAGATCGAGAGCTTTCTGATGAACATCGAGGCAGATGTGCACCAGCTCAAGACAGAGTATGCTGAGGCACGGCTTATCCAGGAGGTCATCCTGCACCAGAACTCAGCCATACTCTCCCCCGTGACACACGCATATGCCCTTGTTGATATCGCGTTCCTGGACACTGTAACCTCTGCTAGCGCAGATATCGTGTCCCGCAACCTCGACGCCGCAACCGCCGTCTTCCGGAATGCGCCGTTCCCACGCGGCATCTCTGCTTGTGAGCTCTTTTATGCGGACCTACTGCTCCGCGAGGGCGACGCGGCCGGTGCGCGCACCGAGTATATGCGGCTTTTCTCTGCCCTGCGGAGCAGCGACGATGAGCTTGCATGTTTGTGCCTCACGAAACTGGCGGACCCCACGCATCCTGTGCATGCCGACGCGGAAGCTGTGCGGTGGGCTGTGGTTTTCCTCGCGTTCACTTTGCGCCGGTCGGTGCGGAGTCTGCTGGTGGTGCATCAGGTGCTGCGGTGCCTTGGAGATGTTCTCGCTCGACAGGGCGAAGACGATGCGGCACTGAGCATCTTGGCAGTCGCCCTGGAGGGGTTCATGCGGATGGACGTGCATCGGAGTAGGGCCGAATGCATGCGAACCAAGTTTAACGAACATAAAACTGTACTATTGCCCTTTGGACGGAAGTCATATCGAGCCAAGGTGCTGAAAGAGAGGCGACCGAACTCAGACTCCCGGATTGGGTGTATTGAACCGAACTTACGAATAATACCGGATGGAGAAACATGTCGGTAGGCAGGTCGTTTTTGGCCTGCTCCTGCAGGATATCTGGGTGGGTTGTGGTTGGTGCAGCAGAAATGTCGCCATTTTGGCTGCTCCGAAGTCGTTCGTAGCTAGTGATGTTGCGGGCCCGGCCTCAAGCCCTAGGCCCGCCGGGCCGAGCCCTGGGCCTAGCAGGCCGGGCCGGGCCCGACACAGGGCATCAAGGGCATTCCGGAGGTCAGAAAGTCGTTCATTGAGCTCGGAAAAAAGATTGTTCTGCTCCGGGATCCGCTGATCCTTCTCGGTGATTTGCGCAGCTAGAGTCTTCTTTTTCGGACGCGAGGGTGGTGGGGGAGGGTCCGGGTCATCAATAGGATCATCCGGAGGTGTGTTTTCGGCGTCGTTCCTGGATGAAAGATGTTTTCGGGCATTAGCGATAGATATCTGCTTTGCGGTGGGCCGAGGCATGGGAAAGCGAAGATATGGCCAGTATAACAATGCATGAAAGTGTGGTGGATGAAAGCAGTAGCTGGAATGCAGAGATTTGCATGCCCAAATTCAGAAAATGTTACACCACTTGAGCTGTCGGCGGTGAAATTTTCCATGGCTCTTCCTGAGCACTCATTCCATGCTAGAGAACCTAATTCAAACAACAAATCCGTACCCACAGTTGCCCGCCGAGATTGTGAGGGTGGGTCATGGATATTGGCTCTTCCCAATTTAGTAACCCTCCATGAACTCTCGATCAAGGTTTAGCGCCTGCACGTACACATCCGAGCAATGCCCCTGCGGTAGATATTTTGTTCCTCCTGTTGTATATTCTCTACCTCTCACCTATAGCTAGCTTCAATCTCGCTGGAGGTGGCAAACAAAGCCTGGAAACACGACTACCAGAAGCTTCAGCGCAGGTATCAGCACTCGAAGAAGCGGCAGAAGAAGCTTGAAGCAGAGCTGTTAAGCTTTAAATCGAACAGACGCCTCGACCAAACGCACGGCTGAGCTAATAGAATAGCATGTTTGATGTCGCACGGCGGCTCTCAAGTTGGCCATTTGGGGCATTTTTGGTCATTTTTACCCAAAATGACCACTTTGCAGTGCACTTTGTGAGTCCAAATAGGCATCAATTTTATTGAACTAAGATGTGAGTATGCTTTATTTTCCAAGTCCTTTCATGCTGTGATGATCACTTTTTGATAGCATGCAATTCCACAAAGTTGGTTTTTCAGAAAACAGCAAATTATTTTATTTTGAGATATTTAACCAGGTATGATATGGTTTTTCCATAGATACAAGCTTCAGACGGCTCAATACTAATGCCACAATTTTTTTTGGAGAGATTCGGCCACAGGATGAGGTCAAACAACCAAATGTGGACCACTTTTGCCCACAGTGAGTAGTGTTTCCTACGCGATGTTGAAGTTGGTTTGCCCCCAAAGAACCTTTTTGTTTACTAGACAAAAGCCTTGGCTGCTGATTGAGCACAGTGCAAAGGCCGGAAAAGGAGATGCCAACATCATCTGGCATTGGGAGGTAGATGAGTAGCATCCTAGGGGGAGCTTTGGCGGATTTTTCGGACCATTAGACGATTTTCTGGAGCATTTGGACTCAGAAGCAAAGTTTGGATGAAATCCAAACCGCCCTCTCACTGGAGGCAGAATCCGGGTAAAAAGATTGGGCTGGCCCCGACCCAAAGTTCGGATAAAAGTTTTTTTGGACCAAAATTCGTATCCGACCTACCAACGGATAATTAGGGCTCATGTCAGATGATGCACCGTCAGAAATTGTTAGGGAGGTGGAAGCAGAGAAGGTTGGCGGGTGTCCTTCAGAAGGGCTCGGTTATGGTGTTTGTGGCATCAAATTCCCATGTAAGGGTGATTCCGCATTCGGAATCACCCTTATATGGGTGATTCCGAATGGGGCTCACCCCTTTTGAGTGATTCCGAATGAGGAAACAATTCACGTGCCTTCCATTTACATAAATTTTGATTTCAATGTTTAGAGACAGGTTTGGCCTCATTCTCGCTCAGTTTTGAACATTTCGCTTAGCTATAAGTTGTAGTTTGAGCGTAATAACAAGTACTACAGCATATGAGTAACTCAAATTTATTGGAGAAACTTCATGTGGTCGATTTTGATTTCAATGTTTAGGGACAGTTTAGCCTCATTCTCACTCAGCTTTGAACATTTCACTTTGATACAACTTGTAGTTTGAGCGTAAGAATAATTAATACAGCATATCAGCGACTTGAATTTATTAGAAAAGTTCTGTGTGGTCAATTTTGGCATACAAGACAAAATGTCTCCTATTTAATTTGGATCATACTTCAGCCCAACAAACTCCAAGTACCACCACCACATGGAAGATGTGGGTGTGCAGTACTCCTGCCCTCACAATTTGCTTGGTTCCAGTCCCTGCAAGGATTATTGCAGAGCACGTTTCGGCTACTCCCTCTATAGGTGCCTTTACCATCGACACATTTGTAGCATGCACATTTTGCTCTCTTTGCTGTTCCAGTTTTGGCTCTCAATGCCCACTCAGCACCAGAGGCTGTTAAGCGTCATCCGGCTTGACTCCTTTGCAGGGTGTCGAGCTTCAAATCAGCCTTCTCAACGGGGCCGATAGAAACTGCTGTACTGGCCTCCTCCGGAAATCATTGTTCAATATCGCGCCTGCAAATCTTCTCATGTAATTGGAACTCATGTATAAATGCAAGTTGTCCTGTTGCAATATAAACTTTTCCAAATCGGCATTTCTGCTGCTGAAGCCCCTATCAAAGCCTTTGGGTTGCCGTGCCGGAGCTGAGGTGCTACTCCGGCTTTCCCCAGACCTATCAACACAGATAGCATGCAAAAAATGGAATCTTCCTTTTTTACCTTCCTTCTCTTTCCTTTTTCGGTGCTTTTTTTCTAATTGTTTTGGGATCCCACAAACACTGTAACCGAGCCTTCAGAAGAGGTATATGAGTGGTGGTCATTGTAAGCAATCCTGTGCTTCCACTGTACTATCGCATACTGATCAGAAAACGGCTCGCCGTCCAACGTAGCTTCTTCCGAGGGGCTACCTGGGTCCAATAATAAATCGGTGTTATTGATCAACGTTTGGATGTGGTCGAGGATTAGTGTATGAAGTGGACCAAGGTCGATGTGGCTGACTCCAGGTTTGCTGACCATCTCAAAGTACGCGTCAGGGACGGTATTTTTATAGGCAGTCATTACCACGAGTTCGCATGACGTCGCTTTGTCCTGTAGACCCATTAGTGCGTTCTCTTCCATGTGGTTAAGGCCTGGAGTATGTTTGGTGTCGCGAAGAAGTGCAAAGAAGCGGATGTAGGCAGCATGATAAGTGAGAAGCTCTGCCGCACCATATTTCAATGCCTTTTTCTCTCCATGGTCCCCAACACCCGAGTCGCTGTAGAATCCAAATGAGAAAAGCAAGGAAGAGAAGCAAAGAACACTAGCCGTCAGGTGTATGACCATTGAAGGGCCCAGCAACCACCTCTCCGCTGTCCGAATCCCACACGCGCACCGTGTTGTCCTGCGAGCCAGAGACGATGCGCCTGCCATCAGGCGAGAACGCGACCGAGGCGACCCAGCCTGTATGGCCATTGAACGGCCCAGCAACCACCTCCCCGCTCTCCGAATCCCACACACGCACCGTGTTGTCGGTCGAGCCAGAGATGATCTGCCTGCCATCGGGCGAGAACGCGACCGAAATGACCCCATTGGTATGACCAGTGAACGGCCCAGCAACTCCCTCCCCGCTGTCCGAATCCCACACGCGCACCGTGTTGTCCTGTGAGCCAGAGACGATGCGCCTGCCATCGGGCGAGAACGCGACCGAGGTGACCCTCCAGGTATGACCATCGAACGGCCCAGCAACTACCTCCCCGCTCTCCGAATCCCACACGCGCACCGTCTTGTCGTACGAGCCGGAGACGATCTGCCTGCTATCAGGCGAGAACGCAACCGAGCAGACCATGTCGATATGTTTTTCCAGGACTGATAGTGTGGCTGGCCATAACTCCATTCGACCTATTCCGGCGGATGGTAAGCGGGGAAATTGATGCCGAAAATGTTGAACAATCCGGGATTGCTCTGGGGCGAATGCTAGCGCAGACAGGTAAATGTGGGGGGCACTTTCAACGATTGGATCACTAAAAAAACTGATGAACCTCCTCCCGTCGTGCACAAATTCCACAATTTTCATCATTACAGGATCCTGCACAGTTGGTTACTTTTCTGTCCAAGTCCACATCCATACGGAAGGCCTACCGCACCGCTCCACTCGATGAGATTGGAAAGAGCTTGAACCCCAGAACTGACCGCCCCAAGCAAGCTCAAAACCTCTAGCCAAGAAAGGAAGTGGTCCAGGACAAATTTGCCCGCAATCTGCCCAATTTCGGGACTGTAGCCAACGGTGGCAAGATGGTTCGCCCAGAAGCGACATGAATAGGCCAGATGAGGTCGAATATATTTTTGCCTTCGCTCCTCCAAATCGTCGATTTCGATGTTCCGAAGATGTGAAGTCGGCAAATCACATATGTTGAATTTGAGGTCCTTCTGCATGACTCGAAAAGAGTCGAGCGCGAGGTAACGTCGCTGAACCTCTGTGCCGCATAGGAGCCCAGGATGTTTGACTCCGATCCCGTTTGTTAGGAATTCGCGGAACGAGAGGTGTATGATTTTTACCACCCCAGCATCCTCGGGACCATACACAACCGCGCTCAACCGAATGAGCGTCCGGTGAAGCTCCTGCATATCGATCCTGAGTAACCCTGCAAGCGACTCGATGTTCTGAGGCTCGACGAGGTCAACAATGGTACCGAGGACTCTCCTGGTGCGCTCAAAGCGTTCTTCGTCATCGACCGGAATGCCAATAGCATCCTCAATTATCTGAAGATATAAGTCATGTAACTGGTTGAGATGGACGCCCTCGAGGAGACGATCAACGGACTTCTGAGGGTGATGGTCTGACGACCTCGCACGAACATAACGAACAGCGGTCGCAGCGAAGATGAAAAGACCGTCAGCACGGCTGGCAATCTCGTCCGCATCTTGATCTCTGACTTGCCAACCCTCTGCATCCCATGTATGATCGACCAACGATTGGCCAACGTATAGGCGGATGTCCTTCCTGACAGTCTCCCGATCAATGTCGTCGATGCTGCGTTGGCACATGCAAGAGAGAAGACGGCCAAATTTTACTTGCTTGAGTTTGAGGTGGGAATAGACTTCCGGACGTCCGGTGAGAAAGAACCGGACGTGGACCGGGATATCGAAGATAGCGCCCGAGAGCCATTCCAGCAGGACCTTTCCGTGGTCGTTCCCGCATTCGTCCAGTGCGTCCAAACACTGTACACAGCCACAATCAGCCCAAATTTCTGTTATTTCCCCCGCTTGTGGCCAATTTGATGGCAAGAAAAAAGATTACCTCCTTCAGTTTTGATTTAAATACAAATCCCTCTTCAGGATCAGCTTGTATCGTCAAAATAATCACTTTCTAAAGGGCGATAAGAAATAGAGGCAAAACTCGGCCCGAAAAATCTCAAGCACGGGGTAGCGGCAGCTAGGTGACCCGGACCATAGGCTATACCCAGTTTCCTTCCTTCCTCGCCTCAATTCCTTTCCCTCGTCTCTCTCAGTCCGCCCTCCTTTCCCACCTCCGTACATTATTTACTCGTCGGCTTAATTCATTCGGGCTCCCTTTCGGGAGTCGCCTTTCGGCTTTGAATAGCGTCGAGGAAGACCAAGATATTCGACCAGAACTGTTAGAATACGTCGCTCACCAACGTCAGTGTGCAATGTTGACGTAGAGTGGTTGATTGGCACAGACCGTTGATGCAATACGAGGTGAGGCGCAACGTTCAACAGTGGATAATTTGGGTATGGGTGAGAGGGAATCCCCTTTCGGCCGCCTCAAGGATAAATTGGACGAGCGTCCACTCTTGGACAACTGAGAGCTTCTGTTTCTCTTGGTTGGCTTCCCCAATACTGCGTCCCCCGTGTATCCGTCGGTGCAGAGTAGCGTATGGGACTTTGTGGCTCTCCGCAATTGCCTTAATAGACTTCGCTTTTCCCAATTCCCCGGGTTTCATCTGTTCCCTCTCGTACTTGTGCAAGGCCGCTTTGACGTTCAGCTCCTTTCGGCGGCTATTGTCGTAACCCTTGACACGGTCGGATTTAGCGCGGTAGACCATGGGGCCGTGATGCCAAGGACAGCGGCGGGTCACCGCGGGTGTCAGAAAGAAGAAGGAGGACAAGACGGACCTCCGCTTCGCTCCGGCATGCGAGACAAACTTCGGAAATAAGAAATATATTCATTGCAAGCAGTGTACATCGTGTACAGAACATCACCGAGGAAATTACAGAACAGCAGGAGACGGATCAGCCGACCTTTGTGCCCATTGGGGCGATTCTGGTATGAAGGTTTCTGCTTAACTCTGAAGGAAAGATTTATTCGGTATAAGAAAGAGAATTAGAAATCAACAAATCACACGAATGCCATTCATCATCAATAAATCCAGAATTTGTTCCTGCAAAAAGAGACAGCAGTTGGCCCAGCATGGTGAACATTAATTATGCGCAAGGCGTTGGCTTTCGACGGCATCAGGACCGCAGACTGGCATTGGTTTATTTATCTAATTGTGTAAGTCGCCGGCCCCAGACTGAATTCAAAAACGCAACGCAGGCAATGCTAGTTCGTCCAGTGGTGCCCAGGAAAAGACCCGAGCTACGCGACGAGAGACACCACGAGAGACATCACTAAAGGCCGGTTTTGAAGCCGCAATTGCAGGGCACACTCGTACAGACAATACCGCTTCTAATCCGAGGGCTGGATATTACCTTGCATCCTGCTGTCGGGATGCTCGGGTAGTTGTGCCGCTGTGTGCGGGGAGACGCAACCTGAGTTGGTATTCTGGTTGTCCATAAAACTTATCACGCGAAGGCGCCGATGGGTGGAAGGGCATGCGGGTGAGTATGCGCAATACCCCCGGAGGGCTGAGACGATCCTCAGGAGCTCGCCGGGAACGGGTGAATAGAACCCTAGTAGCAGCTCAGGAATCCAAAACTCATCCCAGGCAAAAGAACATATGATGTCTGCGGGGGTTGACAAGTGAATAGAAACCTAGCAGCACCTCAGGGATCCAAAAACCCATCCCAGGCAAAGGAACACGTTGCAAAGAGTGACTTTTACTGAGCTCCCAAAATTCTCCCTTCACAATGATTATGGATGATCCGATCCTGTGATGTTTGAAGAGTGCTCCCTATTCGAGTTTCTTCAAATGACCTCACGAAAGAAGAGAACTCCGAAACCAATGGCACAATTTTCGGAAAGCTTCACGGAGCAGGGATCAGAGGATATGAACTTGGTTCATCAGGCCACGCCCGAAGACCAAGATTTCATTGAGCAGGATGTGCCGGAGCAAGACACTGAACAATCAGTGGGAGATGAGTCGGATGCGGTGTCATCTCATCCATTTCCTTCCAGTCATCCCCTGTACCGAACTCATTACCTGAGATGCGGCCGACGGGACTTGGAGAAATGCATCCCCAATTTCAATGGAGGGCCACTTCCCCGAAAGGATGAGGGGGACAGGGAATATTACTGCTGCACAATGTTGACACTTTTGAAGCCTTGGAGGATGGGGAAAGATCTCAAGAATGGGATAGATAACTGGGATGAGACGTTGAGGGAGCATAAATTCGGTGAGAAGGCCCTGAACTGATGAACGCTTCAACATACAATATGAATGTAACGATGCCAGAGATAATTTTTTCCGCTATGGATAGACGCAAACGCCGTGCATTACCGACGTTTCTCCGGTCAGATCCCGATAGCGACGGCGAAGACAGCGAACTCAAGGAGTATTGGGAAGAATGAATAGGATGGCCAAAGACGTCGGTGCGGTTCAAGAGGACTTCTGACATGAACAAAATGGTCCAGTCGTCATGAACCTCTTGCGTTCGGGGACTTTGAATCATAGAAGGCTGGAGAGGATGAACTTCAGCATATATTGGAAAGGGAGAACCGGGCAGTACGCTACCTGGATATCCATAATATTGATAAGGAATTGGTTGAAGGGATGCAGAGGATGGGCCGGAATAATATCGTCAGCGTTGAACATGAACCATGGCGCAAGGCACTCGAACGCAGCGGGGTCAAGCGCTGCAAGATACCGCCGGGACACCAGCATCGCCTTAGGTCCCATACACAATGTGAGCAGGAGCCAGATACTCTCGGACGTGGTCGTGGCTGTGGTGGGTGCAAGTGGGTCCGCCATCTCACGAATAGCCGTCAGGTTGGATGCCGGATCAGGTCGGACCGAGGTGCTATTATCATTATCAATCGTCGGTCGGTGTATTAGAAGGCCGGGTCAAACCAGGGTGTTGGTAAAATGCAGGCGACTCTATTTCGATATACATGTAATCATATAAATTAACCATTGAGGTGGTTCCGACAGTGTACGAACGATTGCACTAAGAACGGCCCCATGTGGTCAAGCTGTTCCTCCAGGTGCGTGGGGAAAATCGATCAAGTGCTTCGCTTAAGGGAACGAATTAAAGGCGAACACTGGCGCGGTTGGTCGCCACGGTGCCGGAGTCAAACCGTAGCTGGGGCGGGGTTTTCCGCCCGCATCCGCCCATCACCGGGGATCAAAGTCAGCTGTCCACAAAAATGCTGTTCAAAACGCCCCGCCTATCCACAATTATCTCCTATCCGTCAACAAATGCTGTTCACCGTTCGCCCACAAATATCGTCCACAAATGCCAACCCCCATTCGTCAAACGTCACCTGGCGCTATATAAAGCATCTAACACCACTGCCATTTGGCCTTGCCCTATCGGTTTCACCACGGGTACCGAACGTCTCAGCTGGGTCGCGCAATTTCCGTACCTTGCCGAGTATTCTTATGTGGACGAATGTTTCCGGGAGCAAGGGCCTGGTCCGCTGTGGATGGGAATGTTCATCACACCGATCGAAACGTGGGTGGGGAAGTCGAAGCTAGCGGAATGGCATGTATGGGCGGCTGTCATCATCAGTCCGGAGGCGCCTGGGAGGGGGAAAAAGCTTCTCATTTATGACTGTGATGGAGACGATGTTGATTTCCAGAGTTGCAGAGTGCGGGATGCTCTGCCACTGTCCATCCAGCGGAAACTGTCTCGGAGAAAGAGCCCAGCATTCGCAGAATTATGGCGCTCGACGTATGACGACAACACTTTCGGCCGCAGACAATGCATGAAGAATACATGCAACTTTCTTATTCAAGCCGTGAAATCGCCCCCACGTGTTATCACAGGGTCTAATGGCTCGCAGTTAATAGACGGTTTTCTCCGCGTGCCTTATTTATAAACTAGCGGAAATTAACTGGTTGTGTAGGTATGCATGGACAGAGAATTCAACTCCTCCAAATGTAACTACCTAAATAATCAAATGAGGAATTCAACTTCCCAATCTTGTGTTTCATTGAAAGACAATATTCGGTGCACAGTCTAAGCACTGAGAAACAAATGCCCACAACTTGCAAATTCACGATCAACTATCACTCAAACACCAACCACATTGGCGAAGAAAATTCAGACAGTATGGGAGTAGGGCATCAACCCGGCCATAATACGCTCACGGCGTATTTTTTGCGGCGTATTTTTGGTACGCTACGGCCAACAACTTGCAAATTTACGATCAACTATAACTCAAACACCAGTTCGCACGTCCAAATCCGGACGATACTCGGGATTTGGCCACTTGCAATGGTCTAGAAGCCATTCTGACTACATGACACTTCTATTTAAAGCTATCAGTAGGTACTGAAAAGTTCTCTGAAGATTTTGAGGTCCTTCTTGGTGTACTATTGCCATTTCAAGTCACATACATAAATAACATCTCCCGTATGCACTTCAGATCCAATTTATTTCATTGAAAGGGGAAAAATGATCCAATCGTCCATTCAAATGTATTCAGCAATAATGCAGGTGCCCAAGGCTCTGCATGCTAAGCGCTGGCTCATCGCCTATCGAAATGCTAACATCACTGGCCAGCATCAGGCGACCAAGGCCGCACAGCTGATCGAGCGCGTCGGGGAGTGTGTGGAACAGCTGGCAGACAGATACAGGCAAGGCCGCAGGGCACTGGTTTTGCTGGGAGTTGAGCAGGAGTATCCGCATCTACGCGAGCTCAAGAAGGAGGACATTTAGCTCGATGGCGACAGGGATGACTCGGACCTGGCATCACGCAAGAAGCTGGCCATGATTGGTACCGGGCGTGCGTCGCGAAATATGCCTGGGACCTCACGGCGTGTAATGTCCTGGATTTGGACTTCCCCTGGCGCTTTTGACGGCGACGATGCGGAAGAACACCATCTACATGAATGTAAATCCCTGAATTCTTCCGTCTGATCCAAGGACTGATGTATTTTAGCAATTCGTGTTGAATGGGCTCGAGTACGCGCTCGCAAAGATCGATGGGACGAAGAGGTCATGCTGCTCCGGGAGGAAATGCGACGAGTTCTGCGCTACCTTGAGTGGCAGGCGCAATGGTGGCGAGATCGGGCCACACGCCGTAAGGACTGGGATTCAGCAACTGCGGCTGGTGCTGAAGCATATGCGCTGAAGCAAGGCACATGGAGCGAACGTTTGGGTGGGTTTTTACGATGCCAGTGGGACCTGGATGTTTCCACTTCGGTCCGGGAGGTGCTTGCCTTCGATGCGATATCAGCTCTAGATGATACGTTCTTTCGCCCAAGAGGTCAAAACTGAAATTTTCGACCTTAAATAAACCGACCACCCTCAAAATATCAGAAAGGGGACCTCATTTAGAGGCTCTCACGACCCCTTATCATCATGTAAACTTTAGAAAATGGCCCGAACATTACAGCCTTTTGCGGAACTTAGGGCGCGGACTGTTTTTTTTTTTTTTTTTTTCAACGAATTTTGCGTCGGATGGCTCTCCTGAGCTCAATTCTCAACCGTTTTCCTTTAGAATATGCTCATTATGTTGGCATTGAAATTCCGGAGGGCATGGCTTCCTCGGATTTTCTGATGGCCAATCAAATTGCTTGATTGGGAAAATATCCGCGTTTTGAGTAGGACGGCTGTAGCATGGCTATCATTGTTCAATTGACCTAATTTTTTGGTACAATGGACTCACAGGTGTACCAGAGGGCACCAAGTACCGGCATTTTTTATATGACTTATATTTGGCTCAAGACTTTCAAAAGATAATTGCGTGTTGTCATCATATAGACTGCATCTGATATATGGGTCACATTGAAAATCCCGGTATTTAGTGCTCTCTGGTACACCTGTGAGTCCATTGTACCAAAAAATTAGGTCAATTGAACAATGATAGCCAATGCCACGCCAGAGCCTCAGAGCGAGAAGGAAGACAGGCAAGATGAGTCGGGTTCCGACTCGGATGTGGATTACGATGATTTCGACAACGACTGTTCAGATTAGGAGTTTATTATAATATTCTCCAAAAAACATGTGAGGAGCCGGTGGATCAGCTGCTCTTCTCTAGTCTCTTGTAGACAGACACTATAACAAATGTGTGCTCGCAAACTCGCATGTTATCATAAAGCTGTCCGGGATCAATCAAAATCCGCTGAAATCGAGAAAATGTTATTGCAAGGGTGTTCAGAAATTGGCTGTGACGCGTGACATACAAATTGACCGAAATTGTACCCGTAATCTGATTGCCCGCTCCAGCCCCACGTGTTCGTAAATGATGTAGATATCTGTCTAATAATGAAGGACCATTAATTTGAGTTTCCAAACTGCGATCCCCCAGAACCCAAAAAAGCTCTCACCAGAGCTGCGGCTACGATTTCCCAGAGCCCCAAAAAAGCTCGCAACTTTCCAGGTTGCAGCGTTTCTCCCCCAGAACCCAATTCGGCACGCAACTTGCCAGGTCGAGGCCATGATCCCCCAGAACCCAAACAAAGCTCGCAACTTGCCAGGTTGCAGCCATTATCCCCCAGAACTCAATAAGGCGCGCGACTTCCCAGGTTGCGGCCATTATCCCACTGAACCCAGTAAGGCATGCAACTTGTCAGGTTGCAGCCATGATCCCCCAGAACCCAAATAAAGCTCGCAACTCGCTAGGTTGCAGCGATTATTCCCTAGAACCCAATAAGGCGCGCAACTTGCCAGGTTGCAGCCATAATCCCCCGGAAAAACTTGAAGTGCGCATAGAAAAACAAGAAGAAAAGGGAAAGGAAAACACCCAAAATGGCAACATCTGGCAAGGCACATTATAGGTCAGTGTTAGTTACGGTATTGAAAACTTAGCTCAGTTCTCACGGGGTTGTTTCGGTCGCTGCCCTCGAGCCAACACCTGGAAAAAAAATGGTAGGCAAACCCTTCGTAAATGGAACGTCATTTTATCCTGAATTTTTGTGGATGAACAAGCACTGGCCCTGAAGGATTAGATCAGAAACATTTGAAGATCCAGGGTAGGTACCTCTGATTTGTGGTGCAGTGCATGGGAAAGAGGCCGCCCGATGGTTGTGGCAAGAAGGAAGGAAGCAGTGACAGTACCTGTGGGAAATTGGTCAGAAAAAGTTCAACATCACAAAGAGAGCAAAAGACATCTTGTTCACCAGAAAATTGAAACCTTTCCGTGATGGTCTCACCATTGACGAGGTTTGAGTGCCGAGCTTTATAAAAATGTCAAAGATGAGCGCGGAGCAACTAAGAATAAGAATACGAAATGTGTTAGCCAGAATAAAATAACAGTTCCCTGGGGGGAGGAAAGCCCCGGTGCCTTGGGACTCTCCCCCTCTCAGTGAACTGTCATTAAACCTTGACATGCACCCAACTTTAGAAGTAAAGCCCACCAAATCGGGATGAGGGCTATTTCTGTGCACCACCAGAGGGAAGGTCTACTGAAGGTGGGTACCGCGGTCCCTTGGTGACAAGGATTTCTGAAGTGGGGGTTTACTGGCAGGAGAGGTGGGTGTGTGTAGACACGAAATGGCCTAGACGAGCTTTTTGCTGTGCGCGCGTTGGAAATTGCTTGACTTCGAAGTGGGTAAGAAAAGACATCGAGGGAACAGAGGAAAGGTACTGACGAAGATATCGGCCTCCCAATGTTCATCACGATCCCCAAAACAAGCCTCAATTGCCGCACACCAGGTGACAAGGATTTGGGAAGTGCCGGGTTTACGGGGGGGTAGAGGAGGCGGAGAGGCATGGGCGGAAAATTACTGTCACTAGAGGGTGTGCAACGACGTTATTACAAGACAAAAAAACAAGAAAAGGCAACCAACTCACTGGTAACTCTGAGTCTGCTGTCGCAAATTTTGGAGTACATTTGGGTGCGACCATCGTGGTGGAGAGGAGTGGTCTCCGACTTTCGCTTGCAACCGCAGCGGCCAATTTTACTTGCCACCATCATGGTGGAGAGAAGTGGGCTCGGACTTTCAACTGAGACTACTGCGGCCAAATTTACTTGCCACCATAGTGGTGGAGAGAAGTGGGCCCAGACCCTCACTTGCAACCACAGGGGTGGAAGAAGGAGACCAAGGCTCTCGCTTTCGACCACGGGGATGGAGGGGTATGGGCGCAACTCTCGCTTTCGACCCCGGGAGTGGAAGGGTATGGGCACAAAATTTCTGTGACTTTTAACCTCAGTAGAGAGACAAATAAAATGCAGCGAAGGCAACCAAACATGAGTCTGCTGTGGCCAATTTCATTTGACACCATCGTGATGGAGAGAAGTGGGCTCAGACTTTCACTTGCGACCACAAGGGTGGAAAGAACGACACCAGGACCCTCGCTTTCAACCACGGGAATGGAGCAAAATTTCTGTGGCTTGTAATGTCAGTACAGGGACAAAAAAGAAGGTGGATGTGGACTCGGCTGTTGCTGGGGAGGCCTATGCATGCCCTGCTGCCTTGGTCGGAATCACCCTCTCATCCCCAGATCGACGCTGGTGGTGGGGATCGCGTCTTTGTCCTTGAGGCATGGGGCCTACGGCTGGGACATATCCGTCTACTGGTCTACTCCAACTCACAATCGCACTATATCTCACTGTTATCGGTCTCGCGGATGTAGCGCCACGTACCATCTATCATATTTCATCCATATTTCCCCCTTTCAAAGTTATCTGCGCGTTTCATATTATTTGCTACATGTCCTACTTTTTCTGGGTGAGCCTAGCATGCTCCCAGCTCATCTTCACATAATGGCTCAGTGCAATCTAACCCTAGTGTCATGTTGGTCCCCATACTCCTTGTCTTCCTTGGAGTCACTGCTGATTTCTTGGCTCACGGTGTATTTGTGGATCTTTGGTTCCTCATCAGGGACGTGTTTGTGTCACGTGCCATTGATCAAGTTGAACTCTGTCTTTGGCCCGATTCACTCCGGCCTCACTTGGCTTTTCACGCAGATGGTCATTTTTAGCAATTGTCGTCCTAACCCTAGTTCATCCAGTATCCGGCTCATCTGACTGAATTTTTTTCCTTGTGACTACTCCAATGGCTCGTGTACACTTATCCTACCATCACCGGTCCTCCCACGATCGTCTTCACCAAACGTTTTATTCGAAGTTATGGTATTCCAGCAACTGGTGCCACGTTGCTCCGATGATTCCCACTCGTTTCCGATGAAAACTGCAACACAGTTCAACACTGCAAATATTTCAACATCACCTCGGGCTTCTCGGACACCATCCAACGACTTTCCTCCACCCAAAACCTCGACATATGCCCGTCAATTTGAAGGTATGCTATCCCTATCATCCAATTTTACATTTGTATGAAAATATCGACTCCTCCATGATAACTCCAATATAGTTCGGATGTCTCAACTTCACCCGGCCATTTCGGGCTTCCCGTCCAACTAATTTTCCGCTGAAATTCTAGGCACTTGCGGCAAGATTTGGGCATTCGGTGACATTGATGGTGACGTCCAAGGTTAGTTCTTAGCCCAATCTTCTACTTGAGCTGGTTAAACCGATCTTTAGGTCTATTATAGTTTAACTGAAATATTGCAAGACAGCAGATTGTGAAATGGAGTCGAAACCTCAGCCAAGTTTGGCCGTCGATCAATCAAATGCTCAACTTCCTTTACTGTGCGCACAATTCGTTTCTGAAGGGCATACTCTCAGCCTCAAACTCGCAGGCTTTAAGGGAACATTGAAATAAAATGTTCTGAGGACACAGTCTTGGTCAGAATTGAAGCGTGAACACAGTGAGAGGGTCTGCTTCAAAGCCTGAGTACAAACTGATCCCGCACGTTCAATTTGTTCAATTGAACCAATAAAGTGATGCCATTCAATCGGTGTTTGCCATAAAATGTTCTGAGGACACAGTCTTGCTCAGAATTGAAGCATGAACACAGTGAGAGGGTCCGCTTCGAAGCCTGGGTTCAACCTGACCCCGCACGTTCAATTTGTTCAATTGAACTGATCAAGTGATGCCATTAAATCAGTGTTTACTGAGTCGTTGCTGCGTAGAGCCTCAAACTCGCAGGCTTTACGGGGACATTGAAATAAAATGTTCTGAGGACACAGTCTTGCTCAGAATTGAAGCATGAACACCATTCTAGACCACCAGCATATTCCACATATTTTGCGGCACCTTCAGCCAATTCCCCTTCTCACAACTTTCCACAAAATTTAACCCAGAAGAACTGTTGTGCCACGCGGACCAATATTGTTGAGGGATCAAAAACCGCCCAAATGTCGCAAACACTATTCTCGACCACCAGAATATTCCATGCATCTTGCGGGGTCCCACAAATGAAGATGGGAAGCCAATGCCCCTTCTCACAACTTTTCACAAAATTTAACCCAGAAGAACTGTTGTGCCACCCCGACCAATATTGTTGGTGGATCAAATCCTTCGCACAACTTTTCACAAAATTTAACCCAGAAGAACTGTTGTGCCACGACGACCAATATTGTTGGCAGATCAAAAAACACCCAAACGTCACAAACACCATTCTCGACCACCAACATATTCCACATATTGTACAAGGTGCCACAAATGAAGATGGGAAGCCAATCCACCTTCTCACAACTTTTCACAAAATTTAACCCAGAAGAACTGTTGTGCCACACCAACCAATATTGTTGGTCGATCAAAAACCGTCCAAAGTCGCAAACACCATTCTCGACCACCAGAATACTCCACATATTTTGTGAAGTGCTGGAAATGAAGATGGGAAGCCAATGCCACTTCTCACAACTTTCAAGAATCTTAACCCAGAAGAATTGTTGTGCCACGCCGACCAATATTGTTGGCAGATCAAAAAAAGTCGCAAACACCATTCTCGACCACCAACATATTCCACATATTTTGCGAGGTGCCGCAAATGAAGATGGGAAGCCAATCCACCTTCTCACAACTTTTCACAAAATTTAACCCAGAAGAACTGTTGTGCCACCCCGACCAATATTGTTGGTGGATCAAAAACCCCCAAACGTCGCAAACACCATTCTCGACCACCAGAATATTCCACAAATTTTGCGAGGTGCTGTAAATGAAAATGGGAGGCCAACCCCCTTCTCACAATCTGTCACAAAATTTAACGCAGAAAAAATGTTGTGCCACACCGACCAATATTGTTGGGGGATCAGGAGCTGCCCAAACGTCGCAAACGCCATTCTCGACCACCAGAATATTCCACATATTTTGTGAGGTGCCGGAAATACAGATGGGAGGCCAATGCTCCTTCTCACGACTTTTCAAGAACTTTAACCTGGAAAAAATGTTGTGCCACGCCAATCAATATTGTTGGCGGTCAAAAAAACCGCCCAAACGTCGCAAGCACCATTCTCAACCACCAGCATATTCCACATATTTTGCGAGGCAAGGGGTCTCAGATCGCTGGATTTGCCACACTGATCAAGATCCGTAACAAGTCACGTTTCGAGCGGTCTCGACCCATCAGTCAGCAGAAATTGTCATCGAACAAAAAAGTCGAGTGGCATTCAAGCATGTTTTAAGGGTGCAACAATGAGAAGGACATCCAAGATACCTACAAAGAACAACCTAGTATAACCAGCACCTACTACAGCGAAAGATGAGGGAGTGCGAGTGGGCCGCAAGATGCCGTGCTTTCCGCATTTGGGGGGAGGGAGGTCCCCTTTACGTTGGTTGATGTGTGTGTCTGATAACGCGATCTGACACCTCTTGTTGCGAGGTGCTGGAAATGAAGATAGGAAGCCAAACCCCTTTCTCACCACTTTTCAAGAATTTTAACCGAGAAAAAATGTTGTGCCACGCCGACCAATATTGGTGGGGAATCAAAAACCGCCCAAACGTCACAAGCACCATTCTTGACCACCAGCATATTCCACATATTTTGCGAGGTGCTGGAAATGAAGATGGGAAGCCAAGGCCCTTTCTCACAACTTTTCAAGAATTTTAACCCAGAAAAAATATTGTGCCACGCTGACCAATATTGTTGGCAGATCAAAAACTACCCGAATGTCGCAAGCACCATTCTCGACCACCAGCATATTCCACATATTTTGTGAGGTGCCAGAAATACAGATGGGAAGCCATGAACAAGGGGACCATACTCCGTATCCACCGGGAATTGACTCGGGGGATGGTCGTCCGGAAATAGGCAAAGTGTCGGGGGAGGTAGATCGTCGAGAGGGACGTCGTCCGGGTGGAATGGATGATCAGGGTGGAGTGGTGTCAGACCAAGAAGATCTGCCGGTCGTAGCGACAGACCCTGCTGTAGAGGTGCGAGTGGTACTGGTAGCGGCGGTGCAGTTGGGGGAGCGTCGAAATGTGGCTCAAAAGAAAGGGGCTGCTGCCAGGAGCAATCCGCATGGAGGCGGCGCTTGCGTCGACGAATGGCACGCCAGGGGTGTCCGCCAAAGCTACGGAGTGAAGACCAGCGCGGCGCGGGCACGATGGTCATGATGGCAGTCGTGGTGGCGGGCTCGGGGACGTCATCAGCCCATGACGACGGCTCTGGGGGAGCGGGACCATACGAATGTGCTCCGACCATTGTGATGGGGGAGACGGGACGTTCTCGTAAAGCCATTTCTCTGGGAACCGAAAGGCAGGCATGTAGTACGGCTGCCGAGCGTCGACGATGGGCTGCGGAGCTGTGGGAACAGCGCGAACGGGGATAGGAACAGGATGCGTGATCGGGAGACTGGTGGAACGAGCACTAGTGACGGCGGTGTTTACGGGGGGTCGTCGTGCCTTCTCTTCCTCCATTCTCTCCAGCTCCTCTCTCGCTACTCTCCTCTTCTTCCGTTTTTGGGCCGCCGAGGGTTTCGTCATGACACGTCACGAGGAAAAAAAACGGCGGTGAGTGCGAATGTGCGTCCGAAACGCGGTCGATGCGAGATGCCGTGCCGGGATAAGCCAAAAAGTCGATGTATGTGGAGATGAGTCGGGAAAAAAAGCTGAGAGATGCGCTCGCAGTCGGTGCGAGAGAAGTCGATGAGTCAAGATGCTGTTTCACAAAGCAGAAGCCCATCTGGGCCTAACGGCGCGCGGGAAGAGCGAATCCGCACTCCAATCACCAAATGGAGAGGTCTACAACCTCTCGAGGGGGAAGAACCAGTAGGGCTCGCAGCGGGAGGGTGGAAGCAGGACGGAAAACCCAATGTGATTGGCGAGCCATGACATGAGAAACTAGTAAGTCTACCTACGCGCTGTCAACCACGCCACAACGGTCCAACAACGGTCTCTTCCCTTTTGCCTGCTTTAATTTTTTATGGTGGGGTGTTGGTGTTGGGAACCAGTTGGAAAGACCACTCATCGCGTCCTCTCGTTTTCTTCTGGAAGCTTGTGCACGGAAGCCTGCTTATCGTTTGTGTCTAAACTGCGCATTCCGTACGACTCGACGCCCCTTCTCCCTCTCGCTTTGTCTTGTCTCTTCTTGCTCTTCTCCGGCGGTTATCCGGCGTCTAACGCGCTCAGCTACAGATATCCTTTTCGGCACCCACCATTTTATTTCTCTGTGCGGCAAACAGGAACCCCCCCACGCTTGCGATTCTTGTCGCTGCCCACAGAAGTTGACCCGACTTTGCGCGGTTTCGCTTTTCTGGGATTCAGGCAATTTCTGTGCGCCGTTTGTGCTGCTACTCGGACATGCGTGTCATGTCAGTGTTGTGGATTTGGAAGCACGATGTTGAATATTGGGGGCTCTTAAACCAGGGCAATTCCTCCCCTTCTCCATTTTGATTTTTCCAAACTTGAGCTCGATCCGCACGGGGGCAGGGCATGTGCACGGTTGGGAGGTTGATCTTCGGTCGTCGCAGACCAGGAGGGGGGGCTTCCTTTGTTGCCTCGCATGTGATTTTTCCTCGGCTTCTGGTGCGTCTCTTCATATCTTCATTGGCTCACATGGGACCGTTTATCATTGCTTTCCAAGAGGTGCTCTGGGAACCTTTCGTCTGCCCTATCGGCCCGAAAACTAACACCGACGCCTTTCCGCAGATCATGCACCTCATTTGCACAACATGATCGCAGGCGCAGGCGAACGACTCAGCCGCAGCGGATTCAGAGTCGTGGATATACGTTTGTCTGTCGTTGTTGTGTCCATAGCACGCAATGTAGATCCGTTATCCTTCAGCTCTTTGCCTTCGTAACGCTCTTTGCATGGCGGCAAGTTTAACTTCCTGCGGATGCCAATTCTCACGTCTCCGTTTTATACAGCGATGAGCTTAAATGGGAGGGAAGACGAAAATAATAAGTCGTCTTCATCTTCGAATCCACCACTGGGTCCAAGCTGCATCACGTCAACAAAATGATTCAACTTGCCATAGTATGTGTATCCGCTTTGGTATCTAGCCACTAGCAGTCACGCCAGGCGGAGTACCGCATGAGGTGCGGATTCTCTACGGGTTCATTGTAGAAATACCGGTCCTGATCCCCCTCAGCGAAATTCTTGTCGTAGTCGGTAAGCTCATTGATGTGCCTGGCGAAGATGAGTGAGTGAAAGGGGGAGAGGGTGGAGGAAGAATATCCGCACCATTGAGTGAACCCGGGAGGAGTTGAATCACCGAGGGATCGTCCGGAAGGAGTGCGCAGGAGGAAGGACTGCCAACGATCAAAATTTCGTTGGCCCACCGGGTTAAAGCCGAATGAGCCCCGACGGAGGGCAGTCATGTGCTGACCAAGTGCTGTCAACCAGCCATCGAGGAAGTCAAACCATTGTTTTTGGCGGGCTTTGCTCCGCCGATGCGAGGGTGAGTAGGCGGGCAGGCCATTCCAATGCGGCTGCTCGATGCACAATGTGGAGAGAGTACAACGGATGGGGGAGAGGGCGTCCGCGAAGTCCTCCGGAGCAGGGAGGAGGAAACGTTCGCGCTGGAAGTGCAGGTCCAGCCGGGCAAGCTGGGGGCAGGCCGCCGCAAGGGTATGGAGCACGTCGAGAGGGAAATCAAAGTAGTAAAAGGGACCGTAACCTTCGTCGCTACGGTAGGATCGGCTGCTCTGCTGTCCAGTTGAAATGCTGATGCGGAGGTACGTCAAGCCCCCAAAGGAGTTGGGATTCCTCGACACGATGGATGCGATTTCCGTGTGCGTAGGCCAAGTCCGATAGTTCCTGTCGTAGCCTGGATCAACAAAGTTACGTCCGTATTTGCGAAATCGGGTATCGATGATCGAGAGCGAGTCGAGGTCTGCTGGAAGATGAGAAAATATGGGATCCGTTGAGTCTACATCAATGAGGGAAAGATGTTTGAGCTGCGACGGGAACGTCGCTTCCTCGGAGTCAACCCAAAGATATTGCGAGCGTTCGATCAGCGATGGGTCAGTGCGAACCACCTCCATCTCCAACGACTCCAGATGAGGGAATAACCCAAGAATGGCCGATGTATGGCGCCGGTCAATTGGCAAGTAACCGCGCAGGCTCAAGATACGAAGATGTGTCCATGGGATGCCACGCAGCCGCTTGAGAGGAAAACACCATATCGGAACGTCGAGAGATTCAAGGGTCCCCTGGAGTTGTCGCAGTATGGAGTGGAGCGCGGTGGATACGGTGGAAACCTCTTCTTCATCCGGAGGATCAAAGACCAGCGGGTCCTGTACTACCGCCGGTGGAACGACTTTGGGTTTCGGTGTAAACGAAAAGTGGCGTACATGATGAGGAAACACGCCCAAGGGAGGAACCAGGGGACATGGGCTATGCATTAAATCCACCCTGCAAAGCAGAGGAAGCCCTGCGAGCACCGTGTTCACGGCTTCGAAAGGAACCGTGTGCGTGTACAAGAATGTCAACGACTCGAGCGACTGCATCCGAGACAACCATGAGAGCAATGTACTTAGCCTCTCTGGCCGAACCCGGACTTCAGGAGGTGCGTAGATCGAGCAATGTCTACGAGCTCATGATCAGAAGAATACACACCTTGGTAATACTGCGCACCTAAAACAACGAAGGATTTCGTCCCCTGGTTCGCAGTACGGCTCCTCCGACAGCCAAAGGTAGGCACGTCGAAACAAAACAGGGAGGCAGCAAGCGCGGATATATGACGGGAGGTCGAAGCAAATGAAGAACAGTCACTCCACCAAGTGAGACGCCCAAGGACGCGTAGAACACTGAAGATTTCAAGAATGATATCCAGCGGCATTGTACTGATACTGAATGTGGCGCGGGAGTTGGTAGCTCGAGGCAAGGACTGGGTGAAATTGAATTATTCTTCCATAGCCATCAAAATTGGTGAATTTACCGATCGTTCATGCGTAATGTCTGCTCGAAACGGTGAGATGAGGGTACACAGCATCGAGTCATCTTACCAGGCGCCACCGTGGTTCTAACGGCATAATCAGCGACGAATTGCGCATGTCGGTGAAACTCAGTTTGCAAGAGTTTAAGTGAAGGTTCCGCCGTCACGGCTCCAGAGGTGACGCCTAGATTTGGGGGAATTTGGGGTGGCACTGTGATGGCATTCTAAATGAGGACGCTCTAACACCTGGCAGGAGTCATACCGTTAATGCTGGTCGTCGAACGGGAAACTACGCGGAGGAGGCGGGCTACTCTCAGAGCCAGGCCTGACAAGCGCCTGCTACGCTGGCTTTCCGTACGGGTGGTCGCGATGATTTGCAGACATATTTTGATGATATCGCCGTAGATGAGTGGAAGGGCGAGCTTGACAGGTTCGTCTTCGAATAATGCGCGGTGAGGGACGACAAGTCGGCTTAAGTGGTCTGAAATATCGTCAAACAATTCAAGGATCGCGTCTAATGCCAAACTGGTGTGCGGTGGGGAAGAAGTGAGCAGTGGCCACTCTGAGCCTATGACCAGCTATATCACTGGTTTATCAACTTTAACCAGGAGGATAGACAGTTCGCATACCTGGAGAGTGAACACGATAGGGCCCCACATTGGGGCGGATGTCGGTGGCGTAGACGAGATGAATGGCTCGATAATGATCGAATAAGCGTCAAAGAAACCCGACAGGTGTGGAGGTAGCCGTCGGATTCTTTCGATTCGCTGGAGGACCAAGGAAAGGTCCTTTCCCTCCCGAGGGGCCGACAAATCTGACCAATCCCGGTCATCAAGGGGGAAGATTTTCCTCGCAACCATGAACTGTTTGTGCAGTGGACTAGGGGAGCATTAGCAAAGTTCTGGCATTCGGGAGGCACGCTCACTCCGCAAAGTCGTCCGGAGGGTTCATTTGAACTTTCAAGATGGATGTTTGTGTGTAAGACGTGTGCGTGCAGGTGACGTGGTTGTGACGCTTCGTGACGTTCCGGCCCGAAAGCCGTGATCGGACTTCATTCAACAAGCCCCAACAAGCCCCTAACTAAAAACGTGGAATAATATTTGCGTGGTATGATTTTCTCATTCCTCCCTTTCTCTTTCCTACGTCTACAGAGTAACTAAGGGACTCTGCTGCGTCCTCAGATTGGGCCTGGAAAATTTCAAAATCTTTCCTCAGACCAAATTCCGAGCGCCGGGCAGCTCGAACAAATCATCATGGTGTCGAATGCAACAGCAGCGGTGGGACTTGCACCTACCGACCAAATTGTATAACAGTATTCCAGTAATTACGTATGATGTTCCCGTTGTCACATTATTCAAACCCGAAAAAAAAACTTTGGGTGGTCAAACTTTTTTTCTTGAAGTCTCAGAATACCTTCATATTACATCCCTAGATACTAGGTAAGTGTAGTATACTCATTCTCCACGGAATAGAGCTATGTCCGACTCTGAGTGGAACATGCAAAGATCACAACTGCGGATCAACGGGCCGAATGCATGCTTCGGCAATCCTTTCCCAACCACGACTTCGCAAGACCTCCTCATCGACGCCACGGGCCCCGTCGGCCATTTGCGGCGTCAGGCGGGCCGCGGCCCAGCCGCAAACAGGGTGCGGATCGAGGCCGAGCCCATCGAACTTGCGAAGCAACGTACCCACTAGTCAACCGAAACTCCGCCAACGCAACGAGGACGGTAGATCTAAGGAGAGAAACGAGAAGGACAATATGAAAGGAGGAGAAAGAGAGGGAACGCCGCAAGATGGCCAGGCACGTCACGCCCTCCCTCTCACAGCGACCACGACGCCGGTGCTGCCAAACTCCATCGTACAAGCAACAGACGCCGGATCCATCTGCCGGCGTAGCGGCGCCGCGCTCACATTCGGGCTGATGATAATCCCGTCTTTTCGCTGTGACTCACGCCGCGCACACGCCATGGACCTCGGCATGCGCTTCACCGAACGCCGCAATTTGTTTTAAAGAAATATTTGCGTGCCCTCAAACTTGACGATACGCTTCCCTCTTACCTGTCTCACTGGCGTATCACTATGGAAAGCCAGAGCACCACGCTTTGAAACAAATGATACTATCAACTGCCGGGTGATGGCCGTTGTTGTGCCGGGAAGGTGGTTGAGTTTAGACCGACTATTGCCACAGGACATTGGCTTCTTTGAGCCTGTGTGTGCTGACATATGACTTCAGCAAATATTCTCCAACCATAACTGTCGCCAAAATCCGGACAGATACTTGGTTTGAAACGGTAAGCAGCGGACCACCACCCACCGACTGCCTTTCTTCCGCACCCATTGGCTCTGAAAGGTTTCGGGCGAGATTTGTGAGTAATTATCCACTCCGCGTGGTTGTTGGGCGGGGCCTCTGAAATAATTTCGGTCTCGAACTATGTCAACTTCCCTGGAATTTCACCATCTTGAAGGTTCCCGTTTACAAACATTCATTCTGAGCTCAATTCGATCCCAAATTAGTGGATGCAGGTGAATGTGTCCCCATAACAGTTAATGAAGGGTTTAACCGTTGAACCGTGCCCCAA
Organism: Mycena olivaceomarginata; assembly: GCA_029378375.1. NCBI lineage: Eukaryota > Fungi > Basidiomycota > Agaricomycetes > Agaricales > Mycenaceae > Mycena > Mycena olivaceomarginata. Next base: position 292,986 of record JARKIC010000134.1, on the reverse strand, counting down.
ACTGTGGTTGTTAAACCAGTTGCCCGAGGCGGAGTTCTGGATGCAAATAACTATATTCTTCAATCCTTCCCGATTTCAGCATGGCCTGCTGTTATTTTGGTGGGTTACCATCCCTCATTCTAAAGACACCCAAGTTCTATCCAGGCATCAGGCCAATTCCTTTAATCCGCTATTGTCGGGCATCTCGGCTATGGAGGACCAGAGAATCAGATCAGCATTTTGGATCATGTACCTTTTTCATGGCATTTTTGAATTATGAACAAGCATAGTAAAGAAATTTTGGTCACTCATAACATGTTTCCCTGCAATTTTTCAACGTTATAGTCGCGAAACTCAGAGAAAGCCGTGCAGTCCAATTTTTCTCAGATCTACCAAGGAACCACATAATAATATATAAGACGTTATGTATTGGGGCTGCTTGATAACTATTTGAGCTCCCTTGGGGGCGAAACAACAAGAAACTACGACATTCAACCATTCCACTGTTTTAGGTAATGGACGGCCATCACCCGGCATGTGATTCCATCATTTGTCTCAAAGCGTGGTGCTCTGGCTTTCCATATATCACAGCTGTAGATTGGTTATATAGCAGGAACAGGGAAAGGAGAAGAGAGCCGATGTAAGTAACCACATACACTTTGAATATATATTTCTTCCTCCACTTCCTGTGCCAGATCAGTTGCGTCCACCGTTCCTCTGCACGTCCAATACTCCTTTGGCGCTTGGAATCGTCCATCTACTAGTCGGTACGCGACCGCAGAGACTCAAGCTTGGAGTACATGGTCCTGCCGGCATGTTGCTCGATGCACGACAACACGAGAACCACTCTGTATTGTCGTCCACAGCTGTTGTACCGACGGCCAATCAGAATAAATTGCTGGATCTGTGTTGAGCACATTCTATGTGGCAGTTCGCAAGGGTCATAGCTGAGGCAAACTCCGCGGTTTTGCGATCGCCATCTGGTTGATATTGGACAGTAGACGATAGAGATGTTCACGGCCTTTTTTATCCACGTTTCAATTGTACTTAATGTTTATTGGGGCATGCTGTTCATTGAAACTTGTACGCGAATGACGATCAGAGTTCTTTCATTCATTTTTTCCACGTTTTTTCTGTATTACAACAGTAAGCCGCAAACCTCGCACTCCGTACCACTATGCGCATTCTCGAATACACAATGAGGATAGATTCTGAAACTGACGCCGGATCCTCCACCGTCTGCACCTTGCGCAGCAGATTCTTCTGCTACAATCCGGTGGAAAAGGCCCTGCGGGATGGCGTCGTGCCTCAAGGAAGATGTCGGCTGAGCCGCGTGCCGGCATCAGGGGAGAGAAATATGAAGAGACCATAAACCTGCATCCACTCTCCCGCGCAAACAGTTGAACGAGGTCCTCCAGCGGGGTAGGTGACGACAATGCGCATCATCTATTTCACATCGTCCTAGAGAAAATATTAATCGTTCATATAAAGAAGGGAGAAAACATTCGAGAAATGCAACAAGTTTGTCGACTCGTATTTCTCCCGCCATTTCGGATCGGTCGGTTTCCGTTCTGGGTCAGCGGTGCTGCACCTGCATTTTAAGAACTCCTTGAATCTTCAAACATTATACTTCATTCAGGAGCATTGGTTGGAAACAGCATGTGGAAGACGTCGACATGGACGCGGGTACCCCATCTCGAGCCGAGCCAGAAGAAGGGGAACAGAGCGCGTGCGCTGAAGTTCCAGAAGCCGCAGCCCATTTGAAGCCGAGGAACAGGGCACGCGGAGGTGGATGGGGAGATCAAGTGTATCGAGGACGCTGACGCGCGGGAAGCCAGTGCGTACGCTGTGGACGCCGAACGACGACTCGACGACGAACCACCAAACCTTCATCTCCCATACACGGTGTTGTACCATTCAAGGGGAGACACCACGTCCTCCTTCCGCTGGTCGTTCATCCCGTTTAGTCCATGCATCCGGTGCGGCGTCGCCTGCATAGCGCTCGAATTCGCGTCGAAGATCCGCGCTTTATCACTGGTAATCAAAAGTAAAATACCACTGCGGCGCCAGTCGAGGCCAGTACAGTTGCGGGTCTGCTTGTATGAGGTGGGCACTGAGCGGAGAAGGGTGCCTAACAAGTCTGAGAGCTCGCAAAGAGAGGGAAAGTTTTGGGAAAGTGGGGTGAGGCCGCTTGACCCATGGACCAGCTTGGTCCTTGGGAGCGACGGCAGCGGCGGTGGCGGCGTTGAAACGAATGTCTTGTGATTCGCTCTAGTCGTGCGTCGAGGCCATGAGGATTAACGGCCCGAAACGCGATGGCTGTTGCAATCCCGGCCCGCAGGACCGCAGCTGCCGATTAAGGTCAGATTTGGCCCCATTCCTTCGACATGAGACATTCAACACTTACCTAGTATTCTAGGATATAATATAGAGCTATTCCAAGCTTTGATTTTTTTTTTTTTTTTTTTTTTGGAAAGAGCAATTTTTTTTTCGCAAATCACTGCATTCCGGGGCTCCGTCGGCAAATAGGCTCGTAACCAGCCTGCCTACGAGGAGCAAAAATGTGGCGAGCACTTTGCTGTAGGCAGGCTGGTACTTCTCGGAGCTGTCACTTGGGCTGGGCGCCATCAACTGAGTTAAGTGTTTAATTTGAGTGGGGCCGGCCCGGACCGATGACGCGGATGTTTTTGATTCAATTTCTGCAGCGAACTCGGCTCATTTTTATGAATCCTCTGAGGTAGAAACCGAAATTTGAAAGAGTCAAACTGGAAGGATTGACTTATCATAAGAAAAAAGCATTAAAATTGGGCCACACGAACAATATCACACTTAACTTTAATTGATCGCGCCCAGTACAAGTGACAGCTCCGAGAAGTACCAGCCTGCCTCTGGCAAAGTGCTCGCCACATTTTTGCTCCGCGTAGGCAGGCTGGTTACGAGCCTAATCGGCGAAGTCTGTTTACTGTAGCATTTTATTCAGTTCGTACATCACGCGTCACAGGGCTTCAAAAATACGAAAATTTTCGTACATGTCACAGGTCACTGGGGCCAAGTACGAAAACCGCCAGAATGTCACGAAGTCGCTGAAAATCGCCCCAAAAATCCAAATTTCGGCTTACACGGTTGCGCGTGCCGTGGCGTTCGCACGAGCTGCTCTTGTTGACAGCTTTGGGCATAGGGGCTCATTGGGGTGTTCGATCCAAGCACGATTTCAGGGGTTTGGACAATTCTAACCATTTTTTACAGTGTATCAACTCTGGTACATGCTATTTAAAATTTTCCTGGCGCTTTCCGACGAAAGTATGTACAAAATTTTGGGGATGTCACGGTCTCCCGAGGCCAAGTACGAAAACTGACTTTCGTACTTTTGGGTCACAGGTCACAGGCCGGTACGAACTGAATAAAATGCTACAGTACCTTGGTTGACGTCGGTCTACGTCGGCCGACCCGCCTACCTGTGCCGACGGTCTGCCGACATCTGTCGACTTCGCATCGACCAGGTCTGTCTACCTCGGGCTCCTATTCTCGACACATTTTCCTAGGCTCCGATGCATCCTGCCCATGTCTCTGCCTTCAAGTTTTCTACAGCGTACAAGGTCATGTGTCGCTTGGCCTAGATTTTATTAATTAATCGATATTGCCGACTGATACCGTCGACTCTGAGCACTCATTCACGTATCTACCGGAGCACTCTCCATACTGGAGTGGTTATTTTGTGCTCTTCGTCTCACATTTCCTATGCGCTGTCCTTTCCCGACGATGTAGCCCTAGGTTGAGACGTAGGGGGGGGGGGATTTATTATACTCGTGTGGTCCAAATGTCTGAACAACGAGTTTACTGAAGACAAACAGGTAGTAATGTACGGGTGGTTATCCTTACATATAACTACCAGCTGCCAATGGAGCACACACCATTCCAGGGGGTCGGAGCATACCAGGCTCGCTGGAGACTGGCCGGCCCAAAAAGGGCAGGACCGTTGGTTAAAACCCTGTGGGACCTAGGGGGAGTTCTCCCCTCCTGGGTATAAATCCCCAACGTCCACCAGATCCAGCGAACTGTCGTATGGCTATCCCTTTGCAGAATTCATGCACGGGCCAACCACATACCGGGATAACTACGGCCGCGATTGCGATTTTGGCGAGGCGGAGGATCGTCACCATCATTACCGTTATCACGAGCTTGCACACGCGAGCGAGTAGTTGGGCCAACGTGGAACCACCCACGGGACCTGTATCAGTCCGTTGTGCGCTCGAGACACTGCGCGCATAGCTAGAAGCAATTTCGTTTAGGATTCCCTCCGTGATTTCGCGGTGTGTGGGTAAATAGTTGTTGCCAAGCGAGATCGCGGGCCCGAGAGCGTCACGACAGTCAAACGCAGCAGTAACGGTGCCCTCTATGAATGCCCAGCCAGCGCGGAAACCCGAGAGACGAGTGCAGTAAGCCGAGGGAAAGGGCAATCGCAACATCAACAAGACGAATGGCAGCAAACTATCAGCGTGCCTGGGGCTACGCGGATAAATACAGATGGCGCGGATCCGGGTGCCGTCAGAGGTCCGTGCGCGGGTGCAGGAGTGATGGGGGAAAAGCCAGCCGTGCCAGCGCACCCGGCGGCCCTCGTACTGTCCAGCGGGCGACAGCGCAAAGTCCCGCCCTTCTCGACCGGCCTCCAGGGTCTAGCGTGCGGAGCTGCGACCCACTTGACAGGCGAACCAGGAGGAAGAGTCAACGAACGGAGACATTCCCTTTCTTGAGCGCATAACCTGGCCCCCATCGAGATAGTGCTCAAAGGCAGCACATGCGGACGGAGCACTAGGAGAAGAGAAGGGCCATAGGCGCCGGGAACATGGCCGCAGGCGCCGGGAACGTGGCCGCAGGCGCCGAAGGCAAGACCGCAGGCGTCGGAAACGGGACCACAGGCATCAGAAATGGTACGAGAGCAATTCTTCTGGAAATTCTTTGCTTGACTGGCTCGTAGATCCACCGAGGCATCTTCCAAACCCGAGAGCAGTGCGAGGGGTTCCAGAGCAGGATCGAGGGCAGGGAGAGGTTTTGGCCAGAATCGATATGGCGCCAGCGCCAACAGTCCACAATCTCACCCGGGATTGGCCCACGCCTCCCCCACTCTGACATTTCCTTATAAGGCATATCTAATCTAATCCGGGCTGATGGTTGTCTGAAACGACGTGGGGCAGGCATATGCAAGGCATATGAACACACCAAAACATTTGTTACCAATTGGCTCGGTAGTGGAGAGGTTATGATGTCTGGATTTAATATGTTGCTGCGTGTTCGATCCCCGGTGGTGCCTTTTTGATTTCTCTTTTTTCTTGATGCCACGCACAACGCCTGCCTCCCGCTTTCGAGGAGTTAGGGCAAGCGCAGCGCGCCCCTAACTCCGGGTATCATCTTTATCATCCCGCCTCGCCGGTTAGGGGTTTGGGTTAGGTGGTTAGGGGTTAGGTTAGTGGTTAGGGGGCTAGTGTTAGGGTTAGGAGGTTTGCAGGGGAGTCGTTATTCACAGAAGATATACAAAAAAAACGCATTTATTGAGCCTCTGAGTCATGACCGCGAAGTCAACATACACGTGATGTGAAAGTCACGTGAAATGTCAGAGTCGGGGAGGCGAAGGGGCTTTCTCACCCGGTGCCATACATTGCCGTAAATGCGGCAAAAGCCGGGACAGGCCGGATCATTCCAAATATAACCACGATGCAATGAACCAAGGGGCTTCACTTCGCGAAAATCGGTACATACCTTCCATTTTTTTTTTCAGAGCCTTCGGGGACCCCCCCCCCTCCCCCCGTGGGAATTTATTCCATCAATTTTCATTTCGGGAAACAAATCCGAACACACGTGAAGTACGACTACCGCCGTTTCCCTCCACCACAACTGTCCTAGTCCTGAACAAACACCGGATCTCCCTCATCAATAGAAGTCTTCCTGCCTAGTGTTGCCGATGTCCGGTTCGGTCCGGTTTTTGGCTAGAATTTCCGAACCCCGAACCTGACCTGGGGTCCGGTTCGGGCAAAATGGGCGAACCCCGAACCGAACATCGGTCCGGTCCACCAAGGGTTCGGTTCAGGTTCTGAACAGGTTCGGACCTCAAAGAACCGCAAATTTTTCTCGCTTGATTTGGACGTAAATACAGTACAAAATCTAAACTATTCATCAAGAGCATCCAAAGCGGCAACAACACACCTTGTCGCATCCTCAGCGGCGCTGACATTGACAAGCAGCCAGCATCCTCTCTTCATGGGGGAAGACCAAATAACGGTGATATGCTGATGAATTTGGAGACAAGACATGCATAGCCAGTAGAGCAGTTAGCAGTTCAGAAACTCGACCTGAAAAAGAGAGAGGTACCGCGGGCTCGAGCCGGCAGAAGACAAGGAAATGTGTGTTGGGAGAAAACTATAGTAAGATGCGAGTACAAGTAGAGGCCCGATGGTCGAAGGTGATGCGCTGGCAGTGTGCTGGCTCCAGGCTGATGTGGAGCACGTGGCAATTTTGTGTCTTACTTGTCGCTGTTAAGACTCCAACCTTTTGTTTTTCGTGTATGGATCCGGGCACAACAAAAGAGAAAGGTTACAAAACATTTAAAAACCGTTTAAAATGTTTTATACACGGTTATCTGTAAGTACCTCAAGAACCAGCAGGTAGGTGGAGTCTTGACTTGCAAAAAGCCTCGTAATTTTGTGCCCTGCGGCTTTTACTACCGACTCGACCAGTTTTTGGTTGAAAAACAGCTCATCAAGGAGCGGCGCGGCGCAACAGTTGCGCCATCAACCACAATGACAATTACCATATTGGGAACACATCCCGCTAGTTCAGCGTCGCATGGTCAGTATCAATGTTTTATGTGATAGGAAGATGCTGAAGGCATGTAGGCATCTATTTCATGCAAGTATTCCGTCCCATTTCCGATGAGAAATAGCCTGTAAGTCATTTGTTTTCTCCAAACCGTTTAAACCTTGTACAAACAGTTTTAAAACCATTTAATCCCTCCGGCACAATAAAAGGAAACGAAAACAGTTTAAACCACGCACAAACATTTTTACACGGAAAAGGTTGAAGCCTTAGTCGCTGTTTTTGAATTGAATAACTGTTTGAAGGAAGTTGGAAGACACAAGGTTATCTGCCGGTTCAACACAAAGAAAATTAAGTGAAGCCCTCGACAAGCTGGTGCGGTGGACGTTGTGACGGAAGTAAAGAAATGCGCGCGTTGCCGCCATCGTGATTCACTTGATCTCCTCTAACGCAGTTGCAACACCTCTGTTGACGCCAAGAAGGTTTGCGTACGCATTTTTTTTTGGCGAATGTTGTGATTTGAAGCAAAGAAAATTTGAGGTTCGCACAGGTTCGGACATGTTCGGACAGGTCCGGAAAAATCCAACAATCTTCGAACCCCGAACCGCACCTGGGGTTCGGTCCGGTCCTTTGCCGATGCCTGAACCTGAACTGAGGTTCGGTTCGGGTTCGGTTCAGGTTCAGAATCGGTTCTGAACCGGACAGCGGCAACACTATTCCTGCCACTATGCTCCCGGCGGGCCCCCAAGGTCATATTGGTCTTATAATCCCACCGTGCACGCTGTTTGACCACAATCTCGTCTAACATGGTAACCCGATCTGACCCAGACTCATCGGCAATGGAGGTAGCACTAATGTAAATAATTGAGGACACTGATGCAACAATTGAGTGGACACTTACAGCATGGGAGACAGGGGGAGGGAACTGGAAACAGAATTTTCTGTGCCGCTTTCGGATGGTGGAGTGGATGAATATCGTAAGAACAGCTGATGGCGGATCAGGAAATCCACTTACCCACCCACCGGCAGCAGAGCTTGCTGCACCGGATTGGCAGCAGACGTGGGAGGTTCTTCTGACATCTGCGGGTTGGTCCGAGGAAGAGGAGAAGAAAAAGTTCGACAGCTGTCAATCTGCTTACATACTGTACTTTTTGATGGCAGAGTTGCGGCGCAGGTCAGCGCGCACAACATAAGTACCTTATTCTATTGTGCTCCCAGAACTCTGAGAGTATTGAGCAGTCTGGGAGTCCGGGATAGAAGCTGGGGAAGCTTTTCTGGCCATATTACAGCATCTGTGTCCCTCAGAACGAAAAACCAAAATCCATACAATTTTTTTTTTTCGGCACCCAGGGAGCCCCCCCCCCCCCCCTCCCAAAAAGGAAATTGCTTATCTCCGAAGCCCCTTGCAATGAACAGGCAAGTACAAGGCAAGTAGGACATGTCCAGATGCGTGTCCTAGTGCGGATTGGACCATAGACAGACGTCAGCTCACGGCGGCATACTCGGCCTACCACCAACACTAAGCGACAAGCCGGCAAGGTCAAACAAGGTCGCAAGTGAGAAAAATCAACTGTATTGAAAGACTACATCTCTGAAATGGTCAGCACATATCCCAACAGACAAACTGAGGTCCCAAGCGCCAGCAGCATTGCAAAAACAATTTATTTTTAGACCAAACATCTGAGCTTGTGAAATTCGGACAAAGGTTTGTCACTTTGTGACCTTGCCGGCTTATTGGGCCTTTTTGGGCCTTGTTTGGCCTTGTACAAGCTCGCAAATCAAATGTCAAAAGTCTGATGGAGCCATCTGCCATCTATCTCACCTCTTGTTTTCACTACTCATCCGACGTTTTCACGCGTATTTCATGCGTCAACATAGCCTGACAATCCAGGCGGACCAACCAGCTTCGTTAAAGTGCTCAGAAAGGTTGTCCAGGATGTCCCAGATGACTATCTTGGAACGTTTACCGAGAACTAGGGCATGGAACAAGTCCGGATCGCCTGCGAGTTGTTATTACCAATGATGACTCCATTGCCCTTTGACCGACAGTCCTCGGGATTTTTTCCCCCGATTTATAGAGCAAGGAATCAGACTGGTGTTTTACTTGGGACCGTCGCATGACATTTAGCTCAATTCATCAACAATGGTTGATGCGCGGTAAGCACAGGACTACGTTTAGATGGGACTTGGGATGAGTATATTCTGCTTTCTACCATGTTTCATTGCCAGTCGGGACCCACAGGTCGTCCCAAAGAAAGGACGGCAATAAGCGTGTGTAGCCGATTTGGCCCGATCGGGCAGATCTAGATCTCGATCACCGGTGATCTAACGTTATCTTATCTTTGGGATTTACATGATTTACAATACATTTGTGTAAATCAATACAGATAAACAAAACTTAGCAAAGATTTCACATCAGAATTGTTCGCTTCATTGTGGAATATCCTCACTCGCTCTTTTTCAATCAACAATGCTGCTACATTGTTTTCAGATTTTTCTTTCTCTTTTCTTTTTCATCACTCTCGGAGCCTGTGGTATGCATGGGACTTCTCTTGGGGTACCCAGCCACCCGGGTTTCGTTGCGTACTTGAGTTGACCCACGCATTTATTTCCAGCCTGTCGTCTGTGACTTGCACACATTTGGATCGGGCTGGCCGCGGGGTCAATTTCATACCCAACCCACATATTCGACTGAATCTGTGTTCAAAATCATGGGGGATCGAAAAAAGACGCGATGCGGTGGTGATCAAATACGTCCAAATTGGGTCGATTTCGCCCCTCGCCCAGAAAATTCAATTCGGGCTCGATTAACTCAGTGTAAAGCGTTGAGCGCAACTTTAACATTCTGTCTACAACTTTGCATCTTCAGAATTACGATGTCCATCCAAAACAATATTATATGTGAGACATTACGATCCGCTACCGTCGGTCGAAAGGTCACAATGACGGCTTCTGTACGAGATAGCAACGCACTCAAAAATAATTCTGAGTAGACAGAAACACTTTTGCACTCATCATCTACAATAGTCATTCATAGGCCGAATAATCTTACGCGCTTCCTGATGCGGCAAGACGCGAAGAACACATCCCCCTTTTTCTTGAGCCCCTTCTCAGAATCCCCTTCGAAGCACGTGGATGTCATGTGCTTGAGAACGGCGGCTTGATCCGAACCTAGACTAGTTCGGAGATATCAATTGACAAGCGTCATGTGACTCTACCTTTCTCTTCCTCTTCCCACCACCATCGACACACTTCAGATATCGAGTAATGAGATACGCTGGGTTAGACAACCCTTCTGATTGCGCGTTGCTCTTCTCTGGGTGGAGATATGGTCTGGATAAAGGAAGCTCAACAAAGGATCAGGAGCGAGAGTACTTCTGGTGCCGCAAGCTGTATCGGCGGCCGTATGCGACCGACAATTGAAATGCAGGCGGCTTCAGCCTATCTGTCGACGCGCTTCTCCATTCTCGCGCGTTGAATCACAGAGTTAAAGGAATGAGATACAGCTCTGGGCTAGACAGCCTATCGGGGATGGCAGTGCTACCGCCATTTTCGCACGGTCAGAAATCTGTGACTTGATATGGAGAGCTAATTTGATCCGCCGAATTGCCAGGTGATACCCAGCACTATTCTGAGCAGTTCTGTCTGCTGGAAATTGCCCGGAATGCTTGGGTCGTTAAACCAGGGGCCACAGACCTCTCCATATCGAGGATGGCAGGAAAAGCTTAAATCAGTCAAGTGTTTGCTTATCCCTGCCAAATACAGCCATTTTCACACGGTCAGAAATGCGTGACTGCATATGGAGAGCTAATTTGATCCGCCGAATTGCCAGGTGATACCCAGCACTATTCTGAGCAGCTCTGTCTGCTGGAAATTGCCCGGAATGCTTGGGTCGTTAAACCAGGGGCCACAGACCTCTCCATATCGAGGATGGCAGGAAAAGCTTAAATCAGTCAAGTGTTTGCTTATCCCTGCCAAATACAGCCATTTTCACACGGTCAGAAATGCGTGACTGCATATGGAGAGCTAATTTGATCCGGCGAATTGCCAGGTGATACCCAGCACTATTCTGAGCAGCTCTGTCTGCTGGAAATTGCCCGGAATGCTTGGGTCGTTAAACCAGGGGCCACAGACCTCTCCATATCGGGGATGGCAGTGCTACCGCCATTTTCGCACGGTCAGAAATCTGTGACTTGATATGGAGAGCTAATTTGATCCGCCGAATTGCCAGGTGATACCCAGCACTATTCTGAGCATGTCCTCTGGGCAGCGCACCCAAAAATTAACCAGGAGAACGTTCGATGGCTGGATGGGGCGGGGGAGAGTAGGGAAGGCGTATGAGGAAGGGGACAATGCAAAGATTGAGGAGGGGAAAACGGAGCTAACTCACATGTTGCTGATTCGCGTTGACTGCTTCAATGTGTCAGTGTGCTTCGATGACAAGGTGATTGAGCCGTTGGAGGATTGCACAACTCAGTTGTCCTGTGGTTAATTTTCTGTTCGCCACGCAGAGGACATTTTTCGGGCACACAAACACAATTTGCTGAAAAAATCTCATTGCACTTCGGAATGAACAGGAAGCAAAATACTCCCGAATATGGAAATATTGCACAACCCGGGTTGCCCGGGATTAATTTTTGTCGTCGCCACCAAGGGGAGACCACTACAAAGATTATTAAAATCCACTGGTATGTGGTCACTTGTTTGGCTTTTGATGGGAACTGATCGGCAACACGAACGGGTCGTAGACCAGCGCGACATGAATTGATAGATTTGATGGCGCCGGTGTTGCCTCAATTCCCATCAAAAGCCAAACAAGTGACCACGTACCAGTGGATTTTATAATCTTTTTAATGGTCTCCCCTTGGTCGCCACACAGAAGACACCTTTCGAGCACACGAACACAACTCCTCAAAGAAATCCGCACTCATTCCACTTCTGAATGAACAGGAAGCAAAATACTTCAAATCTGGAAACATTGCACGACTCAGTTCGCCTGTGGTTAATTTCCATCACCTTCACTCGTACCTATATCAACTCGTGTACTAAGGAGGTGTTCACGCACCTCTTCGATGCTCTCTGCAGCACAGTGAAGCAGGTGACTGGTAAATCAATTGGCTTCAAAGCCTTCCATCCAAAAGGGAATCTTTATTCCATTCATTTCGACATGGAGGCAGCTCAAGTCCAAGGTTTGGGTTATTTGCTTGCGAAGATGGTTGTCGAGGACCCCGCCCTTCGCGCTGTCTTTCCATCCATTGACCCCGATAAACTTGTCCAGCTGGTTCTGAAATTATGCACTGTGCACCTGGAGAGGTACCTCACTTGTCTCTGACATCTCTTTCGAGTGATCTCTCATGTACAGACCGACGGATGAACTCGTCCCCGTTGTTGGGCAGAAAACCGTCGATTATTTGAATCACATTCATTGCTTCTCGGATCCAATAGATATCGAAAACTGGCATCAATGCTGCAAGACGCACGAAAGCAAGAAATTCCGGGGTGAGCACTGATCCATTGTCTCTCGAGTTGGCTAATATTCTGCCATCAGACTGATATCTTCACAAGGTCCAATATCCGTGGCTGCTTCCGGGGTTCAACGAGAGCCTGTCCAGTTTTCCGAAAGGCTATTGGCAGCAATCACCCAGCCACACTAACCTTGTCGAAAGCGCCCACGTGGCCTCCAATAAGGCCACCAAAATCAAAGCCGTTGCATTGGAAATCCCTGACAAAGTTGGGTGTTACCATGACATAACAGTCACACTTGAACTTGGCTTCAGTGACCATGGGTTCAAGGGAAAAATTGGAAGTCACTTTTAGGGCTCAGTCGTGGAGCCTTGATACGCAGATTCCCGAGAGCTGGCCGTGGCCCGTTTCGTTTCATCCTTGCTGTGCGCCCCGATTGCTTCGAGAAGCTGGAAAACAAATTGGTGGCTTGGTACAATTGAAAGGGAAAAATTTATCTTGAGAGCTGCTAAGTGGATCGTATAAGGCCTACACCTCATCCGTGCGTGCTGACTTTCAAATGGAATTTCCAGGTCATGAGACTTTCGTTCAAATGCCTCAACAAGTGTATCATTGTTCGTGGCATTATCCACAACGAATACAATAATCTGTATGAGAAAGTGAGTTGAGTCCGAATAATCAAGAGACAACACTTACTCGACGGCGCAATCCGAACTTGTCAACCGTTTTCCAACGGCGTCAGCCATTTTCTCACCTGAATGTGGGCCAAGAAGTTCCTGGAAGTCAATTAGGCACTCCTGCTACTTTTATTAAAAACTACCGCCTTTTGCTCCTCTTTTCGAGTTCTCTATCTCCCATGAGGGTAATTTCCTTTCCGACGGCGACCGAGGTACAAGGATGCTGGGAGCTCTGCCGGCTGCACAACAACATAGGTTTTGGGTCGTCTGGCTTCCCACTAGCAAGTTTTATTCTGTCTATCAGGCCAAATTCATGGATCAGGCTGGTCAATTGCAATGGTTTATCGAGCACAAACAGAGCTGTCCGGATACGAGGCACTTGTCCGCGCCACGGTGTATGTCCCATTATGTTTTGGGGTGAAGAGCCTGGTGAGTCGATGCTTGTAGTTTGGGTAGCACCATTTTACATTCATTCAGATCATGACTATTGACGATCTTCTCGACTACGACATTGACGCACTAGTTGAATACACTATGAATCGGCCCATACCGCGTGGTGCAATATCGCTGAGACGTGCTTGGATGTTCTTCGGGATGCAGGTACTCCTGGGTGTATCTCTGGCCTTCACCACCTTGAGTAAAAGAGCGTGGGTCTGCACTATGTGGAGACGTCTCAACCACAGCCACGAAGTTCAATGAATATTCCGCAATGTGCTTTGCTGGTGGTTAAATTTTCTGCGCGCGTGTTCACAGATGCGTTCACCTGGCCGGATTATAATTCCCACATACAATGATTACCCATTCTACTCCTGCCTCAGGAAGAGACAAGATGCGCACAACCACCGAGTTCAGAAAATATTCCGCAACGTGCTTCGCTGGAGGTTAATTTTTTCTGCGCGCGCATTTAGCAGATTCATTCACTGGCCAAATTTTGATTCAACCATAATATGATCACCCATTCCACTTCTGCGATAAAAGAAGTGCACAGCCACCAAGTTCAGAAAATATTCCGCAACGTGCTTCACCGGGGGTTAAATTTTCTGCGCACGTGTTCACAGATGCATTCACCTGACTGGGTTATAATTCCACCATAAAATGATCACCCATTCTATTTCTGCCTCGGGAAGAAATCAAAGAAGCTCACAGCCACCAAGTTCAGAAAATATTCCGCGAAGTGCTTCGCCGGGGGTTAAAATTTCTGCATGCGTATTCACAGATGCATTCACCTGGCCAAATTGTGATTCCCACATAAAATGAGTACCCATTTCACTTCTGCCTCAGGAAGAAATAAAACAAGCTCACAGCCATCAAACTTCTCATGTTTTGATGTCCAGTCCCGGTCATTGGGAAGCGATGCTGCGATGCACGGCCCACTGATGGGTTTATAGATGGCTCTGGTGTCATGTATAAAACCAAATCAGGCCCGATTGGGCCTGAGCGAGGCCCAATCGAGCCTCGCTAGTCAAATCCTGTTTTCCCAGGCTCTATTCAATGCCCTCTCGATGTTTTTTGCTACTGTTTTGCCTGTTAAAAATAATTTGAGACTACCGACGTTAGATCATGAATGTTTAGAATAACTACAGCACCACAGGCCTAAGATTTTTCCATGATTGTGGAGGAACCCAGGAAAAACAAATGCTGCCGCAACATTAAACTGGGATTACAATGGGCGAAATAAAGTAGGGAAAATTACATGAACTGTTTGTGCTGTGACCCTATATTCATTGCGCCACAGGCAGAAGAAAAAATAGCCTTCATACATTGAAACAGACAAGGAAATGCAGGCAAAAAAAAATGGATAAATTGTATGAACACTTTCAGTCGCCTATACATGGCCATTCATCGGATTTCAGCAGTATTTAAGTAGCCAAGGGTCTGCGGAAGACCGCGACTTGTTGCTGTGCTTTGCAAAGCGTTTCATCGAGCGCGCATTATTCTGAGCCTCCCTATCCATGCCAAAATTGTCGATGTGGGCATAGACTGCCTCCTCGTGAATGCACCCTCAGAGGGATTAACATCCTCCTGAGCTCCTTCTCGATGATGTCAAGCAATACCGTCAGGGACTCGAGTGCAGGCGTCCAACAAGGCGATACGCTCAGACGCCTTGCCACAAGAATGGCCAACCTCATGTCCTGGGGTGGGTCAATTATCTTAACTTCCTCCGTGGTATGACATTTTCGTCCGCAGTTGATGCCTCAACTATCATACTCACCGTCAATTCGAGGGCGGGACAGGGTCCGGCGGGATTAGGGACGCGCGACGATCATTTCGCGAGCAACTTCATCAGCACCTCTTTCACTTAACGCCGAGCCAGGTGAAACGCAGTCACGATAGGTGTTAGGGAAAGAAGAGTACAACAACAACAGCGTTAGGAATGGCGCAGAATACAGAGGACAGAGGGATATATGAAGCAGAGTGCGCGGCAAAGGAGTATAAGGGAATGAGCTAATGAAAGACGGTCGGTCAGCGGCGGCAAGCGAAGAGAGTATGAAGGGGGCACCTCAATTATCGCTCGTGGCGGGCTAGTTCTCCTTGTCCTCCTCGTCGTCGAGTTCGTCCTCCTCTTCTTCCTCCTCGCCGGGCTCGGCCTTCTTCGATCTGGAGGCGGCGCTGGGTGCGACCTTGGCGTTGGAGGCGGGCTTCTTTGGTGGGTCGCTCTTGGTTGCCTGCACGACGGGGTGGCTGCGCTTCGGGTTCTCCTCCGCTTCAGCCCACATAGCGGCGACCTGGGACGAGGTGGAGACGACGAATATGAGCGCGACGGACGGCGGAGGGTGGATGGAGGACGAGGAAGATGACGTACCGCTGCCATGCCTCCCTTCTTGTTGTCGGGATTCGCCTCCTTCCACTTTAGCAAGTGCTCCTTGACGAACGTGTTGTACGCGGACGGGGCGCGCTTCGCCTTCGCAGTGCGGGCTGTCGAAGCTTCAATGGGAAGATCTCGCCTAAAGAGAAGGAAAGGCGCACCGGCGGCCGTCGCTTTCGTCTTGTTCGGCTGTAAGTCCATCCTTGAAAGAGCAGAGATTATTGGGATCACCTCCCCATCGAAGACGCTCGGTGCTGACTTCTTCCTGCCGTTCAGTCGGCTCCGGGAGCCCAATCTCTGCCAAAGATTTTCCAAGGCCCTGCAACAAACTCTGGAGTGCGATTAAAACTTCGTTCCGGACCAAGGCCGGAGGTGGAGAAGCAGTTAGGCGCAACATACTATCTCTGATATCAGCGGAAAGGGCATCCTCGTGAGTCTCCCAAATTATCAGAGCAGGACTTCCTTCCACCGCGAGAACGGCAAATATCCATCGGAGTTGCGAGGGAGGCGCACCGAAATCTAGCAATTCTTCGAAGGCCATGATCCCTTCATCACGGTTGTCGAAAAGGCCCATGGCGCGTGCTGCTTCCTGGTAAGTGTTGTATATGACTCCATTGATAGTGCGCATATCGATCCAGTCCCGGGCCTTTCTGTGCAGCAAGAGCGCCCTAAGGTAGAACACATCGCCATGTCGCGGATACACCATCTGGATGCGACATACGCCAGTATGTTCCGGCTGATAAAAGCGAATTCGCATTCGTGGGCGGCCTGGAAATTCATCCTCGAGAATCTGGAGCGGGTGCATCTCCTTGTCGGGGTCGTGTTTTTCCAGTCGGCATTTGGCACCAAACTCGACGTATGTAAGCCCGTCTAGATCAGGATGCTTTGGGCGTGCCATATATCGAACCAATAGTGTGGCATCGGACTCGGTCCCGTTTTTTACGTGCCATTTGCCCATACTGTCGGCCAGGCAAGTGTATTGGAAGCCGCTTGACGCTGGGTTGCTTCTCAGAAATGTGGAATGAAGCCAGTCGCGTCGCTGCTTCAATACTGGAAAGATATCGACCACATTCGTAGTCACAGATTTCGTCAACAGGTCTGCGGATCGTAGGGGCGGAACCCGACAGCACCAAAAACCACACCACCTCCACGGAACGATCCATGGCGAAACCTTCTGGCGAGACAGGCGGATACAGCTTTAGAGATGTCTATGGTACGGGGGAAATCAGTTCAGACACCTCATGATTATTGAATTCGCCCAGGGGGCCAGGGGGGCGATGGTGGAAGTGGTGAAAATGGCGGACATGGTGGCACCGGGGGCTAGGCGGGTGGTGGCGTTGTAGACCGAGCGGTTGAGGCGGAGGTGGATGGGAGCGATGTTGGCATGGTAGTTTTGTGTAGAGCCCAATGAAATCGCCAACGTCAGGAGGAGCAATTTAATACATAGTGGGCCCATGTTTTAGCGCCACTGCTCCAGGACTCTGTGTGAATCATCAGAAAGTCAATTATGGAGGATGCAACAAACCGATGAAGTTCGCTCCGCAGCCCGAACCGAGGGCTGGTGAGGGAGCTCAACCAGACCTTACCACCGAACACCTACAGATATTAGCTAAAGACCACATAACTTGTTTTGGGAGAATCGACCCAGTCTTGCTCTCGAGTGACCAGAAAAGATCAGCGGCCCTTGTTTACATTATGCCATTTTATCCAGCAGTCGGAAGGAACTTCACAAAAAAAATACTTGGAGTCTGAATTCCAAGTGGGGTGTCGAGGATTGGATAAACAGACATCTTGGGTGGATTTTGGAACATTCAAGTCTCTGATTGTGCAACAGAGTCTTGCTACAAATTGCGTTTGTAGCATTGTTGGCAGAATTTCAAGGTCAGCTTTGAACAAGCGCTTGAGATGCTAAGCCGTCAAGTAGGACACCACAGATGGATGAAAAAATTACCAGAAAACGCTCCAGTCAGATTTCAACTAAGTTTGAGCTGCCAAGGTTCAATTCAATTTTGGCAGCTTCACTGGAGAGAAGCGTGTGCAGTATCCTGCAGGCATGGCTCGCAGCAGAAAAATGCCTTGTATATGACTATCCGTTCAGTTCACTCCCAAGTACAGGTCATGGAGTATGGTCAGCATATATTCTAAGAGCATCCCTGACGAGAAACCCTATCTAGTAGATAACAGACTTCAAGACAACAAGGTACGAGTTTAAATATGTATTGAAGTGTCTGGCTGTGAGAGACTACGGCGCGCGATACTCAGACTACTTTTTTGCCGGCTACAAAAACCCGGTTGCCGTTCCTTACGCTGGCCTCAACAGAGAAATGAGTCGAGCACTTCTGCGCAGCCCCGGGCCTTGCCTGCTGGACCCAGCGTTTACGTCTGTAGTACGATCGGCGTCTGTAGCCTTCCGTTCAACTGTTGAGAGATGTTAGCGAGTCCAATAAACACTCTAAGTGGATGATCATGAGTACCATCCCTCCCAAAGAATCATCCATGATGTCTGCGTTTGTCGAATCGTCCTCTTGATCTGGCTCCTGCTCCTCTCCTGACTTGGATCAGCTCCGGCCCAAGCCGCAATTCCTGGATATGCGTACCCATCCCTTGTACCTCGTCAAAATCACCGTCGAGCTCGGAGTTGGGCTTTTCCTCTGGTTTCCCTTCATCATCATCCGGCTCCTCGTCCTCGAAAAAAAACCTCGGCGAGCTCTGCGTCGCGTGCAGATGTCGAGTCTTCTTCTTGATATGACTCCTCCTCATCTGACTTGGATCAGTTCTGGTACAGCCCGCAATTTCTTAGCGTACCATTTCCTTGTACCCCGTCCTCGGAAAAGTCATCGTCGAGCTCGGAGTTGGGCTTTTCCTGTGGTTTCTCTTCATCATTATCCGCCTCCTCGTCCTCGGAAGAACCCTCTGCGTCGCGTGTCGAATCTTCCTCTTGATCTGACTCCTCCTCATCTGGCTTGGATCAGCTCCGGCCCAAGCCGCAATCCCTTGGATAGGCATACCATTTCCTTGTACCTCGTCCTCGGAAGAATCATCGTCGAGCTCGGAGTTGAACTTTTCCTCTGGCTGCTCTTCATCATTACCCGGCTCCTAGTCCTCGGACGAACCCTCTGCGTCGCGTGCAGATGTCGAATCTTCTGACTCCTCCTCATCTGACTCCTTGGATCAGTTCCAGTCTGACCCGAAATTTCTTTGCGTACCAGTCCCTTGTACCTCGTCATCGGAAGAATCACCGTCGAGCTCAGAGTTGGGTGCAGATTCTAAATCTTCCTCTTCACCTGGCTGCTCGAGAATCTCTTCCTCATCATCCGGCTGCTCCTCTCCTTGCTGATATTGGAGGACTTCGACTTTATCTGGCTCCTCAGAGAGCTTTTCCTCAGCATCTGGATCCTCGTCATCTGGGTGGCGTTAGTGCCTCTCCAAAAACTGGAATAAGTAGATACCAATATCATTCCCTTGAACCTCATCCTCGGAGGAGTCACCGTCACGTTGGCTCAAACTCTTTTCGTCCGATTCTTCCAGGAGCGCTTCCTCGTCCTCAACTAAGCTTTATCAGTCCCAATCAAATCCAAGATATCATGGAGACCGATACCATTAATATTCTCTTCAACCTCGTCCCCAGAGGAGTCACCCTCCCAGTCGGATTCGCGGGGAGAATTCAAAACTTTCTCTTCATCCGACTCCGCCGGGGGGTTTTCTACCTGGCTCTCGTCATCGGCAGGAACATCGTCACCAAATTCGTCGCCCAGGCTGTCCCCCATTTCCTGCGATGAAATTTTCGGGATCTGCCTGTCAGAATCAACCCCAGGACGCTGTGATTCCCGTGACAGATTTGATCCTGTCACTTGTTGAGCAAAATTGAACCAACGCAACTTCTATAACAAATACCAATCTCGTTCAGGTGACGATCCTCGCTTTCCTTTCCTGTGACGGGAAAAAGCTCATTCACAAGTACGGAATGGAATGTCTCTGCGATCGGGTTCTGGACTCCGTTGTTCATCATTTTTAGTGTTCGGATTCCTTCCTCTCCAAACGCTCGTTCTAGGAACAAACGTACGAGCCTTCTGATCAAGTTCGGAGTGTAGCATTTCTGTTCAATGGCCTCAGGGAGATCCCCGATTACTTGAAATGCAAGACCCGTGAGGCCGGCCGAGAAGGAGTCGCTGGAATTCCATTTTATACGGGATCCCTCAGTGGTTGGGTCAAAGAACCATTGGGCGTGCTCCTTTTCCGAGTCATTCGGAATTAATCCTGAGTATTTGATGGTAAAGATGATCGAATAAGCCGGATTCTCCTTTCGTTTGCTCTCCCGGTTTGCGCACAGGTTTACTGTGATGTTTGACCATTGGGCGGATCCGAGTTGGGGAATCGAATACGTGTAGCTTGCATATTCCTGTCGTCACAGCAGTTAACCGCCTTGAGCTGCGTTAAAGAAGGTTTGGGGCTCACTTCAAAGTTCGTGATATCCTCCATCATTTGGTAGAGTTGATGCGTGGGGCCGGCCAGGTTTCCAAGGTTTTTGGTCGTTGTTAAATAGCTTCCTCGGTGCGTGACCGGTGCCCGAAAAAGGTGTTGGAATTTTAAATAAATTTTATTCAACTAAGTACTTCGAATCTGGTACGGCCCTATGAGGCTGAAAGTCAACGCGAGCGACGTTCATCCCCGACAATTGGAAGTCGGCAATGGAACACCCCAAGGTGATTTCTACATATTTGGAAAAAGAGCAGGCACTTGGCCGCATATCGGAGGCATACGACCCCGACATCGAGTCGGTGGCACGTCCCGGGAAGATGTGCTCGTTTCAACAGTCAGGGCACGTTCGATTTCCCTGCCATTTGGCATGGAGCCTCTGAAGTCATATTACAAGTGATCTGCCCAAAAAAAATCGGTGCACACTGATCCGTCTTTCGAAATAAGGCGGGTAGAGCCGACAAGCGGCAGAGCCCGCTACCATGAATCTTCCCGTCTTCAAGCTCTGTCAAAGATACTGTACAATTTCGTTCAAATCAGCAGTCACGCGTCACGCACCCCCCCTGTCGATCACGAACTTTGGTCGATGTCACGCGTCACTCGGGCCTCTGTCGAACCTCCAAGTGGTCTAAGAAAAAAAAAAAAGGCAAAAAAGGCAAAATTTCCGGTTCAAATGGGTGGCGTGCTTGTTTGCTCTCTTGCGTTGACGCTAAACCAGTTTCCTGGTTCACTTGTTGGTTATGGGGTTGGATCTGAGACTGGTGGCGTTGACGATGATTAAGCAAATGTAATTAATTGAGGAACAAAGAGTAGCGTTAGCATGATCTGGGGAATACGGTAATTATGGAACAAGGGGCGATAGCGCGATGAACGAAGATAGCGATGGCTGTAAGGCATTATTATTCTAATGTAGACTTTGTTGGGCGTAGTTAGGTTGGAAGAGGAATGGACTTGAATTCGCACCCGGTCGGCTCGCTGTAATTGCCCCAGTCCGCGATCTGGAGCGCGAGATCGGGGTTCTTCTTGCTGTCCTCGAGCCAATCTTGCTTGATACCGGAATCGTACGGAGCGTAGCGAGGGATACGCGTTGAAAGCCGCCCCACGTACACGCGATGGTACTGCTTGGAGTTACCCTTACCCTTCTTCTGGTGGCGGTTTTGAAGGGAGTGAATGAACTGTGTGTACTATTTCAAGCATGAGACAACTGAATAGAAGGAGAGATAAATGACCGAAATACCTGCTCGTCACGCCACCCAGGAATTAAGACTTCGAGAATGTGAGTGGCTTTCAAGGATGTGGGATCGTTGCGGAGGTTGGCGAGTGTCGCCAGACGAAACTTCCAGTCCTCGGGTGTTTCGGAGTCGGACTCGGGACCAGAAACTTCGTCGGAGAGGTATTCGGGGTGAGTGGAGACACGCAGGAACGCAACGTCCATTCCGGTGTCTTCAGCGACAGCCTCCACTACCTTGTCGATCTGCTCGGATTTCTGCGAGTTCATTAGTCGAAATACGGCGCTCTGAATTGAGAAAACCACTTACCGTGACCCTCCGCTGAGTACGTCGGTCTCGCTTCTCCTTTTCCTCCGCTTTCTCCCGGCCCTCGTCTGTTACTTGGAAATTCCACTGCTTCTTGTAGCTACGGAACGACTGCTTCGCGCAGTCAGTGGTGAAGTCGAGGTCCCACGCAATGGGGTCCCCCAACGTCTTGAGACGCTTCAAAGCTTTCGGCCACGCGGCCTTGTCCTACGACCACCAGTAATTAGAAAAGATGAAGAACGAAAGGAAAGATTGGTAAAACTTACCGCCAACACCCGTTGCGCGCGCTCACCAACCTTTCGAAACAGCGCACAATTATGGATGTTCAGAACGTCGTACGCGAAGTTCGGGGTGGGAGGTAGAAGAATGTCGAAATACATACCGTCCTTACGATGTGATCCAACTTGGCACCTGGGGTGTGACACACGGGAATGTGCATCTACGTGACGCGTGAGTATTATATATGGAGTGTAGTGAATGAGAAAGGAAAAGGAAAAGAAGAGGACGGGTGTAAGAGGGGGATCATGTCCAACATCGTGCCCTACAACGACGGACCGTCATGACATATATAACGCACTGGAAAGAATACGGGGAGTTGAGGGTGCGTGTGAAAAACAAATGCAATACAGGGAAAGACCGTGTGCAGATATCCGAAGCGAGGAAATTGAGGGCTGGGACTCGGCTTGCAAATCTTGGCTGGGTTGAGCGGGGTTGTGTTGGTTGACATAGTTGAGATGGATTGTGATTATGGAGATGCTTTAGTGCTCTTGAATTTGGGCGCGCTGCTTGATCCGACCTTCACTTGCGGCTCAGGCTCCCTGATTGCGTCCTTAGAACTCGGTCTTGAAGCTTAAAGGCTAAGCGAGACTTGAGGACCGAGGCACAGCTTGAGAGGCATAGGAGAAGCATTGGATATCGTCAAAGCACCGAGGGTAGCGTACAACAAAGAAAAAGGGAACAGAGGCGGTGACGCGGGCAGTGGGAAGGCAGGGATGATGGGGGTGGAATGGAAGAAGCGACACAATGGATACCCTGCCTTTTGAGTGGAGCTTGAGGGTCTGATCGGGCACTTGAAAATTCCTAAGCGCCCGGGCGTCTAAGCTAATTGTAGATACATCAGGTCAGCTGAGATAGCGAATGTGGTAATTTCGGCAGGCCAAACGTGCACTCTGATTCAATAGATCTCATTAATATACGAGTAATAATAATAATCCCAAAGGAAGAGTCAGGCCATATAAGCCATCAGCCATTTTCTGCGCACTGAAAAAAAGCCATCAGATGGCTTGAATGGCTCCTGCACAAACTCTCTAATGTAAAGTACTTTTTGGCCTCTGGAAAGGTCAATATCGCGTCCGAGGGAATCTGAAAAGACCAAAAATGACCGGAATGATCAATTTTACATGCAAATTACAGGGCAAAATAGGTATTTTACATTACAGCCGTTTGCGGAACTTAGGGCGCGGGCTTTTTTTTTTTTTTTGTCCGTTTTCGGCATAATCGCCGCTGTGAGCTCAAATCTCAATCGATTCCCTTGAAAATAGAGCCGGTCGATTCGCATGATGATTCCGGAGGGCATCTCGTTTTTGGATTTGTGATGGCATGATCTATACGAAGACTTGATGGCGCAGTGGATTTATTCCGGGCGGTTCCAAGACGAACAATGTTCCGAAATATAAACTGTGCTCACCGCTCCCAATGCTTGCAATTCACACTCCGCAATTTCGAGTTTGACCTCTGCCCATTAGTGCGCGCGGGCATAGGTGTCAGAGATCGTAATTGACATATCTTATCGCTCTTACGTATCACAGCACTGCCCATATATCTCTTTTGTTTATTTGTACCGTTTCCTCAGTCGTTCCACTCATACGCAGTGCGGATAGCAGTGTGCCCGTGCTACGCTACGGGCATCACCAAAAAGCGGGAGATCTCGCTGATCGCCGGTGATGATTGCAATCGCACATCGCGGGGACGGTGGTTTGCAATCGGTTTGCAGACCCATCACCTACCATTGCAATTGCGACACCATGCCGGCGAAGCTTTCCAAAGGTGTCACAAGGTGGGCAACAGGTTTGCAGGATAATACATAGGCTGT
Source organism: Mycena olivaceomarginata (assembly GCA_029378375.1). NCBI lineage: Eukaryota > Fungi > Basidiomycota > Agaricomycetes > Agaricales > Mycenaceae > Mycena > Mycena olivaceomarginata. The sequence goes on along the minus strand of JARKIC010000134.1, from coordinate 269,151 downwards.
GTAGGATTTGCCTGCCGCGCATTTTTCGTCGTGAAATCCCGTATCGTTTGCAATTTCACAATGTTTCCACTACATCCAAACTCCTAGTAGGCCTGCTGTAATTTTCTGCCGGGAGTCCGTGTGCACTGGCAGTGGGAGTGGTAGGCCCTGCGGGTTTACTGTAAACGTCTGTCTACGAGAGACTATTATGACTTCCCAGAGAGTGAGAACCAGAAATGGAATTGTCATTTATAGAATCCAAGGGATGCATATGTAGTCATTTCAAAATTCAAATGAGATGCTCTAGAGGGTGCAGCAATCTGCGGCGTTTCTGCTGGACAATCCCGCTTTTCAGAAGGTGCTGATCTCCTATGATGTCCTATTTGAAGTTTATGCTGAGTTCATCCTTCACTGCTGGAGGTGGGAAACGTACCAGATGCGTAGGCTCTACCCGTGCCGTTGCTGCCTGTTAGCCCGAAACAGATCTAGAGCGGAGAAATTAAATGGTGATAAGACAACGGACCGACGTCCGAGTCTGCGCCATGTCGACGGGGTTCGTTTCCTGCTCGGACCTTCAGCCCCAGTGAGAATGGCGTCGAGCCGGAGCGAGGCCAAGAGGTGTCCGATTCGGTAGCCGAGCACACGATCAACTGCATGTGCTGGAAAGGCACCTTCCATATCGGGTTGTTGATGTCGCAAACATCAGCACTCTCTCACACCACGCCCACAAGCTGCGACGCGTCCCGCCCGGCCTGCGACGCGTCCACCGCCTCACCGCTACTCATCTGACTTCATAGGGAGTAGCAGGCTCGCCCTGCCGCTCCTGAATTCTCTCAACACCACGCATAACGTATCACGTACTGGACAATTTCGTTCAAATCGGCAGTCACGCGTCACGCACCCCCCTGTCGATCACGAACTTTGGTCGAGGTCACGCGTCACTCGGGCCTCTGTCGAACCTCCAAGTGGTCACACAGGCCCCAAATTGCCTAATAAAAAAAAAAAAAAGGGAAAAAAGACAAAAATCTCAGTTCAAATGCCGAAATTTTCGAGGTGTCACGCAAAAATTCGGCGGCTGCCGAAATGTCGAATACTATTTGTGACTGCCATCCTGGCCAGACTAGGAACCTGGCCACTTGCCAATTATAAGGTTAAATACTTAGCCATATGGCCCATTTGTGCTTGGGGGGTGGAATACAACCTATGCCCCCCGTCCTTGTCAATTTTCAGCCAAAAGTGATGAGTTAATGTTAAGCGGTGCCACGGATAATGTCGGGCCGCAGGGTGAGAACATCAACTTCTTATCCCCGAACCAACACTTCACTCGTTGCTCCACCAATTCTTTATCAATTCATGACTTCGGGGGCTTGTTCTTCTTCCCTGACCGCTGGCTTCCATCAGAGCCTACAAAGAGCTCTATATCTCCCCTCTTTGATTGATGAACTCACGAAAATGATTGCCATTCAAATATGATAACCGCAACTGGATGACCTCCATATCAAATGACCCTTTAGCTGTCCGAGTTCAGCAATTGTCAAGGTTCATCTTCACATGTAAGCCTTCGATTTCAAACGTATCACACAATTTTACCTGCCTGATACCTCCCCCAGGCCATGCCGGACACCATTTCAGCCTAATATTTGTCATATCAAAGTCCAAACATCGGGTTCTCAGGAGAATGACACAGGTGTGGATTTTGAGGTTTAGATGTGTTCATTCACTTCTTATAAACATGCCTGAAACTTATTTCGGCCAACCAAGTCCTCTGACTGGTACGCTAGCTTTGTTTCTCTGGGAAGGCCAATCTCTGTGCATATACCCCACTTTAGAAGCACTTTGTCCCGCCGTTTTTATCGGTCATTTCTATAGTTGTTATGTATGAAAAGGATAATTATTGGCCCTTGAACCTGATTATACACTGCAAGACCACTACCACAGTCAGAAACTCCAGTTTGCACGGGTGGCCAGGTAGCCAGTTGATTCCCCTTTTGGGAAGTCCGCCAGAAATAAATTCACTGACCGACGAATATATGTCCAAAATGGCGCCAACTGGGCTCAAACTGTTCCTAGGATGCGCGCCTACACCATGAGCCCCATAAACCTTGATTGAGGTGCTTGTGACGGCCACCAGCAGGCCAAAATGTCTAAGGTGGCCAGGATCCCCCTCCCAGATAGTAGGTAAAATGGGTCACGCGTCACACCCCATGTCGATTTGAATGAAATTGTCCAGTATCACCGTGAACTAACCATCAATTCTGGTGTACATACTGTCGATAATACCCCTTCTTCGCACATAAATGAACTCCGTACATCTCAATACCCCCAGAATGTTTCATTTCAATGCTACTCTGGCCCGCCGCCATCACATTCAGCAGACACGCGTACGATCACCGCGCATTCATGGACAGCGGTTAACTTCAGCGGCTCGAATCCCACGGAGCCGCTGAAGTGTCCGAACTGCTTCAAACGGTTCAAGAAAGGATCAAGCCCAAAGACATTGAGAGATTATATCGCGTCGAATGCGTGCACAGGTGCGTTCTCGATTGTTATAACAGGTTCTCCTAGTCGTGGCTTCAACAAAGAGAACGAGCGGGTCGCCGCGTCGAGCTCTGACATTGACCCGCGCATGATGCGCGCGTCGAAAGTTAGAAAGCATGTTTTTTAATCATTACAATACGTATACCTCCAGAAATATTCCCCTACGTACTTAGACATACATACATAGCATGTAAATATTTTCCCTTTTTTCTGTACCCTATGTCGCGCACACGATCCGAATAGAATGCAACACCGGCGAGACGTCCAAACGGAGACATAGCCCGATATGGAAGGTGCCTTTCCAGCACGTGCAGTTGATCGTGTGCTCGGCTACCGAATCGGACACCTCTTGAGCGAGGCAGAAAGAGGCAGATCGAAGCATCAACACGCTAATCAACAGCCATCAAAGTTGCTCGAGTGGGATCGAGCGAGGGCGAACTTCATCATATATTTTCCCTCATTGTACTCGCACGACCACAGATTTATTTATTTTACAAGGGGCCAACGGGGCGCTTCGCGCCCCGCCGACCCCTTGGCACAGCGAGTGTTCTGGAAGAAAGCGTACCCAATATCAAACCTGCCGAACGGCTAGAAACTGGAAAAAGAATGTGGACTGCCACTGACAGTGATCTTGTCAGATCGGGCAAGCGATTTTTGCGACTTTTTCTGATCAGTATTATTATTAATTCAGTTATCAGGTGGGGAAGGGTTCCACGGTTTAGCAAGAGAGACCACTCACGGAGCGAGCAAGCACAGCACGGAAATGTGGCTCGTCAATTTTGATTTGAATCGCCACTGCACAATAGTTAACCGGGAAGCGAAATGTTCTAACGATTTCACGATTTCTCGGCCGGCCTTGCGTGGACCGAGTCCGTTGTGGGGAGGAATATTTCGGAATCACGTAGAAGATAAACGGCCCAAAATACATAATAGCATGCGTTGCAATATAACCCAGGTGTTATTAATTAATAGTAGCTGAGTCTTGGGCCTTGGCCCTGGCGATCACAGCATGCCGAATTAGTGAAAATAAAGTTGTGTACATGTTGCGGGCTTCACAGGAGGTCTCTGGGTAATTTACCGTCCGAGAAGCTCAGGTGGGGAAATAGACGATGAATCACGATTGAGCTCGCGGGGTTGAAAAGAAACAGGTCTCGGTTGGATTTGAAGACTCTTTGAAGCGGTGGAGAACCGCCTTCTGCGGGGGCCTTATAAAGGTGGATGGCAGCATACGTGGTAGATACTGTCCCACGTTGCTCGGCGTTAAAATAGTTTTCCGTGGGTTGTCGTGGCAGTATACGTGGTCCACATCCTCGAGCGCCAATACTCGGTGATCTCCTGGCGGAGTTTAAAAGGCTTCGGACACACGCAATTTTATAAAGAGAGAGAGACACTGGCTACGTGTAACGGAAATATTTATTTTTATTGTCCCATACTCCACACGATATTATGCTATGCCCATTATGTTTATGCCATATGACTTACGCTCCATGCACAGCCTTTGATTCATAGTATATAAGTAGTGTACCTGATGTAGTTATGGTTTCTTCGGTTAATCGACAACTTACACCAGTTCTCTCGATTTGCCACCTTGTGCCGGAACTCGATCCTCTCGCTTCCGTCACACTACGTTGCCCACATCAAATTTGCGTCGCCAACCGACGTCGAATGTTTTGCCACGTGCCCGCTTGCAATTTGGTTGATGCTCGTCTCTTCTTTCCTCTCCCATGTCCCCCCGCTGACCAACTAGTTCTTCAGTAATCCTCATTCGCCCGGTAACCCGTTCTTGCGCTGTTTTCCATTCACAAACTAACCCACTGGAAATACAGACTCTTTGTCATTATTCCGTACCGGGCAAGCCAAGGTCGGGTTTAATTTATCATGTCCACCCTCAATTCAAGTTCTCTCAGTGTGGACATGCCGCAACGACTTCTCGGACCTAGGGATCGTCACCGTACCCGTCCAGGACGGTTGGGCGGACGGACGGACGGACAACCGTCCCGTCCCGTCGCTTGGATGTAGGTCACCTCAGCATCCCGTCCCGTCGCCGGACGGTGGTGAAGACGGGCGTCCCGTCCACCTGAAGACGGACGACGGACGGATGGACGGCTACAACGCTCTGCCACGTCACCTGACGTCGGCAACGAACTTAGGAGCGGTACGTACTCCATCACGCTGCGGCTCGGCCGATGTGTGCATCCATCAACGTCGTCGTCTACAACGTTAACGCCGTCACTACGCCCATCAGCTCCTGCCTCCCCGCCCCCTCACTATTGTACATCCACAGCCACGCAAGCGGCAGTACTAATAGAGGGGTTGATTGTGATAATCAAGTTCGCCCGCTGCACGTAAACGGTAAGGTAAGTTCCTATTTTGGGAAATTCGGGGGATGACGGCTTACCTGCTGACTGACCGTCCGTCCACCGTCGACGGCCGTCCCGTCCACCGTCCCGTCCCGTCGAGCGCCGTGAGAGACGCTGTCCCACCGTACCGTCGACGGACGGTCCACTGGACGGCCGTCTTTGGTGCCGTCCGTCGGCCGGGACGGACGGTGACGATCCCTACTCGGACCCGACATTAACGATACAGGTGATCATCTTGCGCATCAAGTAAATTCCTTTCTCCCTGCTGTCTCCGTCCACCCTGTCCATTCACCTGTCCCCAGTCCAAGTGACGCGATGAGGTAAGTACTTTAGATCCTACGCAGCTTTTCACCAACTTCTCAGCGACATTCGCAGACAGTCACAAGATGTTGATTTGATTTTTCGAGGTCCCACGAACGAGGCGCTATTCGGCGGTGAGTTCCTTATCCATGTTTTTTTGGGGGGCGAACCCCGTTGACCCAGCCCCATGAGGCCTAACGCGTGGGCATCGCCCTGGATGTATCATTGAACTCCTCACCGTCCAGAAAGCCCTGCACGCAACGCGTTTCTGGTAAGCTCATTCGTCATATTATCCATTGTGTTCAATACTGACCTATTTCTATGGATTTTGATCATGTACGTGTCCACGCCGCTGCCGACGTTGTTTCAAGTCCCAATCCTCATGCCGCCGTACCCGTGGTCTGAGAGCGTCCCCGACGCGTCTGAGGACGGCCATCATTTTGATTGAAACTCGGGACTTCTTGCGAAGTACCGAATGCATCTTCCGTGCGTCATGGCATATGGTGTACTCTACTATGGATACTAACCTCTTCGACGCATTACAGGCCACGAATACGGTACATTTTTCATTTGATTCTTGGAAGCCTCACGAGCGAGGCAAGTTACCACCGCAAGAATCAAGGTAATTCCATAGGTGCTCACGCCCAATGCTAACATACCAGCGGGTTGGTTGCGTTGTAGTATTTTATCCGTATTCAGCTGCTGCTAATATGTATGTTTTGTCACATTGCCACTCTTCGAGTTGCCGATCCTTTCAAACCAGTGTTCATTCAGGTTTTTCTTGGCCTCTATTCAGTTACGAAAGGTGCTCAGTTCTTTTCCATTGATTATCCATTCATTCACCAATCTTTCCGGCGTGCGGAATGCATAATGACCTGCAATTGGGGCCGATAAAAACGAGCGGTTGCCGATTAGATTGTACCTTGATTTATCGCACAGATGTTTGTATGTAGATATCTTGCGTGAATGATTCAATTTTTGCATATGTGTTCACTGTACAATGCTAACCGGATAACGGTTGGTGGCCTTTCAATATGCGGCGGTCTGCACTTATGCCGGAGCGAAGCGAAGGCATGTCTTGTAGCATCTATGAATTGAATTACCACAACTCCTCATAATTTCTGCTGAAAGCGAAATCAGAATTGCAAATGTAGTCCCGTTCAGTAAATTATTAACGTAAGATATACCACTCTAGACGGCATTGGCAGACCTCAACTCACTCGGCCTAGGCTTGTCTTAAATGCAGTGACTGCAAGGTCATTGAAGCACGTGTTTAAAAATGAATGGAAAACACAATAATGGCTTACAGCCATTTGCGGAACTTAGGGCGCGGCTGTTTTTTCCCTTGTTTTGGCAATTTACACCAAGTCGGCTGCCCTAAGCTCAATTTTGATCGGATTGTCTCGATAGTAGGTGCGTTAGAATCGTATTGAAAATCGTTAGTCAACACGATACCGGTATTTTTGACGCCATCAGAAAATGAAATTTCTGCCGAAAGATCTCAACTTTCAGCAAGTCACCTGTAGCACTTGAAATTCGGATCAGATTGACCAAGTTTTTGGATGTGTTAAGTGTATAAGGACATTCTAGTCAACCATCGCGTTTTTACATGTTGCCATACCCAAACTCACTTTGACTGCTCTAGTTTCTGAAGGCGGAGGATGACCGTTTCAATAAAGTGCACAATGAATTTCAGTGACTTCGAATTTTTTCCATCCAAAGGTCATGTTGACCAGAATATATGTATAGGTATAACATATCCAAAAACTAGGTCAGTCCGATTAGTACTTCAAGTGCTACAGGTGACCTGCTGAAAGTTGAGATCTTTCGGCAGAAATTTCATTTTCTGATGGCATCAAAAATACCGGTATTGCGTTGACTAACGATTTTCAATACAATTCCAACGCACCTACTCTCGAGACAATCCGATCAAAATTGAGCTTAGGGTAGCCGACTTGGTGGAAATTGTCAAAATGAGAAAAAAAACGGCCGCGCCCTAAGTTCCGCAAACGGCTGTAAATACAAGGCCATTGAAGCACACATTTCAAAATAAATGCCTTGCGGAAAACGCAATAATGGCTCTGGGCGTAATATAATGCGGGAGCAATGTCCCTGGCTATCTAGTTGGGTGGAGCGGGGCCTCAGAAAGTGTCTCCCGGACTGCTGTGGAATTTAAACAGTCGCGTTTTAATTGCAATGTCATTTGAGCACGTGTTGCGAAATGAATGCCGCGATAATGCAAGGCTATTGAAGCACGTGTTTCAAAATGAATGATACAAGGCCATTGGAGCACGCGCATCAAATGAATGGAAAACACAATAATGGCTTAAATGCAAAGCCATTGGAGCACACGTTTCAAAATGAATCCTGCGTGCCTCAGAAAGTATCCCTGAGACTCCTGTGGAATTGAAACAGTCGCGCTTTAACTGCAAGGTCACTGAAGCACGTGTTTCAAAATGAATGCCGCAATAATGGCTTGAATACAAGGCCATTGAACGCACCTGTTTCAAAATGAATGGAAAACACAGTAATGGCTTACATAAATACAAGGCCATTGGAGCACGCGATTCAAAATGAATGGCCTGCGGTAAACGCAATAATGGCTCTGGGCGGAATCTAAAGCGGGGGAAATCACTGCATTCCGACCCGTCCTAGACTCAGCTGAGGCTAGGTGCTGTAGGTTGTGCTAGATGGAGTTAGGTCGGTGTAGATCACTACACAGCCCTCCATCTAGGCGACTACACGTAATGTTCGTTTGGCTTCTGGAGTACCCAGTAAGGCCCCTAAACTCAGGTAAGTGCAGATGAGGGTAGCTTGTGGAAGGCGAGGCTAGCTCCCTAAACTCAGCTGCACAGACCTAGACTTCCCTTTTGAATGTTTTTTATTGTCTTGCACATTGCTTGCAGTTCCATGGAGACCATCAAGTTTTAAGCTCAAGTTTCTCTGTACACTGTGATCCTCAAAATTCAGCTGCGCAGGGACTAGTTGTAGTGCGATTTTTGGACAGTTGCACCGGAAGAACTCGCGGAAGCAACAGTTCCATTAGCTAATATTTTGAGTATCTGCATGCCTTCCCCCTGTTGTAGGTGGCTACAAGCACCTGTGATGGCCTACACAGACCCTCCCAGACCTAGACCGACCTACACTAACCTAGCCAGAGCTAGGCAGATCTCCACAGACTATGCTGTAGGCACCTAGCCTCAATCATCGGTGTAGCTACTTCTGGGTCCCTACACTCAGGCTGAGTCTAGAAAGGGTCGGAACGCAGTGAATGTTCGCAATGTTATTCAATTTATTGTGTTTCCATTCATTTTGAAACACGGCTTCAATAGCCTTGTATTTGGGCCATTATTGCGGCATGCATTTTGAAACACGTGCTTCAATGACCTAGTTAACTGTTTAAGTTCCACCGCAGTCTCGGACCACTTTCTGGGGCGCGCCCCACCCATCCGGATAGTCCGAACATTTCCCTCGCTTTAGATTCCGTCCAGAGCCATTATTGTGTTCTCCGCAAGGCATTCATTTTGAAACGAGTGCTTCAGTGACCTTGCACACAAGCCATCATTGTGTTTTCCATTCCTTTAAAACCATTATTCAATTTATTGTCTTTCCATTCATTTGAAACACGTGCTTGAATCGCCCTGTATTTAAGCCATTATTGCTTATTCATTTTGAAACGCGTGCTTCAATAACCTTGCAGTTACAGCTAATTGCAGTACTGAAGGCGCGAACCAAAAAAAAATCGTGTTTTGGGATAGTTTCAAAGAATTCCCGATATCTCAGCCAGTTTTTTCTCCGATTCATCTAGAAACTGGATAAATCTACTCAGCGAATTCATGCGCAATTAGTGATAGAAAGGAATTTGTGAAAATATTATGTATTAGGTAATTTTTGGTTTCCAGCTGTTTTCACACCAAAAGCTGTCTAGCATGCTGAGAACATATCCCAGTGGCCTAATACTGTAGGATGGACAATACCTATAGCTGAGGAAACATGTGATAGAGTCAGAAATATATGAACTTCCTAGATAAATGTAATCTTTACAATATTTCTCAATGCCAAAACTGGCAAATGTATCCGAGGGAGCTGTACGTCCTTTAACTGTGTTTCTGGCTATATCACATGTTTCCTAAGCTATATATGTTGTCCATCCTAAAATATTAGGTTCCTGGGACATGTCCTCAGCATGCTAGACAGTTTTCGGTGTGAAAACAGCTGGAAACCAGAAATTACCTAATACATAGTATTTTCACAAATTCCTTTCTATCACTAATTGCGCATGAATTAGCTGAGTAGATCTATCCAGTTTTTATATGAATCGGTGAAAACTGACTGAGATATCGGGAACTCCTTGAAAGTATCCCAAAACACAATTTTTTGATTCGCGCCTTCGGTACTGCAATTAGCTGTAACGCGACTGTTCAATTCCACAGCAGTTCCGGAGACACTTTCTGAGGCCCGCTCCTCCCAACTAGATAGCCCAGGGTCATCGCTCCCGCATTAGATTACGCCCAGAGCCATTATTGCGTTTTCCGCAAGTCATTCATTTTGAAACACGAACTCCAATGGCCTTGTATTTAAGCTATTATTGTGTTTTTCATTCATTTTCAAACACGTGCTCCATCCGGATGGCCAGGGTCATTCTGAACATTTCCCTCGCTTTAGATTCCCACCAGAGCTATTATTGTGTTCTCCGCAGGGCATTTATTTCGAAACGCGTGCTTCAGTGACCTCGCAAATATAAGCCATTATTGTGTTTTCCATTCCTGCTGAAACACGTACTTCAAGGGCCTTGTATATAAGCCATTATTCAATTTATTGTCTTTCCATTCATTTTTAAACACGTGCTTCAATAGCCCTGTATTTAAGCCATTATTGCGGCATTCATTTTGAAACGCGTGCTTCAATGACCTTCCAGTTAAAACGCGACTGTTTCAATTACACAGCAGTCCCGGAGTCACTTTCTGAGTCGCGCCACGCCCATCTGGATGGTCAGGTCATTGCGAGAATTTCTCCCGCTTTAGATTCAGCCCAGAGCCATTATTGCGTTCTCCGCAAGGCATTCATTTTGAAACACGTGCTCTAATGACCTTGCTGTTAAAACGCGACTGTTTCAATCCCACAGCACACTTGAGAATTCTTCAAATAAAGAGCGCTGTGACCTGTGACAGAAAATTTCGAACTTTGGATTTCGAAAATGGCTCAAGACAAGCGTGGGGTCCGGCCCTCTGGAAACCCCACCGCCCAAAGAAGCCGATGAGATCACTTACATTCATAAGGTGGGTAGGCATGTGTCTATAGGTGATCTAAGTCAAAAGTAAAGATGAGTATGGAAGTAGGGAGGATCTCGAGATGCAGGTGTCAGGAAGGGAGAGAGCAGGAGGAAATGTAGAGTAAGATCGAAATATAAGGTATGAGCCGAAGCATGATCTAGTGGGAAGTGAGAGAAAGAGTGAGACTCACAGAATATTCTGCGCGATCCAAACTTGACAATGTCAATTAGAAAATATTTGCATGCCCCCAAAGACTCCTAGGACGCCCCCGGTCACTAGCTAGTAGGTCAGTCTGTCTCACATCTCTGTAGAAATCAGTGAATCCACCACGACTATGGTGGTGTCCTACTGGCCCTTTTTCCTTCCTTCCAATCCATGCAGCCGGAATATATGGCAAGGATATGACTGATTGTGTGTCGGATTACGTGGTTTCGTCCTATACGCCCACCCTCACTGCAATGCTTGGCCCTCCTTCCCACGCTGCTCCTGCATTCAAAATCACTGCAGTTCTTCAGCCGAACACTAAAGGTTGCGACCCCTTGCCAGGTGCACTACAGGAATTGAAAAGATTCAAAAGAGAGTGCTCAAGGAGTGGCTTACTTCGTTGGTTGACACTACAGTGCAAACTGCGCTGATTCATCTCAGGAATCGTCAATAGCACATTTCGCATGCCATGGAATTCAGGATTTGAAACAGCCACTGGATAGTGGTCTTATGCTCAGGGATGGTGAACGCCTGAAGGTCTTGGAGCTCATGCGCAGACCGGAGGGGGGCAATGCATTTGAGGTCCCAAAAACCATGGCGCTCGGATTTCTCAGTGCATGTGAGACGGCAAAGGGAGACAGGACCGTGCCGGATGAGGCAATGCATCTTGCAGCAACTCTGCTGTTTGCAGGCTTCCGAGGAGTAGTGGCCACAATGTGGTTTGTTGACTTTTCCTTCCGCTCTCATTTTTGTATGATTTCTGACACTTCATACCAGGACCATGAATGATCAAGATGGTCCCAGCTCTCCCACCCACGTGTTCAAGTGAACGAAGATTAAACACTGTTTCGCGTTGCAACGCTCATTGTTTGAACAAACCTAATAGGGTTACTGTCGACGTAAACGGATTGATCTCAGACTCAGACAGCTGGACTTATATAGCCAATGGCAGTACCCGAAGGCGCGAACGCAAAAATTGCCGTTTTGGGCAAATTCTGATCCCCGCGACCGATTCCCTCATATCTCCATGAGTTTTGCACGTATTGAGCTGAAATATAGGTAGATAATTCCGACTAATTCATGAGCAATTAGTGTTAGAAAAAAAAAACCAGAAAAATATCATATCTTTCCATCCTCCTACAATTGAGGCTCCTCCAGCCATGAATTCCAATTAGCAGGGCGACGTTGACACAGACTCATGTCAGCCAGAAGGGGAATAGAGTTCCGCGTGCTGCAAGGAAACATTCAATGAAGAAGTGGAGGTTGGCGAGAAAGAAATGGGCGCACTTGGGAGAAGTTTCCCGTGGGGGCGTTCATCGTATTTTATAAGCGCCTCAGGCATGCTGCGTGCTCCCAGGGGCTTGAAATGTTTATATCATGTTCGGAAAAGGTTGGGGCGCCACTGTTTTTTTTTTTTTTTTGGAAAATAAATATCATCAAAGTTCTGGTACCTCGTTCGAAATTAACGTCGCTGTTGGTACTCCTGTCGTGACTCGCAAAAAATGTTTTGAGGCAGATGGACGGTCCCGCGGCACTCGAAATGAAGCTTTCCGTTGCTGTGCCGAACATGCCGAACATGCCGAACGTCGTTCGCAGTCGTTGGAGGCTCGTTGGGGACCTCAATAATTTTTCTGAGAGCATGAGGATGGGCAGCTACGTTCCAGGTCATCATTCAGGCCGAGACTCAGAGATGTCATGCTATTTATTTTCAAAAAAAAAAAAGAGTGGCGCGCCAACATTCTGTAACTGGAAAAAAAAAAAAAAAAAAAAAAAAATTGCCTGTTTGCGATGCAGCCATTGGAGCCATCTGATGGCTGTTTAGCATTGCGCAAACTGATGGCTCGAATGGCTCGAATGGCTAAGAAAAAACAGTCAGTGTATCCTGTATTCTGCTAGAAAGAGTGCCAATGAGAATGTTATCATGCGTGGAGCTTAAGAAATTGGCGTAAATTGCATGAGACCTCCAAATTCAACAACATTAGCTATTTTGGGTCTGTGATCTGGCCGTTATATTTGTAAGTGGGACTCAACACCCCTGACATGAGCTGAACGAGCAAAAGGCAACTAAATCACTCTAAAAACATGGGCAAGTGTCAAAGCCATTCGAGCCATTAGCCACCAATTTGCGCAACGCCAAACAGCCATCAGATGGCTCGAATGGCTGCATCGCAAACTCTCTAATGTTGGAAGGATCATTTTCGGGCGCTCAGAGCACATATCTATTTTTTTTGCATCCAGAGAATTTCTGTAAAGTGATGGGTTGTTCTGAGGTTGGTACCCAGGTAGCTTCGGCACTCCGTGCAAAGAAACACCACGCCCGCCAGAACTTAGCGTGGGAACGAGCACGTGTGGTCACGTTTCTCACGTAAATCCCAGGTACGCCAAAGGCGATGCCAGGGCTCCAACCCGTCGCCGTTTTTGACGGGTTGACGGACGGGACGGGCGGGTAAAAACCCGCCCGACTGGGCCCTCGAGCCAGCGCCAGGACGGGACGGGTTGACCCGTTGACGGGGTAAGTAAGTACTGTACTATTTCATTCAATTCGTATGTCACGCGTCACAGGGCCCAAAATTTACGAATAATTTCGTACATGTCACGGGTCACCGAGGGCATCTTCGAATGTCCCAAACGGGTCACAAAATTGGTGAAAAGTAGGCAAAAAATCGCATTTTTTGCCTATGAGGCTCATGGCAGCTGTAATTTGACTAGTTTACAGCGCATTAGCCAGCGGAAGGGAGCCAAAAATTCTCCCCCCGCTTGCGGGATGTTCAGAATGTTGAGAAGACACCTCGTCCTGGTGAGGGCACCGAAAATGAGAGGTCATTTGATTGATCCTCCCTTTTTTGGCTAGAATTTCTGGGCACAGTGATCTCCGCTGTTCCGAGGGCACCCTGCAACATTCAATGAACAGCTTAACCTTTTGGTTGATTTACGAATTTTTTCAGGTGTCAGGTCAATTTTTCTTCGTAGGGTGAACTATGCACTTTGGCCCCATCTCTGGAATAAACTTCAGGCTCGGTGAAGCCTTGGTGCCTAAACAGCAGGTGCTTTGGAGGGGCTCACGGCTGATGACATCATAAATCACTTTCCTTCTCATTGCTTGTGCATTAATACGGGCACCAGCGACCTCACTAATTTTCTAATGAATATTCACACTCACGGCCGCCATCTTCGCGAAAATTCTGGTGATCCGACCAAGATTGACAGGTCCACCTGCCAAAAGCGTGACATATTTCTGGGCACGTGAGACCATTCTTGACGCAGGTCATCAGCCTTCATCCAGTCGACAAGCCGTCTCCGGCCCCCCGGCTTCGACGCCAAAATCTAACCATTTGCCACACCATCACAGTAATCGCAGAGGAATAGTCGCCGAAGGGCAACCCATATGAGCCGAGAAGAATCATTACAGGGAAGGGAGATAGGCCTTGTGTGCGTCAATATTTATTTCAGATGAGGATTAATTATCATGGCACCTCTCCATTTAGGTCAGATGGGTGGAAATCACGGAAGAAGGCTAATGTCAACGGGTTCTGCTCGAATGCGAATTATAAGTATTTGGCACCATTCCTTCGAACTGACTTCTCATTACATCTCATTCCATAGACATACTCATCATGATCAAAAGTAACCGGAAATTCGGTTACTACAGCTGAACTTTGTGGAATATTCTTGATCTGACTATCTAGAGACGTTCATATGGATATATTCTTGCCCTCCAGAATGGTTTTGGTATCAAAAATTACGTGCACACTTTGTGTAGATCAACTGTTTAGGGCCCTGTCCATTTTCGCTACTTATGTCAAAAATTGAGATGTATGGCATGGTCTGTCACTAGGTATGGGGTTTTCAGTGGTCAGGACCATGCCCTAAGATATTTTTCACATGCTTCATGACTTGGAACTCATGTAAAGTGAATGGATGTTCATAACCAACACACCCCCCGCGGCAAAGCCATGTCAGCATGGATCTTGTGCAAGCTGCTGGCCAGAAATGGAACAGTGAACAACTCAGCTTTGTGCAAGACCTAACTGGAGCACTCCTGAATAATTGTTTCATACATTCATGATGTTCTATGTGACCAATTACCATCTGAATCACTCGTCCAACTAGTCATTCTGAAATCTGGCAGATAATACTGGAGCACAATTTGCCGCAGGAATCTAGGGCATAATTACAAACTTGACTGTTCCGGAACATACCAGAGATGCCCTTTCATCTATTGGAAGGTACCCCACTTTCCATTCAGGCTCCTGGTATTTTCTTTGTGAGGTTTCTTTTGACTGCTGGATAAAATGGCATAATTTAAACATGGGGTGCTGATCTTTTCTGGTCCCTAGGGAGCAATACTGGAGCAATTTCCTTCAATCAAGTTATGTGGTCCACAGGTAATATTCATGGGTATCTTGCGGTAAGGTATGGTTGAACCCAGGTCACGTGGTCTGGCACAATTGATCGATTTCCGGTCACTTTTGATCATGACGAGTACACCTTGGAGCTCGTCGACGCGACGAGCTCCAAGGTGTACTCGTCGACGCGACGGCTATTAGTAAAGATGGTCCTACCCTATGCAAACTCTTTGGCGAAATGATTGACCGCGTCGAGCTGGAGTACCGCTGTTACGTTATTTTTTTCGGGACGGACGCGGACGCCGGAAGCAAGAAAGGACGCGTTCTCTTGGGGAAGCAAAGGCCCTGGTTGTTTGTTCCTTCTTGCTGGGCCCACCAGGTACGTTATCCCCAGAACTTTGGCCCTGTGCAGTCGATGACGTTACAAATAGTTTCAATTGATCCTCGGGGAACTACTTCAAGGTGTACCCCTACGCTGCCAAAATTTCCGAACAGGCGACAGGCCTCATTGGCTGGAATAAACAACTATGGAAAGGTTCGCGTGATTTTTGACAATGCGCAGAGGGAGCTGAGCCTGGATCGCGTGGGCCGCGTTCTCATTCTTGCCTACCTAGTCGCTAATCCTCATCTCACGCGCTGGACTACGCACTGCATCGCCTTTCTTCGACTGCTTATATTGCAGGAGTATCTGCAATTCGCAGTCCTACGCAACTACGGTGAAATTATGGCTGCCTAGGTTGGTGCTGCGCAATATACAGAGGCCGTAAATCTCACAGAGGAAGCTGAGTATTATTGCGACCTCATCCGCTCACCTCCAAGTTTGCAGCCACAATAGAGGCCTTAATCTCTGCAATCATTGAGGGAGGTAAGATGCGATGACTACGATATGGCTTCTTGATCCAAATCAAGTCACCTCCTGCCAAGCCTTGTGCGTAGGCGGTAATAAAGCGGGCAGCGCGATTGGCATACCTAAGTAAATGCTAATCAGTAACTGTATTCTCTGGTGAGTCAAGACACATACCAAATAATTTGAAGTTTAGGAACATCATTGAGACAGTTCTTGACATTCTGCTCCATAGCATCAATGTTTGCTGTCAAGGCTGTTGTACGGTAGCGGAATTTTGCAGCTCCCCAATACATCTCAATAAAATTGAGCTCGCAATGATACTTTGGGTAGAAGTCACAAATGTGGCCTCGGGATTCGACAAGCTCTTCCAGCGCAGATTTCTGATTGACAAAATCAGGCTGGCAAAAAAGAATTCGGTGGCAGCAACAGTCAGTTCGACCAGCCTCGCATTTGAAACCAGGACATTGAGCCAACAGTCCGTCTTTCCAAAGATTACATTCACGGATGATTATTTCCATTCCCTTGAAAATTAAAATAAGCCAGCATACTAGTCTTCGTGAATCAACCTTCCCCATTCTAGAGTTAAGAAGTCAGAGACCACTATTGACTCCCCCTCTCCCTTTCGCTTTGGTTTTCCTTGAGCTTCTGCAGCTTTTAGAGCATTAGCCTGGCGAGATTGCTTGCTTTTAGACTTCCGGCCCATGTTTTCCCTAGTCAGAGAGCCCCAGAGAAGGTTGCTGGATGTTGTTGGATGGCGGTACAGGTCAAGAAGGTGCGCAAAATGCGTGTGTGATGGGATCAAATCAGTGGCTGTGTGGCAACCGCCACCGGCGAAATTCCGGGCGACTTTTTCTCAAGAACGTTCCCAGGCACCGGGGATGTGTGAAAGAAGTCAAAAATACAAATTTCCTTATTTGGTCAATAACTTCACAACGGTTGCAGATTTTCCGGATTTCAATCATACAGAGTGTTCTACAATACTCTATCTGAGGTTTCTCTAGAAGAAAATTATATAAATATTTGCTCAGGCTGAGATTTTGAGCTCATCGTCGGCTGTGATGGCGCATCATTGATTGCTTACATAAGGGTGCTGAGATCCCACGCTCTCAGCCATTACTTCCGCAAAGAGCTATAATCCAAGCCCATTACAGCGGTTTTGCAAAATTGATGACAGTAGCCGGAAAAAAAAAACATCCCACAACATTTCAATGTCCCCTGTTTCCGTTGCCATTTCCTCGCCCTCTGAACCGATTTCCGCCATTTTTGAAGGCATCAGTGTTGTTTTCAACAATCAAACCATGAGCTCGCGGCTTTAAATCGGCCAAAACGGATCACGGCAAATTCGGCGCGTTTCATCAGCGCGCTTCGAATGATGCCACTAATACGGCTCGCTTCTTTCTCGCTTCCCCATGTGCCTCCTTCTTCCCTTCTTCTACGATGCCACAGGGCCCGTGCAGCTCTAAACCTTCCAGTACTTCCAAAATTCAATGAGAAAACACGGTTGCCTCCCACAAAAAATCGCGGAAACGCGATGTCTTGCCCTCCAACGCGCAAACCGGCGAATACAGCAATTGTGCTGCAAATATGTATAGCCTCAGACTCGCTCTCGTCCCTGTCCCGAGTTGAGGTAATTCCGAAGTAATCAACGAGGCTGCGTTAGGCAGAGATATCGTGTTTGTTGTAGATAAGCTGGCCATTCTTGTTCCCAAAGCTCTACCCACCGAGAGATTGCTGCACTGCACTTCAACATATTCGGTCTCGAGGCTCAGTGTGTTCCACTTTTCTGCCCATCCTTCACGCATCTTCTCAATCAGTTCGTTGACAGCGGGAACCACGACCAGCACCGTAAACCAGCCCTGCATCCCCTAGTACGTCGCTCGCGCGGTACCGCTGCAAACCCCAGCTGACCGTTTTTGACACGTTCGATACCATCGCCGCGCCCGCCGTCACCGGCAATCTCATCTCGCAATGTATCGTCGGTCGTTATTCGCTGGCTCCCTGCGGTGCTCATGCCCCCCTTTCGTTCATTCTCATCTCGCCACCAGCGATTGTCGTAGATAGTGAGCACGCGCGTGAACAATGCGCTCGGTGGCTGTAATCAAGCATGTCACGCCAAACTCACGGATTCTCTCGCGGGTGTTGTGGATCGATTGCAGGTGACGATGGCGGGACAGCTACGCGCGTCATCGGTGTCTAATGCGGAATATCCAACGAAAGCCAGTGTGCGGAGATTGGGGATAACACTTGTATGGGAGGGGCTGGATGTGGACAGAGGAAGTCGTACACACCTGCGTCAGAGAGCACAGAAACTCAGGACCGATCCGATACTGAGCAGATGATTGAATAACCCAGAAAATTACGAGCTCCCTATATGTCTTCGTCGATGTGCAACAACTATAGAATAGAGGTATGTTCGGGGCCTCGCCGTCACAGGCGGGAGGCCTGCCGCGGCGTGCTCCCTGCTTGCGGCTAGAGCGGTTCCTCGAAAAACCGCCAAGAGGAGAAGCTGCTGTCCGAATTGAGGGCACGAAATATTGTTGTGATAGAAAGAGCCATCGGAATACAGCAAAGAAACCAAGGCCACGTTGTTGCAGAGTCGTATGGCCGACGTGTGGAAATCCATCTGCACGTTGGTTTCGATTTTACATTACCATGCCCCTATTTTACTTTACAGCATTTGTTTGACATGTAAATATTGCCACATCATCGAATTTTACCTTCATACCACGATAACCGCGGCCAGTGCAGGGCTCTTGCCCAGAGGTACCACCGAGGGACCTCGCCCCCCTACCTTCGTAGTGCCGCCAGTGGGTAGTCTAGCCACCAAAAACTCCCGAACCACGCCTTACGACGCCGCCGTCTTACCACGGCATTTTCACATTCTCGTACTCTATTTTCACGCCGTTTTCGCACTCTGCGGCCCGGGACCATAATCTATATTTGTTCCTCATCGTTCGATCTATCGCTACCCGGATCACCGACCCTCTACTAGAACCTACAGGCCGGGCGTTCCACCCCGCAACAACGTAGTACCATGCAGTTGCAATGCCCTTCAGATCCCTGTCCCCGGTGCTTGGATTTCTCCCTGAGTTTGGCTGGCAGTCCGTCCCAGATGAGTTTTGAGAGGTGGATTCAATGTGTTGAAGTTTACGGCGTCCGCGAGGTTTTTGTGGGAGAAACCGTGTATTTGAACAACTCGAAGCTGTGCGGGTGCATTGAGAGCTGCGCGGGCCCTGTGGCATCGTAGAAGAAGGAAAGAAGGAGGCACGGGGAAGCGAGAAAGAAGCGAGCCGTATTGGTGGCATCATTCGAAGCGCGCTGAAACGGCCGAACTTGCCGTGATCCGTTTTGGCCGATTTAAAGCCGCGAGCTCATGGTTTGATTGTTGAAAACAACACTGGTGCCTTCAAAAATGGCGGAAATCGGTTCAGAGG
The DNA here is from genome assembly GCA_029378375.1 of Mycena olivaceomarginata. Classification (NCBI taxonomy): domain Eukaryota; kingdom Fungi; phylum Basidiomycota; class Agaricomycetes; order Agaricales; family Mycenaceae; genus Mycena; species Mycena olivaceomarginata. The sequence goes on along the minus strand of JARKIC010000134.1, from coordinate 249,870 downwards.
GCGAGAAATGGCAACGGAAACAGGGGACATTGAAATGTTGTGGGATGTTTTTTTTTCCGGCTACTGTCATCAATTTTGCAAACCGCTGTAAATGAAATTTCAGTAGTTGGCTGTTCCTTCGCCCACACCACCTGCAGATATTGACATACATCACTGCAGAAAGAATTCCTCTCCAATGTACACACACATACTCAATGTGGTCACCGACGTTGATTACGCTCGCCGAGGTACCACCCGGTCAGTGCAATTAGTAGGGCAAGAAATGCGGTTTTGTTCATTGCCTGGCAGGTTAATTTGAAGGTATGCAGTCGTGTACTCGAAGCATCCGGCGGCAAGTAACTCTCGTTCTTTGCTTCTGTGTTATTGGTCAGGGTCTACCAGGTTTTGACCTGGTGCTCATGTTGAGCTCTCTTGTTTCAGTTCTGAGCATATGTTAGCTCTATTCTTCACCTCGGCATCGAAGTCGGTTCTGGCGGTCCCATTTTTAGGTGTGTTTCGGTTGATTGTGAGTTAATTACGGCGCAACGGCGTTTGAAAAGCATCTCTGAATGACTCCGCAGGTATGCATTCCGTTAAACACCATTTCTTTAGTGGATATCCCAATGGAAGAGTCAGGCCATCCGAGCCATCAGCTGTGCCATCAATTGAATGCAAAGTTTGATGGCTCAGCTCGGATCAAAAGGGCAAATAGCGGCTAATTGAATGCAAAATTGAGCCTTTTCAATGCACAGCTTGCCCAGTCCTGAACAGAGAATTTCAGCGCCATGTGCATTCGATAGCCAGGCCAATTCTGAGTCATTCGATGCCACCAACATTTGGAGTCGGTTTTTTCCTGCCCAATAAATTACTCTCATCATTGTGTTTACTCTACAGAGCGATAATTCTGAAGCCAAAATTCTGAACCCTTAGCATTGTGGGATAACACCTTAGAGTCAACCGTGGGAATTTTGATCCAAGCAGCTGTTTGGCTGGCATGCAATGGGCCTTATGATTGCATCGTCGATGTGGGTAGCAGAATTATGCTCCAGAATACACCTAGGCTGATAAAGGAAGTGACTGAGGACAGTCAGAATTTCAGGTTGGGGGAGATGATGAGGCATGAAATTGAACATGCCTCAAATAATACAATTTTGCGACCTTTCAGTCAGACATACTGATAAAACCCATCAATAAGGTTATATTAGAGCGCTAGTCTATCCCAGGACTGAGTACTAGGCTGCTGGATGCGTTGAAATACCAGGCTTAAACATTATATTCATTATACTGGCTATAGAAACAGATTGCATGAAGTTCTGGGACGGCAGTAGCAGAATTGAGGTAAGTGTAACAGCTTATGTCAGTTTATGTCTCACTCTTACTGTCACATTCACGTCTGAATATACACACTATCATCATTGTGACTCACAACAGAGTCGTCATTGTTTCAAGTGTCTTTTAGCGGAAAAATTCACCGAAAATCCCTTCGGAAATTTTCAGGTTCGCACAGGTTCGCAAAAATCCAAAATTTTCGAACCTCGAACCGCACCCCGGGTTCGGTTCGGGTTCGCTGATGCCTCCGAACCTGAATTCAGGTGCGGTTCGGGTTCAGTTCAGGTTCGGGATCGGTTCTGAACCTAACCCCGGCAACACTACAGTCTCCACCAATGTATGGACAGGGCATTCTCCTATCAGGGCCCCCGAGATGCAAAACCAAATGCTCAGCGCCCGGCCACTAAATTTCCTCGAATGGAAGTGGATCAAGAGGCGGAGCTTATGGGTGTGCTGGTTGATTGGAGAAGGACGAGAGGCCTGAAAATGGTGCGATTGACTGCTCCGACGGACAATTACGAGTCGTAGAATCACTTGTTTTGTTGTTTACTCCAAAATGTACCGTAGGAAACTATTTCCCAACATGGCGATTAAGGTCTTAAGGCTTATCCTTAACATTAACTCTTAAGCCTTAGTAAACCCTTAGTGGGCCCGGGACCCCAAGATTAAGGGTTAACGGCCAACACTGCTTGATCCCCCCAGTCTGCGCGGGAGAAGCTGTGCGTTTGCCGCCTTTATAATTGCTTCACTTTGACATTGAAATCCTTGGCCAGATGGATTGTGGTTCGGCCGAGTGTAAACAATGCGTGTGCATCACCCTTCGATTTTCCTGAAATATTCGTTGATGACGGTCCTCATAGGAGGCGCTGCGCGAGAACCTCCAAGTATAACCTTAACTACACCCTGATCAGTTCACGAAGAAAGTAGCGGCTCTATGTCGAGCTTTTCGAGAAGAATCTCAACGTTTACGCGTGAGCACCTGAGGTTCCATTCGTCACCTTGAAGTCAAATCCAGACAAGACCGAAGCCCGCCGACAAGACTAGCTTCGAATGGGGCGAAGGGCACCCCTTGAATGTTCTCAATAATGCGGAGCGAATTTGTGCTATCGGATTTGCCGGATGAAGGTCCTGAACTGGGTGACGGAGGGCGTGCAACTCGGAGCGCATCAATAGGTAGTCTCTCGCCACCATCGGGTCCTTTGGCGCCGCCACCCGGAATTGGGTCACTCGTGGAAGCTTATGATTGGGGCGAGACGCATGGGATAATGTCGGATGATGTGGATCGTACTGATGTGCAGAGCAGGTATAAATTATCCTTTGCTTGACCACACTAACAGGCATAGAAATCCAACAAGTCATCGACTCTCCCTTTCCACAGAAAGGCAACCGAGCAATGCCCAATGGTCATCACACGACCTAGGTACGTTCCAGTTATGCTTTTATGGATTCCTGACCACCGTCTTCAAGTACAGTTCTTATCTATGTTACCCAGCACGGCGCTAACGCAGCCGATGGTCAATCAAATATCCATCAAAACTTCCGGCCCCTTACAAGACCCGTGCCCAAGTTCGAGAGTGTTATGATCTTCTGCAGTCTGCTGGCTGCATCGCCGAGCCTCCATCGGCCAGCGACATCAGGCGATGCTTATCAGTGCTCCAGTCCTAGGAGAGAGTATGTTTTCGCGCGAGGGTCGCAGGTTCGACTCAACATCACGCCTCCCGTTTCCACACGCCGATTTGGGCTGAAAATGAGGGCTGGCAATCCGAATCTGACCTCCAAAAGCTCGCCGGGGGCAACGGTTGGAAAGATATGGGGACTTTTATCACTTCCCCTTTTGGGGTGATCAATTACTATATAAGGGAATTTATGACGTCATTATTACGTTGGTTGGTTCAACCTTGCTGAATTTTTTTTCGAAAGTTGCGCGGATTGAGCCAATTTGTCGAAAAAAAATTGAAAGAAAAAAATATGATTATTTTCAGACAAAAGTGGCTGTATCTTTTGAACTACAGGTCGGGGTGAACTTTTCGACTTCGGATTCGGATTCCTGGGCCAATTTTAAGCTAAAATCAGCGTATGTTCCAAAAATTCGAAAAAAGCACCCCCTTGACCATGATCCCGAGTCACGCATTTCAAAATGCCGAAAAGGCAATAATGCCTCTGGAAGCACATAGAGTAGAGTTTTGCACTCAGCTTCTTGTTCCACTGCTAGCCAGCCTGCTTAAGTCCATAGAGACTTGTGCAGTTTTAAAAGCTCTGTGGTGGGCTTGGGGCATAGGTTGTGGACAGCAGTGCACAGAGCCAAATTCAGACCCTGTCTGACAAAATAGAGTGCTTCTTAATGGCCAGGAGCAGCTAGACCTTTGAAGAGTGTGATATATGGTAGCAGACAGAACTTTGTGACAAGTTTCAGTCCCATTTGGAAATCGTTACTAGTGACTCAAAAGTTTATTAATTTCGATTGAAGTGTGTAAAAAGCACGGTAGGAAGGTCCTCTACAGATTCCCCAGAGCAGAAGTTAGAAATTCCAAAATTATTGTTTTCCGGCAGTGATTTTGCGCTTTTGATGGCGCACTAGGTCATAGCCGATGATAGCCGATGATAACCGGTGGCTGTGCCATTCCCTTTCGGCACTGGGCATGCACAAAATCACTTGAGAACTGTGTTTTGCTCATTCGAAACCCACGGCAATTCTGAGTCGAAATGCCTGCGAGACCTTGGTGATTGGTGCAGCAGTGGACAAGCTATGAGGCAAACACTGTAGGGAGGGTCTTTGAATCTGATCACTCAGCAAAGATTACACCCTTCAGTTCTCCTTGGCTCCAATTTTTCCAGGTTGTTGAACAGGAGTCTACGGCATCATTACTCAAACAGGTACCTTCTCTCGCCACTTTGCGGTGTTGTGGCTCCTGCAGGGAAAGCGGAAATGAACTAACAGTGAACTCCAAACGATCATTACTCAGACGGGTATCAAGGCTATTACCATGAATGATCTTTCATTTCCCTTCCCGATGCAAGCGGGGATTTTTGCGTTGCTCATGTACCTTCTGCATGGGTGGACAATTCCTGGGCGGAAGACTGTCAAAGCGAGATGCTCCTACTATCAAAACTACTCCAGTAACGTGTTGATGGGCTCATGTTGGTGAGGTACTTCTCTTTCTCTTCACGCATCGGCTGATGTGGCTAGCAAAACCCACCCAAATCTGTGAACGGACGCAAACAGAGCTGGAGGTATTTTTCAGTGGTACTATCTGATGGCCGAGGATGATGACAACATTTTGGCGTGGTGGAAAGCAAGTCTTTGATCGCTTTGACTGTTCTGATTGAAGTATCAGGTGCATGCAATACACTTCCCAATCTTATCTCACATTCCGCATGATGTCCTTGCAATTCCCAGTGTGAGCATTGCGGTGGAGCACCTCTTCTCAAGCAGCAAAAACACAATGTCAGATTCCCGGTCCTCTATGGTTGTGGCAGCTGCATCAGCCACCGTTGTTGCCAAGGAATTACTGAAGGCCGGTTTTGGGGAGGGCCTCAACTATGTACCTGGAGGGTATTACAATCCATTAAATATGATTAAATTTGATTACGTTTCGAATACATTACATTACAATACACTTATCATTACATTCGGGCTTGTGGGCTAATATTAAATTACGATTACATTAAATTACAGGCTGGCAGCGTATTTAATCATAATATTCCAGCCTTTGTTTTCGAGGCGGATTTTAACCGGCCCCCAATTTATTGCAGTCCCAGGTATGATCTTGCCCTCGTTCATTACTTTCATTGACTTCCCACATAGACCATTCTGCACCCAAACGATGAATTGGGCACACTGTGGTCATTTCGAGGCGGATTTTAACCGGCCCCCAATTTATTGCAGTCCCAGGTATGATCTTGCCCTCGTTCATTACTTTCATTGACTTCTGTCTCAAGCATAACATTTTTGCCATGTTCGATGCTGCGGTAGATATCCCTCAGGGAGATATCAAGGTTTACAGGTCATTTGTCAGTTTCTCGTTCCGGCTAGATTGCACTGCCCTTGATATTCTCTTAGGCCTTTCCATTCGCTCTCGCTGACCACACTCATGATCCTTTTTCTCTGTGGAAAATGCGACTGGTTGGATCATACCAGCTCTACCTCGAGCATGATGATTCTGATGTTTCCCTCTGTCTTTGGAATCCTGATAGAGCCACGCCAACCCAAATTCGAGCGTATCGCACTTGTGTAAGTCGGAATTAGTTCCAATTGCACACGATGAACTGACATTATGATCAAGATGCTGAGTGATGATTTCCTTGGGCATTTGTTCTTCAGCTTGGACAACACTGATGCCTGGATCAATCACATCGCGTTCCAGGCCTACTTGTCGTCATCAAAAGTGACCGTTACTTGGCGCGCTGCGTCATAACCCGTGATTCAATTCCAACCACCTCTTTCTTACCACCAGATACCTACAGATATTAGCTGAAGACTACACAACTTGTTTTGGGAGAATTAACCCAGTATTGCTCCCCAGAGACCAAAAAATATCAGCAACCCATTTTAAATTATGACATTTTATCCAACAGTTGAAAGAAACTTCACATGAAAAATAATTGGAGCCTGATTTCAAATTGGGGTATCCTGGAATAGATAAACAGACATCTTTGGTGGATTTTTCAACAGTCAAGTTCCTGTTTATCTAACAGATTCTTGCCGCAAATTGTGTCGCAGCATTGTCTGCAGGATTTGAAGATCAATTGCTGAATGAGCAATTTCGATGGTAAATCGCCATGTAGAGCACCATGGATGGATGAAATAATAACTGAGCAGTGCTCCAGTCATCTTTCAAGCAATGTTGAGCTGTCGAGGTTCAATTTTGTCAGCATAACTGGAGAGCAGCTTGCACACGATCCATGCGGGAATGACTCGCTGCAGAAAATGCCTTGTATATGGATATCCATTCACTTTCCTCGACTTCCAAGTCATGGGCTATGTTCAACATATCTTCAGTAAGGCAGTGTGACAATCGTGCGGCAGCGGCAAAAATCATACAGCGGCAATCTTACGGTAACAGCGGCAATTTGCAGCAGCGGCAACGGCAAAGCGGCACTTTCACTGTGCCCGTTCTATGGGCATTCAAATGTTTAAAATCATGTGGATGGTTCGGCAAGATTTCACAAATTGTTCAGCTTCTTATACAACGAGTACGGTGGCAGACTGAGAGGATCTAGCCACTGGGACGTACATGAACCATAAATTAAGCCTTCTTGGATGTAAATTCCGCAAGTGTTCTGCACAGATGACATCTCCCTCAATGACTATTCTTTGGGTATCTCAACCTGTAGAGACACTTATGCAGATTCTTCCCCGGAACTGAGCTCTGGGGGAGTGGTGTTATGCACTTGCTCCTCAAGCTCAGGATGAGAATTTGAACCAAATTAATTTGCATGGTGAAAGTGCCCCCCCCCATGTCACATATATGTCACATTGCCACCCTTGTCACGAAGGAGCATTGCCGCCCTCCAAAAAAAAATGCCGCCCCCTCTGCCCCCCAGCACATATCCAAAAACTAAGTCAATTGGCCCAGTATTCATTGTGGTACAGCTGTTCTAATGGAAACCACAATTTTTCGGGAGAAGTTTCATTACATAATTACATCAAAAAAGCCGGTACTTGATCCCCTGCGGATTTTCAGTGCAAGTCAAACACAAGGCAGAGGGCTCTGATGGCCAAGAAAATAAATTCCATGGTGGCAACTTCCAATGCTTCGCAAGCCTCCTTAGTGGGGCCTGAGTGAGGAACTGTGAGATCATATCTCTCAGTGCATGCTCAGGTGGACCGGCAGCATGTACCAGGCAATGTTGAGAATACTCTAGTAAAGAGAGATTGTTGTTGTTGTCCTCATCATCAGAATCCAGATCCAGGCATTCATCAAATGCCAAGTATGTGAACAATGAGCGACTTATTTTTGTCTGTGCATCTGGAAATTGCTGGAGCTGAATGCTTTCCAGATATTCCTGGGTAGTGTAATGAACAAGTCGCACTACAGACACCTGCACATCTACAATGATCAGGCCAGCACACACAGAAAGGATGATATCAATATCCAACATATTGTCCTCATCAAGGGCTTTAGTGCCAGGTTCAATTGCTAGAGCTGTTCGTAATTCAAGAGCTGTCAATGGTCTTTTTGCATTTGCAACCCAGATGAGAGTTGAATAGGCAGTGTTTCTTGATTCTTGATTCTGTTCTTTGATGCGCCTCATTGCATCATGATAGCTATCATCAAGGGTCTTTGGTAGAGTGTTCAGTGCTTCCTGGACACCTTTCACTGTGGTCTTTGTGCTAAGGGATTCCATGTGGAGTTTGGCAAGTAGAAACCTGGGTGTCTGTTAATTTTTGGGTGGTTCATTGCCATAAATTGGTGAAACTCACATTCCATCCACTGCACCAGTAATTTTTGAGTGAATCTCCTCTTGCAAATCAGCTCGTTTTTGAACATGCTTCTTGAGACGCAAAGACCTGTGGATTTGAGCATCTACATATCTCCTGATATCTTCCTCATTTGCACGGATTTCCAGAATATCAGGATTTGGCAGAGTGGAGTCTGGAGCAATGTGAGGTCTAGATGTTATCATCAAGTTCACTCTTGATCCCAGCATTGTAATATACTCCAGAAGGATCTGTCGCTCGGTCTCCAGATATTCATCCACAGCGTCAATGATAATGTAGACCTTTGAGAACTCTGTGATGGCAGCATGCAGCACATTGAAAACCTCATCAGGTGTTGGTGTGGTGCGTTTCTCACGGTGCTGCTGATATAATAACTTTGCACAGCCAATATCTCTGTGAAGAATCAATTGTCTCCAGAGACCAGCAAGCAGCCTGACCAGTGTTTGATCTTCAGCTTCTTTGTAGTTCAGATAAGCACAAGCTACACCAATATTTTTGTGCTTGAAATTTGGACCACCGAGGTGACTGACAACCATTGACCTATGATTTGGATCAGTAGTTGGCACAGAATAACAAGATAATCAGCAGCGCACACAAGGACAGTTTTCCCTGCACCTGCTGTGGATTCAAGTACAATTAGCATAGAGACATTGAAGAAAGATAAGCTACTCACGGATTCCATGACACCAAAGGGTCTTCCCTGACCCAGACTCCCATTTTTGAAAGTGCGGGTCTGTAAGCAGCCATTCTCCAGTTCCTTTCTGCTGTGATTGGGAGATATCTGCCTGCCGGAGAAAGAAGTTGATTGGTGACAGCCAGTCAATGATTTGTGCACGCTCTGTGGCTGAAGGACATTCAAAGATTGACACAATTTGTCTCTATCAGCACGCACCATTTCTTTGTTGCTCTGAGCTGTGAATGTGGACTACTGCAGATGAGAAACAGCATTGGAAAGTGAATGAACTGACATACAAATTAGTAACAGTCTCAATGTCAATCCTGGGACCCTCTCCAGTACCTCCACCGCCACCCTGCTGACCGCCTCCACCATTGCCTCCTACGCCGCCTGGGCAAGATAAGGAATTACTGCGGTATTCTGACTGATTTCGTGCGTACCAGAGATGTACTGATTGAATGTGTGAGATGCACTAGGCCTTACAGGGCCAGTGTCAGCTGCTAAAGACAGTCGACCCGGCATTTGCATGGTAGTCGACGTGGAGGGAAGAACAAAGAGTCGTCGGCTGTCGACAGCTTGCTGACAGGCACAGCCAGGCCACATGCTGCCTCGTGGATATCAGTTTCCTAATTAGGTCGTCCTCGAGGCGTCGGCATTTTATCAATACGAGATTCCGAAACAATTTCAGACAAACATAGATTGAATACAAAAGATGATAATATAGACCATACGAGCGACTGAACGCCGTTTCATGCCATCCACAACAAACACCGCAAAGGCGCGGCACATCCAAGTCGAGCAAACACGACGCCGTTACCCGCCCGAGCATCCAATCTGTCGTAGCCCGGCAAGTAGACGCGCAGATCTCCGGCCCTCGCGCTCCGAGCAATTCCCCGAATACCCTATCCACACTGCTCACGGACTTCCAAAAACAAAAACTCACTGAATACGAGTAACTTCGCACCGCACACGTCGAAATTGGGGCAGCAGCGGTAAGCGAGCCGGGGGTGCGCGTTTCCAAAGAGTCGCTCTATAGCAAATAAATTCAGTAGAAAGATCGCGAGAATACAAGGAGGGAAAAGCATATAAGGGACGAAGCTCACGATACTATGACTCGGAACGGAACGACCCCATCCTTCGATCCCTCCTTCGCCACCAACTCATCGCGACGCACAGCACATCCGCCTCGTCGCGCTGTCAATGTACCGCTCGCCGCACACACCGCGCGATTCGCGCCAGGCCTCATCGAAACGGAACCATGTCCATTCCCGTCTCCCGAGCCTGTCCACTCGCCGCTTGCAGTATGGCCCCTGCCTCTCGTGCTCGCGCACTCCGAGTGCCCACCATCCATCCCTGTTCCCGTCTCCCGCGCCTGTCGACTCGCCCCTCACTCCGTTGCTGACCCCGCGCAACAGCCCTCGTCCACGCAGACCCAGCGGAGGCGACGCACCGCACCGCACCGCACCGCACGCGACGCCTGATCCTCACCGCCAGAAGCTTCGCCGACACGGAAGCAGGGGACGCGCGCGTGTCCGTTCCGTCTCCGCTGATTGCAGCACGTTCCCCGCCGCCTCTCGCCCTTCCTGTGCCCGCCATCCATCCCCGTTCCCGTCTCCTGCTCGCTTCTCGCTCACCCCGCGCGACAGCCCTCGTCAACGCAGACTTAGAGGGAGCAGCGCACGGCACGCGGTGCCTGATCCTCGCCGCCAGAAGCTTCGCCGACGCGGAAGTAAAGGGCGCGCGCGTATCCGTTTCGTCTCACACGGGTGTACGCTCGCCGCTCACTCACCCTCGACAGGGAACGCGCAAAAGACGCCCGATGCACGATCCGTGTGGCCGAGCCTGACCCTAAGCCGAGGAAGGTAAAGAGCACGGGTACGATGCGCGTTGTCCACGGGCTGGGTGGGGACGAGCCGGAGGCTGAGCACGATGTGCGGCCACACGACGCGATGCAGATGAGGCGTCCTTGACATCGCAGCTCCCGCCCCCCCGTGCGACCTTCCTGGGGATGAGCAGCCCTCGTGCACGGGGGCTCGTACACGACAGAGAGCGTACAGACGATGCGGGTGAGGAGGAAGCGGCGCAGAGCGTGCGATGCGTGCCAGCCTGAGTCGACGCGGAAATCGAGGACACCCCCATCCCCACGCTCACTCCCCTGCCTTGACAGACATGAAGGAGAAATCGGCGTTCTCGCAAGCCTCAACGGGGAAGGAGGCGATGCCCGTCTCCTGCGCTCGGTCTCCCTCGACAGGCGCGAAGGGTAGGACATCGTCGTCGCAAGGCTCGACGGGAAGGATGGGCGATGAGCGGGCGGGCGAGGTGTAATGAGCGAGGCGCAGCCTGCGAGGTGCAGCCCTGGTGGGCGGGTATGAGGAAGAGCTCGCTTCCTCCAGGGAAGACGTCCTCGTCACACAGTACGACGAGGAAGGAGGGGCGCAGAGCGGTCCGCGGCCTGGACGTGGGTGGGAAAGCGCTCAAGGAAGGGCGCGCGCTCAGCACGACTCCGCAATCGTAATCAGGGTGTGCGATGGGCGACGTGGTAATGGGCGGGATTGAGGCTGAGGCCGAAGCTGAGGAAGAGGAAGAGGGAGGACGCGCACTAGGGCCTTGGCGGGGCAGAAGCAGCGCAGAGCGGGCGCGATGTGCGATGTGTGGCCTAGGTAGGAATCGAAGCGCTCGCAGCGACCTGGTCGAGGATGGGCGTGGAAGGAGGTAGCGCAAAGAGGTCGGAGCTTGCGCGATCTATCCACCGCATCCCTTCCCCCACCTGCGCCAATGCCCGGCGCGACGTGCACGCCCATCCGATAAGAAGGCCCCGCCGAGCCAGAGGACGCCTGCGGTTCGCTGATGGTGCGATGTGGCGATGCGTGACTTGTGCGCAGTACGGCGAGAAGGGTGCGGGGGCGTCGCCGCTGGTGCGTATGGATACCCCCTCGTCTGCCGTCCTCGGCGAGTCCACGCGCGGTCGCAAGACCCAGATATAGCTGGACCACAACGGGGAGCGCCGACGTGTACCGCCCAGACGAGTCCATCCCCGGCCCATCCGCATGGGCGCAGGGAAGGTGGTAGACGTGGTGATGAAGCCCCGCGCGAGTTTTGCGTTGTTCTGCTGCGGACGCGCCGTGTTGGTTCGGGAGGTAAGATTTCGACTGCTGTAGGTGCGGGTGTACATACTCTGCTTCGGAATCGCACCCAGTATCCTATCCAAAGCGTCTGCGCGACTGCATGAGGCCGGGGATGGAGCACGGCGAAGCGTGGCGAGAGCGACTCGGCCGCCGTGGAGAGTCGAGAGCGTCAGCGTGCCTGCCTGGAGGACGAAAGAAGTTCGTGAGCATGCATGCGGAGTCGGAGCATGCAATGGGTTACTTACAGACGTGGTGTTATAGCTCGAGTCGGCGGAGGCGTCGCGCCTGCTCCTACCATTGCCACTGCGGTACCTAATGTCGGCGTTGAATGATTATGGGTGCAGACGTGGCCGCGCGTCGAGGGGGTGAGGTACGACAGGACGAGGGCGAATGCCTGCAGAGGGAGACAGAATCAGTCAGCATTGCAGGGTGTGGTATAAAGCAATTGAGACGAGATAAATGTGTAAGACCACGGAGAATGCAAGGAAAGATGGCTAGGCCACTGGCGCAAAGAAGCGTGTGCGACTTCGAAGTAGCAGCACCTGCGGAAGCAGATGATGGACGAGGGAAATATGCGCGGAATTGACGATGTGACGATGCTAGATAACGAGCGAGGTGAAGCGCGCGGTGATGGAACGAAGAAACATGAAAAGGAAGAGAGTGGACGCATGAAGGTAGGAGAGGGGGAGGGGAGGATTAGATGGATATATAAGCATAACAAGATGCGCGAGCGGATGACACGCGAGGAGAGATTGTATGGAGAAACGAGGTACTGTATCCCAAGGGGAAAAAACAGAGTCCAAAGGAACAGCTAGAAAGAAAGACGAAGACCGAGACTCACGGGGAAAGGCGCGTAGCAGCGCTTGCCTCTGGTCTGACCCAGCCAAATCCCCAAACGCGAGTGTCGCCTCGCAGTTTCCTCCATTTCCACAGACGATGTGGTTTGTGCATGACTTCCGGCCGTGGCACAGCCGTAGCACGGCCCGCAGCTCGCGCCTACAGTCTCAGGTCCAGCGTTCATGAGGCCCCTAATCATCGTGACCCGGCCAGAAAAGAGTTTGAGACATCCCTCGGTCGGACGTGTGTGGTGAAAGGCAAGTCGTAAACGGGCGTCAATCACAGAAGCTGTGCAAAATGATGCGTCGAGCGCCTCCAGTCAAATGCCAACTCCACTGGGATCCAAAAAATTAAGATGGGCTCAGCGCTAAATTCAAATGACATGGATTGGGCCTCTTTGAGGCGGAGGCTGAACCTTGGATGAATAAATTATTTCAAATTGGATCAGATGTGGATGTGACATGCACGATGCAAAATATTTATGAAATGTGGCGGGCTTTTTAGGGCTTACAGCTTAGCTGCAATTTTTTTTTTTGTCTCAATCCGTATATTCAAAGATCCTTATCCCATTTGAATCTACATGAAATTTAAAACTCACGTCCAGAACCAAGTTGATCAAGTGGCTGATTGGCTGTTGATCCGGCCAGGGCCCAGCCTCTTTGCAAAAAGCTTTTTCATGGAAGGGCTGTTGGAGCCTTCGGGCTTGGATTGCTCTCGAAATTGGACTGGCTCAACTGATATCAGGTATGATTCCACTGTCTGAGTATTTTCAGATTTCTTGACGGTCTGAAGAGGAAGCATTGAAGATGCCGAGGCGGTACCGTAAAATCGGTCATACCCCTGTCAAAGAATTTGGCAGGCGATCACCCCGGATCACATCCAAAATTCAGCAAAATCCAACTTTTTGAATTTTTGCTGGCCTCAAATGTGGCCCGAATGCTCTACAAACTTGGTGGCACATCTTAAAATACCCTAAATATAGTCTCTTTTTTTACTGATGTCGTTGGGTTTGAATTGAGGAGGGACTTGTGCACTGACCTTCGGGTGCCGCTTGATTCCGGCAGAATGACTTTCGGATTCCGAGTCCGAACGGATACAGACCCGAACACAAAGCAGATATGACTAAACATAAAAACCCGAAGCTCTTTGCTCACAAAAGAGAAGAATTGTGTGCAACTTAAATTTGCAACTGGGAGCCGACGTACACTGCCAACTTCACTTCTGTTTTCTTTGCTTTCTCTGTATCAGTTTTTGTGCATGACTAACTTGTTATTACTAAATTGTGTTTGTATTTGTTGTCAAAAAGTGACCCCAATCGATATGCTCCCACATGTAAGTAGCTAAACCTAAAGGTTCAGCCAATAAACTTGAACTAGTAATACTACGGCAAGGAGTATTAGCGTAATTCAAAATCTTTCCAACTTGACAACGAACAACCCAAACGGCAAATGCGAAGAGCGAAGCTGCAAAAGCAGTGACCGCCCATAAGGCCTTGGGTGGAGGTCTCAGGATCTCCAAGGCCTTGGTTAAGGGTAAGGCCTTGGCCAAGGGCGCTTCGAAGGCCTTGGCTGATTTTTCCCACGCATCCAGGCGGTATCGAAAACAATAAATTTAAGCTTTAAATCTACTGATTTTAGTGGGACCGGCCGTGTAATACTACCTACCTACCTCATCCGAATCACTGATCTCAATGGCGCCGTCATCTGGACGCACATCCAATTTCACAGCAACACATCCCTTGCGGTAGGATATAGATGAGTTTTGTTTGGCCCTGCGCCAAAAATAATCCCATGGCGGGTTTTCCACCATGGTCCCAGTCACAGACTGGATGGCGTCGTCGACGGAGAAAACAAGATGAGAGACATAATGATATACACGTGGTGCTCTAAGGCTTGGCCAAGGGCGGAACTTCCGGCCGAAAATCGCCAAGGCCTTGACCAAGGCCTTATTAAGGCCTTGGAGTTTTAAGGCCTTGGGCCTTGGGCGATCACTGTGCAAAAGAGATGATGCCAAACGCCGCAACCCAGCTGAGAAAAAATAAATTGTCCCAAGATCTAGCTCCTTCACTTTTTGGTTATTGAGCAAATTTGCCACTGCGATCTGGGTGGTCTGGTAGGTTAAAAGAAACCGGAGAGCGTTGGTTCCTCGTACCTCATTTGCGAACACTCGGCCGAATTTTATCCTTGGGGGCGAGTAAAAAGTGCAGATTGGAATCTCAGTATCGCGCGCAGGTGAATTGATAGAGTTCTAATTTCTACAGACTCGGGGACGGGGACGGGGTGCGTATAATCAGTGAATGACCCGCCGATATCCCGGGTAGCGTTAACATCCGCCGCGGGATACTTTGGACTTGAATTTCGTCGAAAGAAGGTTAGAACTGAGTCAGTCGCTCAACGAACAGAGCAGATAGGGACTCTTCATGGGGAAAACTCATGAAGCTGATGTTGCGAGGCTGTAGACTGAATTTTACAGTTGTGAACTGAGCCGGAGAGGTTCGAGTCCCAAGGCTCTATCTATCGGGGAGTGAGTCTGGCAGCAGCTGGAACGATCTGATTCAGAGGAACGGGTACGTACTGTAGTCTGGAGTAAGCGTCAATTATGAACGATCTCGGAGATGCGATTACAGGTCAACTGAGTATAAGAGGAAGAGTCTTCCGAACACCGCGGAGCAAACTAAGGAGCTCGATTGGAGGACCCGGGTAACTTTACTGTAGGTCAAAGAGCGAAGTCACCTTATTGCAGAGTATCTTGCCTGTTGATCTCCTTGTTTTGGTTCGACTACTAGTGTGCGCAAGGTCAAGAAATTGAACCGTGGAGACACGCAGTATCCCCAAAGCAGGTTGGATGTTTGCAGCGCACGATACGAGCTGGAGATCGTGAACTCTAAACACAGATCACCCATACTTCGCGTACACAGCCATGAATAAAACCACATTCTCGGAATTGATATTGAATATGTGCCTCAACCAAATCAAGATGGTGCGGAGAGTCGATGAGGTAGTTTGATAGGAGAGCTTGCACCGACATCAGCTTGCTTGAAAAAGCGTCCTGCCAACGGCGTTGAACGCCGCCATCCACAAAATTGAATATTTTGCGACCAATGACGTACATTTCCAATTGCTCGTCACCTTGGCGCACATACAGTCTTGATTTCCATGCTCTGGGTTAAAACGCGGGATAATTCCCGGCGATAACTTCCCTCTCGGACGAGATAAATATTCCCTTTGACAATGGTTATCCTACGCGAGGTCGACATTCCGGCAGTACACTCGCGAAGAGAATGATTGACACACTCACGGACGAAGTGATGTCAATGACCGCTAGATGTAATCTTTAATGGAAGAGCGCTTTCCAAGCTGCATGCCAGTCTAAATATAAGCCACACTGCAAACTTGAGCCCCCCCCTTGACTTTTACTCGCGTAGGAGAATGAATGCTGCATCAGCGCTTGAACAAAATCAGTTCAGAACGTAAGAAAAGATACCCAGCGATGTGAGAACGTTCTCAGCTCCGGCCACCGTAGAATTCCATGTGGTGGGCCGCGTCAATTTCATAGAATCGGATGACAGGATTTCGGAAATGTGAGCTGGCACAGAGGTGATTTTTGGAGTACATTCAGCACAGTTGCTTGAAGATGAGTCATTTTTGCTGTAACCTGCCAAGAAAGCGCCGTGATGGCTTAGAACTGGGTGTTGGGAGTAAACTCGTACGCAATCCGAGGGTGCGACTTTTGAAATAAATGGACCAATTCCTCCTGAGCAACAACAAAACCGGGCAACTATGCATATTATGCGTGTACCCGGCCCGAAAGGAATGTCCAAAGCGGTTTCGAGTGGATACGTCGCACTTGCTCCCAGAGTAATTGGCGTTAGCGTGAGAATGTTAAGCAAATTAAGATGGTGTGTGCATTGGTGGCGGATTTCCTCCCAGCCCGATAATGGTTGGCCTCTCGCGATGAGTAGAGAATGTACCAGATATCCGTGGCAAATTGAAGAGACGATCTTGAGTTGTATATTGAGGAAGTTCCGTACAAACAAGCCGTAGATCTGGGGTGCTCTGGAGTGCTCTGGGCAGATTCGAGTCAGATTCGATCGGCGTCCTTGGCTGTAGAACTTGAAGAACGACAATTCAAGAGTTTCTGAGTTCCTGAGTTCCACCGGACTGTATGGTCACACATCGAAAGGCGGCCGACAAACTCAAAGCTGTGCGGCAAAAATTCAAGGTCGTGGCGGAAAGCAAGGAGAAATGTGGCGATGCACGCGCATCAGCGGGACGTGATCGATTGATCCGTCTTGCTCCTTGCTCTGTGGCCACCACCGTTGTCTTTTCTTCCGGATACTGGACGCACATCTGACCTCAATTCGTGTCCTATGGCTACATCTCAATGTTCTACTGCGTCTCTGGCACCACCAGCTGTGTTGAGCAGCCCGCAGCATCAGTGTGTATGTCTCACCGGGGGCAAAACGGGACGCATGTCAAGACTCAAAAGACATGCTGTGTACGCATGTAATTTGCCTGAGTCAACAAATCTCCTTTGAGCACAAAAAGTTGTCCGTTGTGTAGGCTTTGTACCCTGGGGGCCCTCATAACTGTCAATGTCACAAGTACCCCGCGTCTACTGCAGGAAAATACTACCGTCATCGAAGAATTTTGGAAGCTCGTTTGAATGTAAGCATATTTCTAACTCGGTCCTCTACACTTGACACCGTCGTAGCTCAGCATAATAGCGGAGCGCTCCACGTTAATCTCTCTTAGACAGACACTACAACGGCATGCTCGTACCTCGCATGTTGTAGTTTCACGTCGACATGGACAAGGGCTAAGCCCTAATAACAGATCACAGTCAGCTTCGCAGCTTCTGTTGCATTCACGGTGCTATCCCTGCCATCTTTACGCTTCCACGAACGAGTAGGAGAGTAGAACGGCGCTGTAAACGGAACCGTCAATGCCATGTGATTTGGCTGTATCAGAACCACCCGGAACTCGAGTTTCTGCAACAAGTTGAACATCCGTCCGACATGAATTTTGGAGGCCGGCATGGGAGAGACGAGGCTGGTTTGGGGAGGACTTCGCCGGCGGAAGAGCTCTGAGTTCTAGACGGAAAAAGATGCCTGTGCACGATCGCCGGGAATAGTCATGACGGGCCAAGAAACAGATGGAATGCTGAGCAATTATGGAGATATATTGCGAAAATGTAATTGGTATTGAATGTTCATGGAATCGGGACTCCATGAAAGGATTGGGGTTGTTGATACACGGCTATCGCGGAGTTCATCGGAATTCAATGCTCTGCAGAATCGTTGAAATCCCATGGATCCTTTTTTTTCTTTTTTCTGATGCCAGTCGTTTTTTGTGCGATGAGATCGCGCGCTACACACCGAGGAATATGAGCTCAATTCCACCTACTTTCATAATCTTCCAACTCCAGCAGCAAGCTTGAAAGAAAAACGTTTTTTTGGCAATCAATTCCTATCGGATTTCAATGGTTTTGAAGATCGTGCTTAGAATTCCAGTGGAAGCCGGGATAGCCGTGTACTATAGACAAGGACATTTGATCGCGTGATCAGTCGCGCCGGATTCAGACACCAAGCTGCGTCAAATAACAGTTCTCTGTTCGAAGGAATTCTTGTCCGGTCGGAGACTCGCGTTTTAAAATCGGTTGAATACAAACTGACTCCTCCTACCAAGTAGCTAGTAAATTTAAATTTGTCCTTCGAAGTAGATGTCGACCCGGTTCGGTGGTAAACGTAGTTAACCGATAAA
This sequence comes from Mycena olivaceomarginata, assembly GCA_029378375.1. NCBI lineage: Eukaryota > Fungi > Basidiomycota > Agaricomycetes > Agaricales > Mycenaceae > Mycena > Mycena olivaceomarginata. The sequence goes on along the minus strand of JARKIC010000134.1, from coordinate 231,720 downwards.
AATCATTTAGAGCCGATGAAAACCCTTTAATCTTTCAACATCATGTCCTCACACTTCTCCGCCACCGCATAAACCAGCGCCTGAGGATGGACCGCAGAGCGCTGGGCAAAACACTCGCGTCCGATATTTGCAAATTGGTGATCCCATGCACCCGAAGTTCCGGGTCGACTACACCAGGCAGCGCGTCCACCTCAGATGACATCCCCATCCACACACTCGCACCCACAATCGCACCCAAACCCCCGCTATCGTTCCCCACCGGCATCGGCTGCGTCGCATGCACAGGGAGCACGTCTCTTCTATAACGTGCGGTTAATAATACGGGTAAGTACGTAACGTGACTGCCGAATTGGGTCTATCTGCCATCTGAACCGAGCTTCAGGCGCCACAATTAACTCTTCTCCGTGAAATAAATCTTACGCCCTATATGCGCACCGCTAACTACGATGTGTCAAATTAACCTGCTTATAATATGTATCCCAACAGCCCATCACCGGAAGTTCAATTGACTCCTCTCCTGGCTTTTCCTACAATGATGGCCCGAATTTCGCCGGTTGAGATTTCCGGGATATGCTACATTGCAGATTGATCGCCTGATATGGAGTTTCTTACAAGGCTGAAATTTTTTGCAGACAACGATACTACGGAGAGGCTGACAATGCTGCAATGCATGATGAACTACTGCACAATTCTGAGGATATTGATGGTCTTCTGGGTACGCAAATGCAGTGCTGGAGCCTATATGCTACGGCCAACCGCAATTTATCCAATTAACCGGGATTCGGAAAGATCAACTGTATGATATATTGGCGCACTGCCGCAAGCAATCCTGGCATCGGAGATTCGGTTCAAAAGACAGCTGGTCATGATTCGAGAGCTCTCTCCAAACGATGCTCCGCTCTACCACTGCCACGCAAACTCGGTTGCACCAGATCACGAACTCTCTGGCTACGAGCGCAAATACCTTTGAAATACTGGCCACTAGTCTCAAGACTCCCTGCTTAGAGGCTATCTCCAATACAATCAAGTCTCTAGTGCAATGCACTCAGGTACGCAGTCCAAACTCTAGGTCCGATCCTGATGCGGACGGATTGACCCAAAAAATGGCCTTTAAGTCTGATCGCAATGCGGACATTTTTGGGCGACAAAACCGCGAAGTCCGATCCAAATGGCTGACGAAAAGGCCCTTGACACATGTCTGGAGAGACCCATGTCCATATATGGACATGGACCATGGGCTGTGCTCGGTAGTACGGATCGATTGTTGATGGGATCAAGATCCCTCGATCTGAGTGTTGATAAGATTAAATATTGAACAAACCCCGTTGCAACCGCGCGTCGTGCGCTACCACATGCCTTTTTATTAACCACACATATTGCCGTGTCCCCCTTGCATCTCTCCTCTCCTCCCTACCTACACAAGTTATGAATCACCGGTCCCCGGGCGCCACATTCAGATTTTCAAAGGCTGGCAAGGTGGTCAAGAGCAATTGGGGTGGTAAACGGGCTGGATCTGGCCGTAAGCGACGCAAAGCTACACAGGCCATGAAGACGGTGACACACAGTGAAGGCTCACATGCTGGCCCATCTTCTCAATCAAATACACTGGCAACCTCCAGTTCTCAATCTGCACCAACCTCTTTGAATCCACAACCTGCTGCCTGGTGATGTGACCCAAAGCACTGTGTTAGGTTTGCACGTACAAATTTAATTACCATTGAATCAATTGCATTTAAATTTCTTCGTTTCTAGGCTCTGCACCATTAATCTCTCCACAAAATGATCCTGGCTCAGTCTCTCGGGAGGCCTTCAACTTTGTCAACACACAGCTTGCATTTGTTGAAGAAAACAATGAACATGGAAATATTGCCTCTGGTTTTTCCCAGATCAACGACAGCCTGGTCGACGAGCTTATGAACTCTAATGGTGCTGATTCCCGGTCTGAGGCAGAATCAGAGCCTTCTCCAGAGTCTTTGCTTCACCAGTATCTGTCCTCTGTTAAAAAGCGTATTGTAAAGCAAATCAAGAAGCATGGGCAGCCAGCTTGCTATAAACGTGGTGATCTCTTTGAGCGGGCCAAGCACCCTGTTTTTGCACTCACTCAAGCTGTATCTCTGGATTTCTCACCCAACTCTCTCTATGAGCGTGATGTCTTTGTGTGGCTGCCACATTTGCTTCCAGGCCATCCAGATAAATTCAAATGCCCATGTGGCCGGAACCTTTCCAGACGTGGTACTACGAATTGACATTCCACTTGTAAATGATGCTGCTCATGCACCTACAGGTTTCAATGACAATCCAATTGCTCGACGTGTTCGACGCTTACCAGATGACTACTTTTTATTAACCAACCGCTTCTTTGTCAGGATATGATTGTTTGCGTCAGTCCGAGTACATGATCAGTATCACTTCTTTGATATGATGTATCTATATGTAGTCTTCCATCGTCGGACATAGCCTTAATTCATTGTCTTATCCCTTCCCCCATCGTCCTCTGTGCCAGCTCCTTGCACTCGACTAGCTCCTCGTCCCCTGTGAGCTTCTTCGGCTTTTAGCCTCCTCGGGATATTTTCTGATAGGTTATGGGCCCCGCGCCCTAGCCTGAACGCAAGTTACGAGAGTTGCTTGTTTTCAGTCTGCCTGCGGAATATCACCATCCGCTCCTTACCTTCTCCTGCGCCTTCATCCACCCTGCCTTATCCCTATAATCTCTCTCAACTATACCCCGCTATCGCTATGGGTCTCCCCACGGGTGCTGTTCGCCCCATCGAGGCTATGGACCACATCACACCTGATAACTGGGCTAAGGCCTCACGCACTCTCAAGATGTTCTTCATAGGTGTGCATACACCTTGGGTTACAAAGGATAAATCGAGTTCGGAAGGGAAGGTTGATGACGAGTCAAACGATCATGAGGTGATGTGGCTCCTCTACTCCAAGCTCGCCCCCGAGTACCAGTATCTCGGCGATAATGTCACCTCGGCCCAGGACCTCTGGACCAAGTGTGTTGGTGCCTTTGAGGCATCCAACATGACATCTCGCATGAACGCTCGCCGTGATTTTGTCCACACCATCCACGATCCTTCTAAATCCATCGACCTCTACATCTCAGCCATCGAGGACGCAGTCACGCGTCTTGATCGTCTCGGTGTGAAGCCCACCGACTCCGAAATTGCAGACACCCTCCTTATGAACCTCGACGAGTCCCTCAGTTCCACTCGCACCACCATCCTCACCTCCGAGAAGGAGCCGACCCTCACTGCGATCAAATCCCAGATTCGCAATGCCGGACCCTCAGTCCCTCTCAAAGTCATCAAGAATGAGGATGATGATGACGACAATGCCCTCCTTCCTGCTTCGGCTCACGCTGCCCGTGCTCATGGCCGAGCGCCTCGCTCTCGTGCAGCTCGAGCTACTGGGACCGGTGGGAGCAGCAAATTCCACTGGTGCTCTGCCACTTCCAACGACCAGTGTCGCCGCTGCGGTGTCGCTGGACATCTCGCTGACCGCTGCATCCATGACATGCCACACGATGTCAAGGATTGGGTTATCGCTGGTCCTCCTGGCAAAGCTGGTCGTGCCAGTGCCGCTTTTGTCTCCGATTCGTCTGGTGATGAGTCTGCTGGTGCTCATATCGCATTTGGTGGAGCTTCCTTCGACTCTGACAGCGAGGTCGAGTATTCGGGTTATCGTAGCATGTCGGCCTAAGGGCCTTCACTTGCTTCAGCATGTTCTGGGACCAACTTCAGCAGGGCTGCGGAGGTATTCAGCTTGTTCTCGTTGGTGCTGCCACTTCCACGCAATTGTTCTTCGGCCGTTGGTGACGGAGACTGTAGTCAACTGTGCCGAGTGCAATTTGCGCTGCTGTGGTTGTCATTTCAACATGACTGCTTTGGTTCTTTCTGTCTTTCCGAATGCGCTGTTCGGTGGGAGCTCTCATACTTTCATTTTTATATTCTTGGTTGTTTTTATTCCTCCATCCGCTATGTCTCGGTCTTTGCAAAGGTGGGAGTGTCAGGATATGATTGTTTGCGTCAGTCCGAGTACATGATCAGTATCACTTCTTTGATATGATGTATCTATATGTAGTCTTCCATCGTCGGACATAGCCTTAATTCATTGTCTTATCCCTTCCCCCATCGTCCTCTGTGCCAGCTCCTTGCACTCGACTAGCTCCTCGTCCCCTGTGAGCTTCTTCGGCTTTTAGCCTCCTCGGGATATTTTCTGATATTCTTGTGTGATAACAAACTGACCAACTTACCAGGATGTGGCCAGCACTTCCAAGGGACTGATCCTCACATTATTGCACAACTGCCGCGTTATGTGCAAGAAGCTTTCCCTGGTACCTATTTTGTCTGATTTTATGAATGCCTACTGATTTACACATAAAGCATATATCTCTACTCAAGGTGCCCTTGATAAACAGTTTATGTGGGAATTCAATTCCTGCATAGTAAAACGTGTGGGCCCTTCCCCGTTCTCCCAGCTAGTCTCCTGAGCTTCAGCGTCGGCATCACGCACGAAATGAACTCATGTACTATTCGGCTGCCTTTCACTTTGGGCTTCATGGCAAAGATCAGATTCCACAGTTCTCTGCATTTGCAGATTCAGCAGGTTATGCAGGCTGTCCACCATCGACTGGATATCTCAAGGCTATGATTACAGATTTTATTGCTGCGCACCGCATTTACATGGACCGCGCTCAAGCCACTCTTCCACTTGATATTGCAAAAGCTGATCATACATTTGATGTACGTTTTTTCTTCATTTCTTTGCACATAGCATTACCTTTATGAATGATGTACAGTTTCTCAAGTATATGGGTGGGGTCAAGGGCGAAAAAACCTGGAAAGCAGCCTATAGCTTAGGCAACCAATTTGAAGAGGTTCGCGCGGAGAGTCTTACCTTGACAAAGTCACTTTCTTTTGTTTGTGAGATGCTGGAGAAAGTTCAAGCCAGTCTTAAGACTATGGGACATCCACCACTGCATTGTTATACACAGACTCCCCACAAAGTAAGTGAATAATTGTTTATGCGTCTAAATATCAACTGAGATCTATTATTCAGAGGAACAAGGATTTCATGAGGCAGTTACTGCATCACTCTCAGGATGACACATCGAAAGAAAAATTCAACTATGCGCTGAAAAATATGCATTTTGAAAGGCTTCGTTGAACGCGCGGGCGTAATGGCCGTGTGGAGTGAGAGAGATTTCTGCAGCTTCAAGGTAAGGCTAGATTTGCCGGAAAAATTGAACATGACACTCACTCGAGGCCCCGCAAAGCGGGAGGAGAAATTGACCCCCGACTGCGGGTGGCGATACATTGTGTTGGGGTTCGGAACCTTGTGAAGCTAATGCACCGGTCGCGGGAAGTATTGAGGCTCCTGGGGACACGATACGTCGTGTGAAGCGTTGGCGGTCAGTTTCACTAAACGTATGTCATATGTGAAAATGGGAAGGAACTCATCAAATCACGCGTGCTTTGCTCGCACGGAATTTCGGGTGCGGCCAGATACATGCTACTGCGGTATCGTCATCGAGCTCATATGCAAAAGAGCTAGCGAGAAACGTACCAGCACGGGAACACCTAATAATGACCCTATTTCGCCTTGAAATTACTACACCGTAGCTTCTGTCCAATATTCCTTATGGCCGCGGTGATCCGATCAATTCCACTCTGGGCGAGCCCCGACAGCTGCACTCAAACGAGAACCTGTAACATGAACGATGTAGATGTTGACCGAACCTGGAGATGCAAGCAAAAAAACCCAAAGTTGCTGAGGCCATCCGTGAAGTCAGTCACCAATTTGCGTGTACATTCGGGTTTTCAGACCGGGCCAGAAGACATAAAGAAGTTGATGTCGGACAACTCACGGAAACAATGCTGCCAGTTTATGTCCCATTGAAGGTTAACGAAAAGGGGGATGTGGCAACAGGACCTCGGGTAAGTGCAATTGTCGATTCGCTGCTAGACCATGCAGTTACGCAACCATGCTACGATGATTATTAATGCTCGGCAAGTTCGCTACCACGAAGACGGTCCCTGCTCCCAAGCTATGTACGAATAGCGGACTGAATCACGATTCTTACTTCACAGTCGTGCGTTTACGCATGCCTCTGCATCTCGCTGTTTATTAGCTTATCGCGTTGCGTGCTCCCACTACCAAAAGTCCGCAAACGCTGATTGCAAAAATGACTGATGCTTGAAGCACTGTCAACTCGAGTCTAAAGTCTCTTACAAGATATGTATACGGCGTCACTGCTCCTACCTCCACCGCTCCCCTGGGCAGCACCTCCTGCGGCGACATGGCGCCGATGCGTCCCACGGAGACACACACCCCAAGCTCTTTGGCGACCTCGCCATGAACGAAGACCTCGCCATGGACGATGGCTGACCATCCTCAAAGCGCACATCGGCGAAGCCTCGCACGAGTTCGCCCCCTTTCCGACACCTCCAGGAAGCCACTCATCACGAACGGGCCGCCCAGCAGCAGCGGGTCGCCTGGCTCGCAGCTCTCACCCCACTCTCACTCACCTACGGCCTCTCCAGACGACCGCGACCTCGCGCTCGCGCAGAAGATCGGTTTCGGTTACTCCCTGTCCTCGTCCCCACCTCGCGTCCTCTCGTGCTGGCGCCCCGCCGTCGGTGACAACAAGCGCCGCCGCTCGCCATCGCCGGAGATGCCAAACGTCATGCGCCCAAGAAATTGCGTGCGCATACACAACACTGCGAGGATGACAAGGAGGAGGTGGAGACTGTAGCCGCGTACACGACATCGGCTGTGGCGCACTCATGGACTGTGCGGCCAGCTCCTCCCTCGACTGCCTACCGCCCGCACATTATTTACCTGGCCGCTGTTTTCAAAGCTCCTTACATACAACACATTATCCTCCTCCCTTTTACCCTCGTACCTATGCCCCAAGTTTTGTACGTCCGTCGGCCGGAGCTTCCCAAAAAAGTAAGGAAGAGCACGGGTCGCGGGTCCGAGGGGGGGTATGGGGGTACGGGTCTAAAGGGTACGGGTACAGTGTGTGATCTTCCGGACCCGCACCATACCGTGGACCCGTCCCGCGGGTACGAGGGTGCCGGACGGGTCCGGGGAAACCACGATAGAGGCGAGAAAATCACTCATACCTTCTTTATTTATTTTCAGGTGACACCCACAACCTTCGAACTCTTCGTTCACGTTCATATTTTAGCTCAAATAGCGCTAGGAATCGCCGCTAGATAAATTTCATTCAAATCGGCGGAGAACTGGTTGAGATATCTACAATTCTCCGAAAACGTCCCAAAACAAGAAATTTCCGTTCGCGCCTTTGGTTCCGACATTAGCTGTAAATTTGGTTCGACTTTTTGTCCCGTAACTGAATAAATTTAGGTTCGGAGAAAGTCAATGAGTCCATGTAATGCGTGTCCCTGTTCATGGCATTTCTCCTGCTGAAAATCCGTTCAAATGACACTGCCGGTCCAGGCTGCACCGAACATCAGACTTTTGACAGATAACTTGTGACCTTGTACAAGGCCAAACAAGGTCAAAAAAGGTCAAACAAGGTCGCAAGTTGACAAGCTCACAACCTGTGTCCATTTTTTCACAAGGTCAAAAATTATCTCAATTTTTTTTTTTTTCGAGGATTGATCTGGGCATGATATGCAGTTTCAAAGGGGTGTTTTTTCGAATTTTTTCACTTTTGACCTTGTGAGCTTGTCGACAAGCTCACAAGGCCAAACAAGTCACAAGTTATTGTCAAAAGGCTGATGAACCTTCACCCGCTGAAACGCCATCTCCCACACCATAAGTGCAGCCACCTCATCGGGGCTGCACATCACACTCCTAATTACACTACTACACTCTGAACTCAATATATATAAATTTTCCTCTGTCATTTTGGCTTGATTTTAATTGATTTTTTTTCAAACATCTGAAATTTGAAACTGTGACATGTGATGTCACGCGTTACAGTCACGGCTGACTAAAGGTGCTGGGTTCCCATGACCTCCACCTTATTAGGAATTCCGATGCTCAGTTACCTGTGTCCTCAGATTTTTTATTTTGTTCTTAGCTCAAATTTGTGGCCCAAGTTGCGCATATTTTGGTATATTTCCAGACAGGACAGCTCTAGCATGAGTATTTCGCCCCCGATTGCCCTAAATATTTTATATGGTGGACTTCTATGTATAATCTAGTTCATGGAATACCGGCGTAGTGAATGGAACCTCTCTATGATGCCAGGCTACCATACGGAGCTGTGCATTTCTCTCTCTTTATAAACTACCCTGCTTTCAATCATCAATTCCAACGCTTATGAATTTACTTGCTTTGTCATTTCATAAATTCTGCCCTTGCTTTGGAGGATGTGTGCTTGGGCGAAAAATATGAACTTGACTGTGAACTGACAAAGACCAGAAAATCCACATATTGTCTTCAGTCCACATTCAGAGCTACAAAATGCAGCCGCTGCCTGCGCTCTTAACAGGGAGAAAATACATGCAGCAGACGGAAACGTGCTGAAAATCCTAAAAGAATGAGGCAGAGATAATGAAAGCAGCAAAAGAATAGGAAAGTAGGTCAACAATATGGTCCCTTGAACTTGAATCCATGGTTCCTGCACTTTTCCATTTCTGTGATCAATAAAGCAGGAGGGGGACCGCGGAGCGGTCCCCCGAGTGCTTGTTCGTTTTCAAATTGTAGATGGACACATTTATTTAGTTCCTTCCCATTCGACATCCCGATGTGGTTCTAGGCAGAATTCAACTACCCCTGTATTAACACCGAAATTGCATTGAAATGAATGCATTGGGCTGTTCCATTGTGAGGCACGGGGCTCAAAATGGCGGGGATTCAAATTGATGGCCAGGGCTCGGCACAAAGCTTGAATCCGTCAAGTGCTCCCTTATCCCTGCCGAATCCGCCGAAAACGCACTGAAATGACTACACGCCGGGATGTCTTGTTCATCGTCATTCACAGGCAATGCGGCGGTTTCCGAGGCAGGAGGGAGGGCTAGCAGCGACTTGACCAGATTCGACATGATGGTACATAGTATATCTTTGGCGACGTCGAAGCCTCGAAGGCTGATGCTGGGAAGAGAGAAGCACGACGCAACGGCCTTGATGTGACAGCGTGATATCAAAAGACTAAAAAGTACACTACGCTTGCCCGCAATACCAGCGCCCACGAGGGCGCAACGGCGACGAAGAACGGGGCGCGAAGTCGGCGGGAAGTGGGTGGAGGACAAGTACATGGGAGATCACCTCAGGAAAATGTCTCACAGCCGTAGTTCCTCGGTTACTTACATAGGTCAATATAGTCGCCATAGCTGTCATAGTTTGGGACGGCACTCTTTAGTGCCCTATAGTCAATGTAGTTAGTTCTCCGCATAAACTATGTTGTCGAGCTTAAACTGGAGTTTACACAAGGCTAATCGTCGAGTAAGCAAGATATACTCCGATTCCTTCCACTCCTCCTCACGCTCTTCCCCCTGAGGTTGTAAACTCTCAACGGTTGTAAAAGAGTACGCTCCTCTCCACCCCTGCGGTCTAAGTTAGAGTCGTAGCAGTGAGTAGCTCCCACTTGTTCGCTCCTCACACTCTTCCCCTGCGGTTGTAAACCCTCAACGGTTGTAAAAGAGTACGCTCCTCTCCACCCCTGCGGTCTAAGTTAGAGTCGTAGCAGTGAGTAGCTCCCACTGTAACCCGAATGTTTTACCCAGCGCTACGATCAGTGCGATGGACACTTTTGGTGATGCAGCTCTCTGCCAACGTGTCGACATTGTGCTGCCATACCTGGCGACGATTGGGTGGGGGACCTTCCCCTCGGGTTCGTCCAGATATATATATACGGATATCGCAGAAGATATATGCCGTCGAAATACTAATTTGATCGGACGGAAATGGGGAGTTGTGCCCAACACTTCGGTCCTTAGCGTGAAAAATGTAGAGTCGAATTGTATGGACGAGATAATTTCTTTCGACGGCTCTTCATACATTCTCACCGTCGATGTGGCTTGATAAGGTGAAAGGGAAGAAAGCGAATCGAGGAAGATGAGGCCAGACTGGAAAGACGAGAGGCAAAGTATTCGGCGGACCGGGAGTAGGAGCTCTGGGGCCATACACCAAACGTTTGAGATAGGTCCAGGCCAGTACTTCCCTGGCAAATTTCTGGTGAAGAATCCGCCTGGCTGAGTCGGATTGGTCGTGGAATATCTTCAAAACCTTTAGGGCGACCTCCACTCTCTCTCCCGTGTCGTTCGTATATTGCCCATGATAAATATCAGCAAAACCACCGTACTTTACAGGACGGTCCTTCAGCAAGACGACATCCCGAACCTCAAGTTTCTCCGGTAGGATGTTCAGCACGCTTGCCAAAAGACGCAACAGGCGGTGAGCACGCCGCATGAAGTCTTTGTTGTAGTAGTCAGTTCAGTGGCCTCATATTTCTCAACCTTCAAGGAGTTTCCCCCAGCGGCCAGGGACGACAAATAAGGGAGATCCAAATATATCGGTGGCTGGGTAGTGGGCCACCCCCAGGTAGTGGGCCACCTGCAAATATATCATGAGGGCATTGAGAATAATGCATTTTTGGCCTGTAGGGATCGAGTACGACCTCGAAAGACATCTCATAGCAAACTTCAGCCCAAACTCATGCTTTGATCGAAAGTTACACGACATTTGATCGGCATTTACAGCGTGTGAGCCATCATTTCTTAATCTCGCCTTTCGGCCGAGGCTTGCGACAGGTCTTTCTCCCCCAATTCTCCACCGTTTCGCGATTCCGGCTAGTTATACTGCCCTGATGCGACACATGAACCTCTGCCCTGTACGACAAAGCTCAACATGGTTGGGGCATCCAACCGTATCAGCCACCCGGTCCTCGGTTTCTTCCCCGATGAGTGGAGGATTTTCACCATCCATATCTGTGACACAGCTCGGTAGTTCTAGCTCTATGGTAGCTCAGCCAGCACCATCAATGTGTCCCCCTTGTAACTGCTAAAGTAGCACAGCCTAAGCACCAACAATCACACTGGAAAAAGTGAATTTTCACCCCGGCTAACAACGTTGCCATAACCGTTATACTGCAAAAAAAAAAAAACTGGGCTGAAAACATGTTTGAAACCGAAAGATTCGGGGAAGTTGAATACATTACGAAAATTATAAGATTAGGACGATTCGGGAATGAGGCGCGCTCCACTGCGCGCTCCAGCGTCCGCGACGATGCGCAGACGAGCTGCTAGTGTGGGAAGGTCACACTATTGTCCATTCCGTCTGATTTTCCGATCCCAAAGACTGGTTGCTGAGAATCTCTTTCCGTGCCTTTGCTACCTAGGATCCCTCAAGAGAGCCCTAAGGGGAGAAAGTGTGTAAGTCCCAAGAAGCGGATCAGCCTACTGCTTAGCAGCGACGATCCCATCACACATCAGCACATCAATACTGACGGATCTTTTTCGAAGAGCCTATCACGGGGATGCATCAAATGGCCGCCCCACCGTCACTCGAAGAAGACTTAAAAGCCTTGAAAGCCGCCATCAACAATCTCCCCGCCTCTTATCGCTCTGGGAGTCGCAAGGGTCCTCTTGCAAAATATCTTACCTCTGGACAAAGCAAGGGTGACGATCCCACACCTGTTTTTCCTGCTGCCAAAGATGGTGCTTACCAAGTTTTTAACGAACGATGGGAACACGTATTTCAGAAACTGCCTGGCGATCCCGACGACAAGCTGATACGCAGACTCCGGCTGGGGGCATAAATTAGTGATGTTCTGGTTTGGTTTGGTTTGCAAACTGTGGTTTTGGTTCCAGAATCCTCAAACCAAAACCAAAACCATAGAGGTGGGTTTGGTTTGGTTTTGGTTTAAACCCCCCCCCCCCCCCCCTGATTCAATATTTGGGCAGTGAGTGTCATTTGCAATTCTGTTCAAAATAAAGATCAAATGAGCGAATTATACACAATGACCTTGTAGTTAAAATTATTTTGTTTTCCATTCATTTTGAAACGCGTGTTCCAATGGCCTTGTATTTAAGCCACATTGACAGGAATCGAATTCTCGGCTGCATCCCGCTCACTCCGCCCTGCGGAATGGCTCCATCACAGTGACCCGTTCATAGAATTGTTTTGTGCTCATGCCTTTGCAGTTGAGCTTTCATCCCAGACAAGTCATCCCTTTCCCTCACTTTCGGTTTTTCCTTTTTCCGGATCAGAGGGGCGTAGCTAACCCAACGGTTTGGACTCCAGCTATATTAATTTTTGAGCGGGTCGTGCTCCACGCCTACGCCGCTGCCACGAGAAATTCAAACACAGATTTGGAAGCCGCGGTCCCCCCAGACTTCAGGATGTGGTGCACAACATCGGGAGCTACACGGAGTCGGATCGCGGAGGGAGGAGACAACACCGGGCAGAAAGGCGTGCAGAGGCCCGAGGAATCTAAATAGTTGTATGGTAGCTCAAACCTGTTTTTGCTTGCTACACGGACGATGGACCTGAGTCTCCGACCTATGTCGGATAGGTGATGTCATAATTCACCCTTTTATGGCAATGGCATTGCCATAAAAGGTATCTCAAACTCAAGGTACATCATCGTACCTGTCAATGAGGCCAATGAATGAAATTAGATGAAGCAAATTTATGTTTTTTACCGTGCATGATACCACCTCCTTGTCGATCCTTGGGTGGCCGTTCATTGTTACAGTAGATGTATTTATCTGTGCGGGCCGACCTTATTACCAATCATGAAATGTTCCCACGGGCTTTCACTTGGCGCTGTCATTGCTCTTCGCTTTCCCTCACCTCCCTGGCCCCCAGCAACATCTAATGGCGTCTCAGTATCGTTGGGCGGACCCCAAAGGAGTACAGACAGTGACCGAAATTGTCAAGAAGCGAATTACCGCAGTGGAAGGATGGCCTCTACCCTGCGCAACTAAAGCTTATTGTGCGTATCCTCGACGGCGAAGATATATTTTGCAGTATGGCAACCGGTGGTGGAAAGTCTTCACTTGTTGCTGTGCCTATCATTATCCTCAAGGAACTGGCTTCACATCCCGAACTGTACCACCACCTCCCCATGCGAGCGCTCCCTGTAGGAATCGTTATCACACCGACAAAGGGCCTTGCCGCCAATATTGTGCGTTCAATTCCGATGTCCTGGACTCATGTCAATTATGTTCAGGTCTTTGAGCTCAAGAAACTCGATATCTCTGCCTGTCCTTACTACTGCCAAGAGACCGTGAGCGAAGCACGCATGGCTGGTTCAATGTCCTTGAAAAAAACTGAGAAGCTTTCTGGGTCCATTGAGATGGTAACCTAGTCTCTCGCAGCCAGACGCTTCAATATATATTTAAACTCGTACCTCGTTATATTGAAGTCTGTTATTAAGCGCGGGGGTCCGATCAGGGTAGAATCTTGTTACATAATGTGCACAGCTATGGTGGCAATTTCTTTGCATAGACTTGAAAAATCTGTTGATATCGCCTAGGCTCGTCCCCATCCGGTATCCAGGTAAATAGAGCCAAATCCATCACTCGCTAACGCTCGGACAGTCCTGGATACCGGCTGGGCCCTCTCGGCGCACTTTAAGCGGGGTTTTGCTTCCACTGCCATTTCAGAGGTCGGTACTTGGGAAAAATACGCCCCCAACTTTGAAAAAAAGTGCTCAAACTTCCTGTATGAATAATTGATGGTTTTGAATTCTCTATTTAATGAGCCCAACATGTTTTTTTGGTGGCAGATTTCATGCGTCGTCATCGTCCAATGGTCCGTGCGCGGCGACGAGCTTGACTTGGTGTAAGATCCCAAAACAATGTGAGCTCAATCGACTTGAAATCAAATTCTGCCCCACTTTGGTATAGGAAGTTTTGACACTTTTTCAAAGCATTTCAGAAGCCCCGAGGTCGATTTTTTCTAAGTCAGGACCTCTGAAATGGCGGGCCATTCAAAACCCCGCTAAAACAGTACCAAGAGGGCCCAGTCCGTTAACGACGATCTCCCTGTTGTGCACTCTTTGTCTGATTGTTGGCTTTGTTTGTGTGATTTTAGTAATTCAGGTTTACGTCCCTGTCTCTCACTGAGATCCTTCGTTAACGTCGACTGGTTCACGAGTCTAGATATCGCCGTACAAGTTGAACACAAGCCTGTTTGTCTGATGGCATCAGACAAACAGGCTTGTGTTGGCTCGTCCATAATACAGACGTTTGTTGAGGGAGCCTACGTTTCAGTTGTATTGAGGCCTGTGGTGTCTTTTGGTATCAGGTTTGTAAGTAAATCCCACCTCACTTGACATGTACAGCCTCGGCACGTCCAGAAAATGGGCCGTCGTGAACGCTCGATCCATGCATTGAATTTATTTTCATTAGAATTTGCAGGCACAATACATCTCAATTCTTAAAACAGATGCAGTCCACATGAAAGGAAGGGGATGTGAGGCCGTGAAGCGGCCGAGCAGCCACTTGTTTCTTTTCAAATTATTTCCAGCTTTCTCTGTAACTTCTATCAACAGCTCTTACCGCAGGAAGAGGTCCCGAGCAGCCAGTGTTGTCATGGAAATACTCGATAGTGGGGTGAGTGTATGATCTATTTTCTCCGACTCCTTGCCCATAATTTCGGAACGGTGAGATGCTATGCGCTGAACAACAGGTGGTCTCTGCATTTTCTTTTAGATCTTTTTCTCATTTTTTGCTCGCACTAGGGATGTGGTTCGGGCTTTAGAAATTTGAAGAGACACTGGTTAGACAAATCTTGGATGTAGGTTAAGTTTTACCACTGCCGTAGCAAGTCCGGGGAACCCAATCGAGCGTCAAAGAGGAAGTGAAAAAGGAAGCGAAGAAGTAAATGACCGAATCACGGTGATTGCCGGATGTACCGGCATTCCACATCAGCCGCCGAACTCGATAAGATAAAAAAATGGTTGGGCACTACTCGTAGTGAGATTAAGTCATGGACAGTGGGTTTTTGGCAATTTCTCAGGGATGGAACATCATTTTGGCCTAATCTAAAGTGCTGGATGGACATAGGACACCCCGAAACACATTTCAGACCCATCAATTAGATCTGATACATTACCATAAAAGGCAACAGACCGAAAATGCTGATAGTTCAGCCAAAACACAAAAGTTTTTTTTTTCACCCTACTACCCTTTGGACCTATTGTTTCTAATGCTATGCCTGGTATGAGATCTAATCAAAGGAAATCTGATTTGTCTTCTATTCCAAATTCAACTTAATTATTAATGAATGTAAATGAATGCTACACCCCCAATTTGGTCGGAGCTCCGAGCGACATCCCTGTTCCCATATCGGGAGTTGTATGGCCCGAGATCCCGGGAAACAATGGCCCGAGATCCCGGGAAACATCTCGGTGATATCGAAAACGCCTTCCATATTCACTGCCCACCTATTTGATTTATCCTATTCTTTTCTCTACCTTGATAAGCCTTTATTTATGTACTAGGTATTTTTGTGCCGTCCACTCCGTTCACGAAAGGTCTCGCGCAATTTATTGCGGTGATGGATCTTTCCGACCGGAATTATTTCGGTCTTTTCTATGGTGAATTTGGCTCCTGAGGCAGAGTACCACTCATTTAGCAGCTCTATGAGTTCACCAAAGTCGTCCTCTGATGACCGATATACCAGTGTGTCGTCCGCAAAAAGGGTCGCAATGAGTCTTGCTTCGGCTCCGGTGATTTCGAAGCCTTCAAGGTTGGACTGTCTCAGGGATTCGCTAGGAGGTATGTTCCATGGGATGGAGACTTGAGGATCGGATTATTCAGCTGCATTACGACACTCCATTATCCGATCATCCAAGTTCTGGTGATCAAACCGTATATTCGACTTCTACTCATGCTACCATACCTTAATTATTGGCTGGATATGTTCAATCGAATTGCTTTCAAGCTTGGAATGAATGACGTTACAGTACCACGACAGGCCGGTCGGAACAAATAGCACTTTTTTTTGTCCAGGAGTGACCGCGATTATCCGTTTGCCATCAATTCGTCCAGCCTTGGGACCTGGAGAGTTAGTAGGCTGGAAAAATACCCTACAGTTTGTCCCCTACGGAGCGCGCTTTCGCAACTATCGCAAGCTTGCCCATTTTCTGTTCGAAAGTCGAAGCACCATGTCCAGTTTTGAGCCTCTGGAAGTTGTCTGGAAGAACTAGAAACACACCGCTTCTTGAAACGGCTTCTGTCCAATCTCGATGGACTGCAAGATCATGTCAGAAAGTAGTCTTATAGCAATCACGCCCCTCTCAGGAAGACACCGACTGATTACGCAATTAGCGTGGCTGTGCTGCCAGGTGCTCTTTCTTTTGTACCGCAGCCGGAAGGTATTGAATAAATCAGGGAATATTCATACGCATACAGGAGGCATATAGAATCATTTCTTACGGCGACAGTCAAGCGATACAGAGGGCCAATATCTTAATACGAAATCAGCCTGAGATTTGATCAAAAATTTTGCCTTGGCAAGTTGATCACATATTGTCGCAGGCACAGGATGAGCTGCTTAGAAATGAGTGAGGACCCTGACTATTTCCGAGTTTTCTACGTCTCCAAATATTTCTAGATTTATCTCTGGAAGGTACGCACCACGACGCGGTGTTCAAAAATCAGTCGGTGTCTTCCTAGATGTGGTTCGTGATTACTGACAGACCATATACGGATACTTACTTTTTGTCATCCGTTTCTGGTCTGTAACAGAGACTAGTCAGAAAGTATCTTCCAAGTCCCTCAACACCGAATCTTGGGCTTTTGAACAACCACTTTACCCAGGACTGCAGGTGCTCTAATTCTGCGTATTTCTCATGGATACGAGGTCAAGGAAGGGGTAGATCCATTTGTGACGTGGGCCGATATGGCAACGGAACAGTTTTCCCTCTCCACCTCACTCGGGGGGTTCCTTGTCAACTTAATCTCTCCTCGTATGTCGCTATTTTTTTTTTTTCATATCAGGCCGATGCGTTGACAAATTTCAGTGCGGCGCCTACCCTCGTGGTTGGATTCAAGATTACGGCGAAGGCTTGGTCAGAGACCCTTCACAAGATGGTCGCACGTAGCATACCCAACCTTCACAAAAAGGATAAGTATGAAGCTGGCGCAGGGAATGTAGAGATAAATTACCCGGCGCTCGATACCGATTCGGGACAGGATCAAAGCATGGCAGGTGTTCATTATATAGAGGAGTACGGCACTGCGGCGACGTCCGGACTTGACCGGAGCGAAAGGGGAAATCTGAAGTGCGAGGAATGTTTTGGAGGAAAATTGCATTCCGGGGGTAGGGAGATATTTCGGAGGCCGCTGCGCCCGACCTGCTCTATTTTCAAAATGGTCTATTTTCTGGCACCGTCATCCTGTGTACCAAAAATAAGGCCCTAAGATCGAACCGGCGGAGCCCCGTGGCGCGAGTCTGGTCTCTTCCTAAATTTGTGAACTAATCCCAGACGTTCGGGGCAATGTCCTCTCCCCCTAGGGTTGGACACGGGTCAACCCGCAGGTAGCACCACACCCAACCCGTACCCGTACCCGCCAATCCCGTACCCGGTACGGGTCGGGTCCAAAACCCGTACGGGTTTACCCGCGGGTCGACCGCAACCCGCGGGTTTGGCCGGGTTTACAATCCGCGCAGACCCGTGGTTAAGAAATCACCGAAGAACAGTGAGTATCGACCTATCCAGCTCTGATTCGGCAACCATAAGTCCTGTGAATGCAACATGCAGGCCTCATATAAATTTACGAAGTAAACAAAGTTGAGAAACTCACAAGTCTCGGGGAAACCGCGCTTGCACAGCAACTAAGAATGCAAGTAGATCGCGCAGGAGAATGGAAGTAAGGCTCGCACAGTCCGACTGTGGAGACGGTCCCTGGTCAGGAGTGGCAAGCAGGGCGCAGCACCCCGTGTTTTGCGAAGGGCGCTCAGCGCCGCGACGTCAGGGTGGTGCAAGAGAAAAGAGGGAAAGAGTAACATTCGAACCGTGTGATATAGACTAACTTAAAACAAGTTCTAAACTCGACGCCTACTCGGCCTTTTTTGTTTTTCTACTTCTTCTTTTTTTTTTGTTGCTGCGCGCCATCAACGCCGCGCCAGCTTGCCCGCGCATCATTAGTAACTGCAGTAAATCCAATCATGTTGTAAGCGACATCGCATGTACCCAGACAGACTTGAGAGCTGTATCTCTGGACCTCAATGCTTCGCCTGCTGCATTCTCTGCCTGCTTTCGCTCGTTTGTTGCCTCCCGCAACTTCATCTCCATGACCTGCAGAGCAGAGCGAGTTTCCGACATCTTTGCCTTGGTGCGCGCAAGTTGGTCGGATAAGCGGATGGACAGCGATATAGTATCCGCCGAATGGCGTCGAAGACTTGCTAGCTCGATCTGTAGTCGCTCGATTATGTCGTCGGTTTGGGTGGGACAGTCGGGACAGATGCGGGGGGAAATATGACAGCCTTCGATCTCCTGGTCGGAAGTATTGAGCTGACCAACCTCTTCAACTTCAACATCGTCGACGTGTACCAACGGCCCCATGGGACACGAGGACGCCCTCAGCGGCTCTATTGGCGGGGACCGGCCCATTGGCTGGTCAAGCTTCACTGGGGTCGACCTAGTAACGGTGCGGGCGGCAGCAGCGGCAACCAGAATATGCTCGTCCCCGGGACGACGCCTTCTTCGCGGCTTTGAAGTTTCGAGCCCCTCCTCGGCCGTGCGATATTTCCTGCTGTTGGCCCTTCCACGCTTGCGAAGACGTTTTGTTCCCTTCGAAGCTGTTGAGTTCACAGTCCAATACGACCCGGTCGTGGTTGGCGCTCAAAGAGCCGATCAAGAGACAGGCGATGCCGTACAGATTTCTGCGACAGCGGCGTCCAAGCGGCGTCAATATGAAGATGCGTTATCGGAGGAATAGGGAGGAATAGGGTACCTTCCACGCGTCACCGGCCGTTTTATAATAGGCGTACTTTTCCTCCATTGCAGCATAGATTTCTCGGAGAGTCAGGCGTTTACGTGGACTACCCAATATAGCGCAGCACACAATGACTGAAAGAGTGTGCTGTGGTTGACCATCGGTGTCTGGTAGGCAGGCGAGCGAGCTGAGATGGCAGATGTCTGGTCCGCCCGTCGAGGATGGCCTGGGGATGTGAGTTGGTTCGGGGGGCATCTGGAAACGTGGGTGACGTTGCAAACACATCATAAATCAGACTCTGTAAATTACGTGTGGTCGTCATGGAAACAGAGAGGAGTCAGTTTGATCAGCGCACGGCATCCGCCAATCACATCATTCCCCAACGGCGCTAAGGCTTGCAAGTTGCAACTGATTCCGCTCTTGCTGAGAAGCAAATCACTGTTTTTTCCAGTCTCCTACCCAGCCTCGTGTTCCGGGGTTGGGAGTCGCAGTAGCGGTATTTAATAGTGGATTCAGAGTAGTCATGCACCAAGACAAATCTCAATAGCCCATCAAATTGATTGTTCTAGATTCTATACTGCTTCCGAACTTCAAGGCCCAACCTCCACAGAGGCTGGCTTTTAACAAGTGTAAACAACATAGCCACCCGCTTGGCTCGATTTACTGAACCTTTCCTGCTGCTCGCCTGTCCGAAAAATTGCAGCTGAGGCCCTGGGCCCAGGGGAAGGCACTTTAGGCCTCCCACTTTTTTAGATGGGGTTGGGATTGAGAATGAACATTTCGTCAAATTGTGGCTATGTTGTTTACATTTGTTAAAGGCCAGCCTCTGTGGAGGGGTTGGGCCTTGAAGTTCGGTTGTTTTAATTTTGACAGATATGATGTGATCATTTTACGGCAGGATATTTCAGCTGATTATTTACTGAGTCGTACGGCTACTGACTCCCAACCCCGGAACACGAGGCTGGGTAGGAGACTGCGTTTTTTTCTTGCTTCCTCCCGGCCTGTGACGCATGTGGTGCGGCGAAGGAAGCGCGAGCGTACCTCCTCAACTGCCCGGCCTGGGAGCATCTGCGCCGGCTCCGGCATGCTTCGTACAGCGCCAGCATCCTGGGCGCTGTCGATGTCCGTACCCTACTGAACCATCCTAAACTCCTCAGCCCAGTTATCGATCTCGACGACATTCAGTCGTCGCCGGAATGGAATCGACAGTCCAAGTTGCTTGAGCCTAGAATCGATGCCTTCCGAATCCCACGGGTCCTGATACGGGAAACTTGGAAGGACTCCTGGTTGTAAAGTACGCCGGATGGTGTCGGAATAGACAGGAGAAAAACAGACCTGATTGGGTGGCCCAGGTGCGAAGGGGAGTGGAACGCGGATGAGAGACGCCGTTACCAGACTTCGGTCCTCCTGTCATTCATGTGAAAGCAGACTTCAAAGAACCTTTGAGAGGAACCAACTCTTTTGCATCCATGGCGGGTCACAATGTTGGTTGGATGAGCATCTCTTGTTTCGCAGCTCAGGACTCAAGAATAGCTCCACTTCTCGAATCGCAACTTCTAAGCTCACCGAACTTAGCGCGCTTAATACAGCCTACCGAACAGAGGGTGGATGGACCTCAGTCTCTCGTAGATAGACGCTACAACAGAAAATGTTCGTACCTCTCATATGTTTAGATGGACTTCCCCGTCCACAGGTCAACTCAAATCCTCCGCACCACAAGCACCATGGGCGCCCCCAGATTTGACTCCAACCACAATCACTCTACCCGACACTCTGTCATCCTGGCCCTGGCCTCGTCGCGTGAATCCTCACCACAAAGAGGTATCTCGCGAGTCCGCTCAATGGATTAAAAGCTTCGTGCTGTTCAGCCCCAAAGCACTGGCGGCCTTCGATCGCTGCAAACTTGGTATGATTTCCCTCTCGTAATCAGTATCGCAGGCTTTCGATAATGTCTTTGAAAAAGGTCTATTGGGTGCGCTGGCGTACCCAGGGAATTTTTGCATCAGGTGGCTGTTCAGTGGCTGTCCACGCCCTGTGATCTCTGCCGACGCCCATTTCCCAATTCAATCCCCATGTACTAATATTTAATGCCTCCATTCTCAGATCTGTGGTTGTGCGGCTTAGTTCTTCGTCGCCGTCTAGATCTCGTCTCGTCCCTCGTCGTCCATGCCACTATTATACTCCCGCCTCTTTTCCTCTCTCTTCACACCATCTACCTCTCATACGAGCCCTGAGAA
Organism: Mycena olivaceomarginata; assembly: GCA_029378375.1. NCBI lineage: Eukaryota > Fungi > Basidiomycota > Agaricomycetes > Agaricales > Mycenaceae > Mycena > Mycena olivaceomarginata. The sequence goes on along the minus strand of JARKIC010000134.1, from coordinate 210,605 downwards.
TGGGTTGGCAGTGTAAAAGATAGCTCCAGAAATAGGGGGTCCCCCCGAGCAGTCGGAGCTTCTAGAGGAATTGACAGCGCAGAACGGGTTCCAGACCCGTGGCAGAGTCGTAGGCGCACCAAGGTGGTTGTGGCCGCATGACAAGCCCCCTCCCCCTCCCCCAGGACTTGTCCATGCGGCTCAGCTTACGCGAGGAGGCTGATGCGAACCGTTTATACGGCGGTGGTGCATTTTCTGTGCGGCTATACCGGCTACTTTCCGACCTCAAATATTTCCAACGCATCCAAGGCGGCTGGCTAATACGCGACTTTATTAAGCAACATCTTCGTAATGGCAACGACAAGTTCAAACGCGCTATGCACCAAGAGAAGGAAGCGGAAGCTGAAGACTCCAGTGACTTGGAGGATGAAGAAATGGCCGATTCCCAGAAAGCCGAGGCGGGTGAGAAGGGCGGGAAGGCGGGGTGGTAGTCGTGTTGCCGCGAGAGATGAGAGATCCGACGACGAAGATACGGACATAATTACCCTCCGACGACGAGATGGATGACGTTCTTCCAGATCAGCCGGAGCTCGAGATGAATGGTTTACAAGACGAAGTCGACCTCGCGTCCGAGGCCGAGGAGCTTATTGACGACATTGCAGACGCCGGAGATGTGGACGATTTTGATCCCTCACAGTCCGCACCCTAGAGCAATGAAAAGGTGCTTTTATTTCGGTGTAACCGCGCGTTTATTGATCATCGCCGTCTACTAGGAAAACATGCCTCCTTCTCCAAAAGTCCCTCAGTCCCCTCCTCGTCTCTCTGCCAAAGTCAAGGTCAGTCAATATCCTATATTCTGTAATTTTCTCTACTTATACCTCGTCCTCCGAAGGGAAAAGGGAAAGTCAACTCGACATCGAGTCCCGTCAAGCCGAATCTTGTGGTTCCACCCTTATCACCTGTAAGTACTGTAACTCAATTTCTTGTAAATCACAAGCCAGCGCTGAAACCTCGTGTTCGGAAACGCAAAGTTCCAGAGCCAGAGGACAGGACTCCCGCCACGAAAAAGGTAAGTGAATGTATTGACAAAATCATTTTATTCAATATCGGCATAGCAAAAACCGAGTTCCTCCACACACCAGGCACTTTTTTCTCGCCAAAGCGAGACGCCAAGGCTGACCTACCGACATTGACTTTGATCTTGGTCCGCGTATCCATCCTCTAACTCCTGCTTCTACAAACAGATCGCCAAGTCCTCAACGTCTCTCCAATTTGGCTCAAATTTCTCGAACGTATTTAATATCGAGTCTTTGCTTTCTCTAAATCCTCGCAGCAGTTCCGGAATGTTCGGCTCGGCTGTGGCTGGTAGGTTACCTCTTTGTGGGATACAGTCGCAAACCGGGAAGCGCAACATTTAGATCAATAATTCCGTCAAATATGGAGCAAATTCCTCTATCCAAATCTCATTCTGGATCGGATGAATGTCAGGTCCATGGTACAATTTACACCTCGGAGCAATGTCGAGTAGTTCTCAAGAACGAGACAAATCTTTCCCGGAATCTCAAATATGAGCAAATAACGCGGTGACAAACATCGCAATTTTGAAGGCCTCACAATAGCTTTTGGCAGAAACCTTTTGATGTACAGCATGAGACGATGCTTAACCACCCTCATATAAAATTTGGACCCAGTTGAGAAAGTGCAAGAAACAAAATTCCTAGTGTTGCTCTTCCACGTTTGTTGCGCTTCCCGGTTTGTGACTGTATGGACACCGCTCATTTCGATTAGTTTCCGACCTAAACGCGAGACACTAATCGCGACAGAAGTCAAAAAGTTTCAAAATATGCAAGATCACAAAAATGGAGTCTGATCTGTTTACGACAGTGTAAAAGCTCGTGGACTTACCTCGACGCTGGGACGAGATTGACCAGGAGCTGATTACGCCAGAAGAATTTGCATCATTCGTCCTGATCCCCCACGTCGCTGCGTCGCTCATATCTGATGACCTAAATATCAGTTTACACGATGCTGTGGACGTCCTAATCGATAGTCGCGAATATGGGCATGTGTATCACCCTGAACAGACCGAGGTTTCTTTCCCAACTCCGCCTAATGACGACCCCTCGCAGCCGCCCCGTCATCGGAAGAAAAATGTGTATATGGTCTGTTAGTAATCACGGTGCGCTTGTTGGCGGACCGTCAAATTACGTAAAAGGGACCGGTCATATATTTTTCGGCCTTTTTCTCGGACAGGTTTTGGGGCAATAATTCTATGAATATTTGAGCTTATAGGAGGAGCTCTAATGAATTGAATACCCACTCACCACTAAGCGAGAGGTGCAGTCGTTGTGATGATATCGGATGAGTTTGGCAACATGTTATTATCTAAGCAGTTTTTGGGTTGATCCTGGCTGTAAGGATTAGGGTAGCAAAACGCTTGACTCTCGCTGGAAGATCTCTTCTATTTTATATCATGAACACGCATAAATATTTCAAGATATTCTTGGTGTGTATTAGTTGCGATACAGCTGTGCTCACTTTTATTCGAGGCAGCCTTGAGGACCACCTCCGCATTGGGGGCGGCAGCGCTGAAGCGTCGGGTGATGCAGCGAGATCAATCGCACGTGCGGCGAGAGGGGATCACAGAGCTACTGGTGATAATCGAATTTAAGCTAAAGAGAACGAATTGAGTTAGCTGGACCCGCAGTTATAAGAGACAGCTCATAAGCACTATCTCCGCATCAGGCGCGCTGACACCGACACATTGGGTGATTCAACGAGTGAACCGAGCTTATCGAAAGCGAGAGGCGACCCCAGGGCTGCGGGCTATCGGTGAGTTCATGGAAAAAGACAAAGACTTGAATGAGCTGTATTCACATTTGTGAGATACAGCTTTTGCCATCATTTTGCATCGGAGGTCGTGATGCCGACACATTGGGTGAGTCAACGAGCAACCCAAGTGCACAAGCGGCGAGAGGCGATCTTAGGGCTGCGGAGCATAGGTGAGCTCATGGAAAAAGACGGAGAATTGAATGAGCTGTACTCACATTTATGAGGTACAGCTTTTGGCACCATTTCGCCTCGGAGGACGCGACGTCGACGCAATCGGGGGATGTAACGCCCAAAGCTTCGCCCGCGAATGTGTAGGTTGCAAGGGAAAGAGGAGCATGCAAAAGGTGCGTGATGAATTGTGGGCTCAGTTGAGCTATGTAATCGTAGCCATTTTGATAGTAGAGGGTGCACTGAAGAACTTGGTGGAGATAGTGTACTGAGAAGGAGAAACAGACCGGTGGCCGGAATCCGTTCATTTTTTGACGCGTACGGTCACGAAAGCATGCATCTGTCAATTTCCGCGGACAGTAAACGCGACGCAACGTAGGAAAGAGCAAGCAGTTGGTTTGTGATTGCTTGCAGGTTTGATGGTCCAAACGACGCGTTCTTTTCATGGTCACGTGTACCGCGGCCATTCGTAGCCATCACTGCGTTGAACCGGTTCCTAGACCGGCAACCGGCGAGGCCCAGCGAGGTCCGCGGAGCCGGCGGGCGCCTAGCGAAGGCGATGCCTAGGGCCGTAGCAACGGCAAGGTAGGCGAGGTCCTCGGGTGCCGGCGGTAGAGATGTGAGAAGGAGAGGAGACGGTGCGCGGCGCTGTGCGCCGTGTATCCGCGATGCGGGACGAACAAAGATGATGATGATGTGTGTGTGTGTGTGTGTGAGGAAACGGCCGGCCCGGCCGACGGGGCCTCGCGATGCAGCGGGAGAGCTGCGGGAGAGCCCGGGTCGGAGGGAGATGAAGCGCGGGCGCGGCCGATCCTGTACGCAAAAGCCACCAAGGGTCCGAGAGACGAGACCCGAAGCAACCCAACAGGAGCGCAGCTACCAAGAGCCAAAGGCTCGTGCGAGGGCAAGAAGAGCGGGCCCGAGGCCCCCACACACAGCGGAGAGACGAAAAGATGTCTGCTCGTATGCACGACAGACGGACGTGCATGAAGGCGGGCGCACCATTGCACATAGACTCAGACGGTACATGTGAGATGATGTGAGATGGGGCTGTCTCAGGAGACAAAGACGAACACCATAATAATGGGTGTGAAGGGATGCCAGAAAGCATGTAGACGTACAGTCAATGAGGAGGGACATGCGGACAAGACCGTTAGGGGGAGCAGTGGAGAGAAAAAAATGCGTACCTCTGGGCTGCTCACAGTCACAAGTATATCACGATGATGAAGGTGGTGCACCTCCTCCGTAGACGTAGCGGAGACATAAAGAAGGACCTGAGATGGATGTGGATGGGAACACCAAGATGAGAGTCCTGCAGAGAGAAGAAGCGCCACTTTGCATGGATAGACATGAAGAAGATGGCCTGGGATGCCCATTTGCGTGGCTCGACAAGATGCGGCAGGGATGATGACAAGAATGGGCCATTACACGGGCAGGACGAGAAGGGGACGAAAAAGAAAGAAAGAAAATGTGCAATGGCCCCCACATGGACAAGAGAATGTCGAGAAGAGCGTGGTCGCATGGCCGGACAACTATGCCATCGGGGATGGGTGATGATGTGCAGGTGGAAGGGGAGGAGTTGTGCGACATTGTACAGGGATGGCTGAGAGCCAGTCGCATGCTGATGCGCTTGTACATGGATGAGAGGTGGAAGGACGAGCACCGTCACGCATGAGGCGAAGAAAAGACGGGTGCCATTGTGCATAGGTGTGAACAGAAGGGAGATATGTGTGCGATCGCGCTTAGATAAGAACAGACAAGTGCTGGTCGTTGCGCATGAACATGTATGGGATGTGGAAAGACAGCCGCCCGAGTCGCGCATTGACAAGGAAGGGACAGAAACCGTCACATGGGTGAGAAGAAGAGGCGGGCGCTGCACGCTTAGACGTGGATGAAAGAAGAACAAGACAGGCGGTGTGGCACATAGATGTGGATGAGACGTGGACGAGATGTGTGCCGTCACACTTAGATGTGGATGAGAAGTGGAAAGAGGGCGCCGTTGCGCAGAGACATGTGAGATAAGGACGAGGTGGGCGCTGTTGCGCATAGACATGGATGAGAATTGGAAAGACGGGCGCTGTCACGCATAGACGTAGATGAGATGAGGACGAGATAGGCCCCGTTGTGCGTAGACACAGATAGATGAGAAGAGGAGACAGGTGCCGGTCGTTACATGTATGAGATATATGGAAAGACAGGCGCCGTGGCGCATAGACGAGGAAAGAACAAGAGCCGTCACGCATGGGGGAGAAGGGTAGATGCGCGCTGCATGCTTAGACGTAGATGAAGTGAGGATAAGACGGACGCCGTCGCACATAGACGTGGAGCGAGACCTGTGCTGTCGCGCTTGGACATGTATGAGAAGTAGAAACCGGACTCTGTCACGCAGAGACATGTATGAGATGAGGATAAGATGGGCGCCATCGCGCATAGACGTGGATGGGAAGTAGAAAGACAATTGCTGTCGTGCATAGACATAGATGAGATGGGGTGAAACGGACCCCATCGTGCACCGCATGGACGTGGATGAGGTGTGGACGAGACGGTCGCCGTGCTTATTAGAGGTGAATGAGAAGTGGGAAGACTGGCGCCGTCATGCGCAGACCTAGACGAGACAAAGATATGATGGGTGTCGTTGTGCGTAGGTGTGGACGAGACGAGCGCCAACGCACATAGACGTAGATAAGACGAGGAAGAGATGAGCACCGTCGTGCATAGATGAGAAGCGAAGATGGACACTGCGCTCTTGGGCGTAGACGAAGATGAGGCGCTGACGCGCATTGACGAGAAGGGCGCTGACGCGCAGAACGAGACGTGCGCCGTTGCGCATCTGACGTAAATGAGACGGGCGCTGACGAGCATTGACGGGAAGGGTGCTGATACGCAGGACGAGATATGCGCCATCGCGCATAGAAAAGATGGGACTGAGATGAGCGCTGACGCGCCTAGGGGATGAGAAGGGCGCTGACGCGCAAGACGAGACGTGCGCCGTCGCGCGTAGACGTGATGAGACGGGCGCCGTCGCGCCTTGACGTAGATGAGAGGGGCGCTGACGCGCATAGACAATGATACAGGCGCTGACGCTCAAGACGTGAGATGTGCACGGTTGCGCGTGGATGTGAAGAGGCAGGCACCGTGGCGCAAAGACATAAATGAGATAGACAGGCAACACATTGACCATGAGACGGGCGCTGATGCGCGTAGACAGGAAGAGACGGCGCCGTCACGCTTAGACGTGCAGAAAGGGGCGCCGTCGGGCATAGACGTGAAGAGACGGGTGCAAGAGGCGAACACCGTCGGGCAATGTGAAGGCACCGGCGCCGCGTTGCACCGTTGCGCATAAATGTAAATGAGACAAGATAAGGACAAGATACCGTCGGGAATTGATGAGAGCGAGTGGAGAGAAAAGGGCTGATGGCCTGAAGCACACTGACATTGGGCGAACTGATGAGGAAAGGGTGTACTCGCGAGGATGGACAAGGAAATGTCTTGTCATGTATCGTGCAGACAGAGGAAATATCATATACAAAGTTTTGACTTCGACATGATTGGGTGAAAAGCTCTCGGAAAGCTGATGGGACAGGCGTCGACATCGACACTGACGTGACGAAAGAAGATGAAACTGCGTGCGTGGAGGACGAAGGGAATTTTGATTGAAGACAGCGGTAGACTGCGTGAAGGACAGTGTACAAGCACGACCTCAAGGTCACAGATGAGCCCCAAACTGGACGGTTATGACCCCATGCGCGTTCAACGGGTGAAACGGCTATGCTGGGCAAACGAATACCAGAGCTCCATGGCATAATGTGCGTGCACCAGGTAAGGGGCAGGGTTAGAGATGTCAAGAGGAAAATGGAAACATATCCAGGAGTCCATGGGCATGAAAAAGAATTGCCGTGAGGCGATGTAGACGGGATTGAAATGGTCTGCGCATGAAAGGAAACTGCTGCAGAGCAGTGTGTAGAATGCAACTAGCACTAGCACATGGCATCGAAGCGCGGACATCGCTGTTCGAGAACGTTGCGGCGAAAGCCGATGGGAGAACGACGTAGGAGCTCCAGGACAGACAGATGAGTGGGGAGCATTGCCCTTGGTCGCCACGCACTCCGCACTCGCAGTACCACTCGCAGCGCGCCACCGCACCCACACCCCGGGATCAGTGGTATGCGTTTCTGCAGCGTGCGCCGTACGCTCGCGCAACAGTGCCTCGGGCGGCTCTTCCACACCGCGCACCACCACTCGCCGTCCCGCCGGCACGGGCTCTCATCCTCGCTGCGTCCGCCGCGCCCGGAGTCGTCCGTGCGCGAGCCTGTGTAGCAGCATGAGCCGTACGCTCGTGGACCGGTGCCTCGAGCCCGCAGACCGCTCGCAAACTGGCGCAGCGTCGTTCTATGCGCCCGCCGCGTCTCGGCGCCGCTCCGCGCAGCAATGGCCCCGAGCAGTGGGTGACTGCCATCGTCGTGCTCAGAGCGCGTCAAACGCGTGACGTAGTGCGGTGGGTCTTGTGAATACCCATGGTGAGTGCTCGATGTAGACACCGAGCACTCGCGTAAGGGGATGAAGCAAAGAAAGAGGGAAAGGAAAGAAAAGAAAAGAAAAAAAAAAAAGAAGAAAGGAAAGAAAGACGGGGACGCGCCGGGGATGACTTGCTGGAAACAGGTCGATGTGGGCCAGAGAAGCTCTCGACGTCGAAGGCGACATCGAGTGCAGAGCTCAAAAAGCGTCGAGGAGGATGAGGAAGAGCTCGACGAGAGCTTCGAGGATGGCGATGTCGACAAGGAAGAACCGACATGACGTGTGGCGGTGTAGATTAGAGATATCTAATCTCCAATGATGCTATGCCTCTACGCCTGCTCGTCCCTCTCTTCCTTGCCTTCCACTCAGGAGGCTCGCGGGCTCGCCTTCCTGAGCTCGCACCTAGACACGCCTAGAGGGTGCTATTTCTAGGCGTGTCTAGGCGTTGCTACGGCCCTAGGCATCGCCTTCGCTAGGCGCCCGCCGGCTCCGCGGACCTCGCTGGGCCTCGCCGGTTGCTGGTCTAGGAACCGGTTCAACGCAGTGAATTCCCGGCGCGTCGCAAACTCACCATTCAGTGGACAAAACTTCACACCAGTACAGCCCAAAAATATTACTTCAAGAAAACATACCAAAAACACGTCGGAACGCGTAAAAATTTGGTTTTTGAAGTGAACCATTGTAGAACAAGCAACACAATGAAGCCGCAATGGTAGCGTAGCCCGAAAATATATCCTGTTTGGTAAGAACGGAAGAGGAAATACTCCGGGACAGTGGTTGATCTCGCCTGGACTGTTAATTTTCGGGCCTGTGAGCGTTGCAGGGAAATTTTGGCGGGCCATCAGACACATCAGTGTACGCAAAACCACGGTCCAATGGCTCCCACAGGACAGTCCCTTCCGCCATACGGCAGATTTGCTCACCATCTTGTCACCAGCTATCGCCGCACTTCGGCTACCAGTCATGCAACCCAATTGAGAAGCAATGCCGTAGAGATCTTCCGTGAGTATATATGGCCAAGACGCACAATCGGACATTTTGCTTTGCCTTTCTTCTCATTCACCTGTCACAACTGTTAGGCTTGCAACGTCCTTGTGCGTTCTACATACACTGGTTATGCCTTCCCGCACCTTTGCTATTTGGGTGGTCCCTGGAACTATCTTGGCACTGTTTGCGGCATGGAGGTTAGTAGGAATCAAATTGTTCTGTCTTTCTTTTGGGATTTGCTTTCCCTCTCTTCCTATTTCTTCATTTTTCGGCTTGTCTTTTATGTCTTTTTATCGTGATCCGGTCCCATTTGTGGGCCTTTCTACAGCCCCGTAACTTCCACCTTTCCCGCGATGTGTGCTTTGTGTTTTTTTTCCTCCGAAGATGATTTTTTTTTCTCTCTCTCTTTGGTCTTTCCTCTGCTCCTTCCTCCCTGACGATGGGACGATGGGAGGGGACTTTTATTTCGCGTCCTTCCGCGATGTCCAGGGCAGCTGAATGGGGCTCGATCTCGATCGTGTTGGCTCGCTTCAGCTCGCCTTAACCTTTTGGGGGCTCGTCGTTACTGATGTGACTGGACTGTTATCTTTGTACATCACAGTTTTACTTCTCTTTTCCGCCTTGTCCTCTCCAGCGGCTAGTTTCTGCAGACGCTGCAGCGGAGCGGAATGGTTAGATGGCGCCCAAAGAACCAGGATCCTGCGATGTCGCTGCGCAAAGGATCGGATAGCAGTGGTCTCAAGGGGAAATCGGGATTCGAAATTGGGATATAGGGTCGAAAAAAACTTTTCGAACCCAAGCTGACCCCCCCACCAACCGTATTGCCCAGCTCACCTCTCCCCATGCAGACACCATCAACGTGCTGTCGCTATGCTTCGCCCGCGTTGTGTGTGTCGCCCGCTGCGTAGAGGAGTCGCGCGAACTGGGTGCACTTTCAGGGCTTTGCTGAACCGGTTTCCATAGTCTACCAGTATCATTGTAGATATTCAATACAATAAAAGACTTTTTGAATTCTCATTTGCACTTTTCGTGAGCTCTTTTGTAACGACGGGCGAAAAGAAGGAAGTTTGTGGGCTTGACTGAAATTTGAGCAACATAAGAAAATCATGTACAAGTCATGCCGTGCACTAGCAGCGGCCCTACCCCCCAAGTCCATCCTTTATATATTGTGAATATGGGAATAGAACTACTTGCCTGAAGTTAACAGTGAAAAACTGAAGACAACCTCAGATGAGCACGATGGAGTGAACGGCTGAGGAATGTCTCCGCTAAGTAAGTCTTTAAATATGTAAACGAAGCTGTATAAGCTATAAATGTGGAGGACAGCGAAGACTCACCATAATGCGTTCTGCACTCTTCGGTTGAAGGAAAAAACCCGCCTTTTGAGATCACAAACCTTTTGGCTGGGGTACACGACGTACGTGCACGGTACATTACAGCTCTTTGCAGAACTTAGGGCGCGGCCCATTTTTTTTTTCTTTTTTGTAAGTTTTCACAAGAACAGCGATTGCGGGATCATTTCTCCACCGTTTGCCCTGGAAATATGCTCATTCGAGTCGCACGGAAATGGCGGAGGGCCTTCGGAATATGTCCAAGTCCACCATAATAAAAATCTAGGTCAATCGGAGCAAAATATGTCCCATGGGACGTGTTCTCCGCTCAACCACCGAAAAACACGGGAATCTATCCCAAAAAAGGAGATTTTCGGTTCCCATAAAAATACTCAGGAGACGAGGCCCTCCGCCCCTTCTGTGCGACCGGAATGAGCATATTTCCAGGGCAAACGGTTGAGAAATGATCCCGCAATCGCTGTTCTCGTGAAAACTTACCAAAAAAAAAAAAAAAAACGGGCCGCGCCCGCCGTTCTGCAAAGAGCTGTAATATTCTTAATCATCGCTCACTTATGGAAAGCCGGAGCACCACGCTTTGAAACAAGTGATGAGATTAGATATCTGGTGATTGTCGTGTTGTGCCGGGATGGCTGTCGAGTTGTTGTAAGTTGTCCGTGTATGTCTAGGCAGGTTTTCCCGTCGACATGTTGCCTCCAAACTCTAGAATCTGGCCTGGCAAATTCGAGAATGGTGTGAAAAATGACCACGGCTTCCGCTGGAAGTTCAAACAAAGGACATCGTTCGAAAGGTGGTATATGTCTCCGCCAGTGCGTCAGCGTCCACCTGGGTAGTTGGAGGGGATTTTTCATATTTCACTTCATTCAAGACTACTGATAAGTTGTTAAAAAATGTACCCTTCGCGGGAATGGTTTCGGATCCTGTTCACATCAAAATCGAAGCCCCGCAGATCTTGGCGGCCCCGGCCCCAGCTGTCGGGGTCAAAGCGGAACAACAGGCGATCCCCATGCCGCGGACTGCTGGCGACATCAAGATGCGTGCTTTGAACGAGGGTGGCCGGGAGGTCCTCGAACTTCTCTCGGATTCGGATGTGGAAAGTACCTCCGGTGCGTCCATGTTTATTTTATTTGTTTGCCGCGCTCATTCTTTTTTCCCAGAGACGGAGGTGATGGAGGTACTTCAAAGTACCTCACGATCCTCCAGCGCAATCCCTACTCACTCCTGTGCGTGGTCAATTGGGTTGGTTATTATACCGTGCTCATCTTTGTTCCCAGACTGCGACAATTTCCGCGGCCAGTCCAACGACCCGGAGTTTGCGGAACCTATCGAGGTTACTCTATCCAAGGAACCCTACTATACTGTACATCAGAGCAATAAATGTCCGCTTTTAAGAGTTACAGAAGGCAAAGTTCACAATAAAAGTATGCTGCAGGATAATCGTCCCAAGCGTGGGTCAGTGCCGCTACGGTACTCGTATTTGAAGATGGTTCCTCCGCTTTCTGTTTCCTCTGTTTGGGCTGGAAATCCGGGCACACGGAGGCTGCAAGAAATCAAGGCTAGAAAGCCATCGACGGGGTTGGGTGACAATTTGGGGGTGCAGAGAGCCGGATCCATTGATTTGATAGCAAACTAAAATGCCAGTCCCGCCGGATACGGAAACAGTTGCGTTGAATCTAGGAGTCCGAGAGACCACGTATGTTTCGGTGGCGCAGAGCTAAGTGGTTTTTTTTGTGCGTGGCTTCTGATCGCGAGGATTTTGTCTGTGCACCGGTTCATGCGATGAACAGCTCTTCGTACTCATGTTTGCGTCTTGAAAGTCCAATCCAGCGAAACGATGAATGACACTGTGACAACGATGTTTTGAGGGACAGAGGACAGTCGTCATCGTAGTCCAAATCGGGATCACACCTTTCAAAATGGAAAGGAATGCAATAAGGTCACGCATTTCAAAATGCAAAGCAATTAGTGTGGTTGGCAGAATGCTGCCATTCTGCCATTTAACCTGGCAGAATGGCTGGCAGAATCGGCGAATTGCGATCGGTGACGGCAGAATTGGCAGAATCAAATCATCATTGTTCTTTCATTTTAGATCGGTGCCACCGTAGACCCCTGTTTATACTTTCTCTTCGTGCAATACCATGGCTAATGTCACAGAAACAAGTTGAACGACTCTTCTCCGATCTCGGGCAAACTCAAACACCGCACCGGAACGGTATGACCGTAGATCATATGGAGAAGTACGGGAAGATTCGCACTCGACTTACATACGAGCTCCACGAGCGGCAGACTGCGATTTCAGGAACGAGTCAGCGGCAGCACAACCACATGCACACTCGCCCCACCCAGGACAAACTGTCCAGTTTGCTCAAGATGATGGAGATTGTGAATATGCCTCATACGCTAAATGATGCAACACTAAATTGCTTCCCTCGCAGTTTCGTTTCGCATGAATGACACCGGAAAAGTTAGTGTCTCCATCTGTGATTCCTTCCCAACTGATTCCTCCCTCACTGGCGGAAGTGAATTTTGTCGACGTGGTGTACAGTGCACACAGCGTCTTTCACAGCCATTATTCATGATCGACATCATGGACTTAGGGCCATTTTCTATATAACGGCGGTGTTGTTCCCAAAGACAGTCAAGTTTCTGATGCAGAGCTTTGAGTTCGTTGGTTAATTCTTGGAGTTGATCGAGGATGGTATGATATTCCTCCAAGGCAAATTCCTGGACTCGATACCGCCGCTCCCTCCATCGCTGGACAAACGTAAACGCAGATGAGCACGTCAAGTTTCTTTTGGCAAATAATTTGGCATACCTGCTGTGCCTGAAGAAGTTGCAACCTATTCGGCGACATAGGTATTTCTTTGAAGCCTTTTGTCGTCGAGTTTTATACCTAGTCGGGGCCTACAGGCACCGACTCCTGGTACTGAAAAAAACAGGATTTCATTATCAGCAACCTGACACGGATGCTTCAGAAAGTCGGAACTCACCCATGGGATAAGTATATAAAGCATAGGTACCCTCAATGGACAGCCCTGGTTATTCCGGTCATTCTTAGCCACCCGAAAGGTTCGAACACAAGACATCACCGCAATTACCTAATAAATCAACTATGAGAGGTAATAACCATTACACCAAGCACCAGTGAGAAGGAAAAAACATTTGTCCATACACCTGCCTACCAGACGAGACTTTCCGCCGGTTTTTGCCGTAGGCGTTCGCGGCAGGAGGCGCAGAGGGGCCGGCAGGAGCGTAGCATTACTGATATTGTTATTTTCCGGAGAGAAATGAAGGTAGACATTGACACAGAGTATACACAAGACAGTATACAACTATTTGCCACAAACGTGACTACGCCTCGACCTGTTGACTTCGGGTATATCCCAATGGGGCGGATTTGGAAGTTTGATGTGCTGATAGGCGGGCGTCCGGAAAAGGCAAGTCCCTGTGCTGGCCCTAATTCCGAGATGACGAGGTGCGTGCGAGGCGGCCTCGAACCACCTAGCACAACCTCTCTCTCGGTGCGCCGAGTCCCTCAGCGGACTGTGTCCTTCTGTAGCCACCTTCCTCAGTACTTGACTCCAATACAAGCCCCCGTTGCCCATTTTGTCGCATCAATCAGATCAAAAGGCCGGTGGGAAACGGCCCCGGAAACCCTCGCCCCGCGGGTTTCCCACGGATCCGGACATGATCCAGTGTCCTCGTAATTTCTGTCAGAGAGAATTACACGGGAGATATGAGACCTAATATTTGGGGATGTATCCGCTTTACCTAAAGATGAGAGGGATCTGACAGGAGCATCGGCTCGCTGAAAGATTCGAAGTGGCAACGCCATTTGTCACCGTGACGTCACGGTCGTCAACTTGAGATGTGTTGTGATCACTTACAAGTTGCGTACTTAGCATGGTCGAGTCCAAGAGCCCAAGTGATCCTCTGCATACCTTGAGCAAACCTTGGCAGGGTCTGCCAAGGTCCAAGTGTGTCCAGGTGTGCCGAGCAACCTCGGCGCAGGCTTGGGTCGAGAAGCCATCAAAATGCAGTGAAGATCGCGTGTGAACATCTAATACGGTTGGATGGGACGACAAATTAGGCTTATGTACCGACCCAACCTGGAGAACATTCACCTCGTATGACGCCATGGCAAACGCATAAACATCACTCTCGCACGTAACGGACTTGCTTGCCTGAAATCCCTCCCCGTCCTCGACTTCAGGCCGCAGTGATGGGTACAATACTTCCGGTGCGAGCCACCGCGCGTCATCCCCGGTCTTGAAGTCCCACTCCGGGGGCTGCGGGATTGAAGCAATCCCGATGTCAGAGAGGATGGCGGTTCCGGTCGGTGAGACGAATATGGTGGACTGGGTACACGTAGTGCAGCAGAATAATGGAAAGAACAAAACAAGAACGTACGCTTTTGAGGTCGCCATGCGCGATCGGGGGCGTTTGCGCGTGTAAGTGGCCCAGGCCGGCCGCTACACCGTTCATCTGCATCGGAACATCAGTCATCCTGGGCAGCGAAGATCGATTAAGTTACAAGACTAAGCACGTCTTTTTGCGGATCTTGCTTGAGGACTTACACTTGAAGGTGGAAGGGAAAGAACTAATCGCTGCAGGGATCAGACTCGGAGGAGAGATCGGCGAAACATGCACAGAGCACGTTGCGCTTCAAATTAGACACAAGGCTGTGACGGCAGGTTCGTTAGCCGCATTGTTCGCATGCAGTACTTACGGGTACGTCGAACTTAGATTGATGTGGCGCTTCGGCAGTGCATATCGGGCTCCTGAATGAACTGCTGAAGTACCGCTCGAAATGAAGATCAATCGAATTTTCGGCTCAGTGTCGATGAGCTGGAGGGTAGTATCTACGGTGCCCAGAGTGAGGACTTGGTGATGTTGCGTGGTCGCCGCATCCTTCGGGTGCAGTATTTGCGTGGGTGTCGAACTTGAATTGACAGTGGCGCTTCGGCATGACAGCGAGCTTTCATCTCGCACTGACAGCGAAGATTCAATATTGGACTCCGAAAAGAAAAACCGGGGATGAAGGAAACAAAACTGCGGTATTCTTGTTGGAAATGGAGACCAACCGGTACTTGTGAGACGGCGGGGTGCCAACAACTTCGAACGCGGGGTCCTCCTATACTGCTGCCGCGAAGCAAAAGCAGCAGCAGCGACAACAGCAGCACGACGACGACGACGAGGACGACGAGCGCTTCCCGCAGCCCGAGGGCGACGGCGAGGGCGGGTACTCGTACGAAAGCCACTGGTGACGCGGAAATCATCTCCAAAATCTCCGAGATGCAACCTACAGTGTCGTGCCGTCGCCCAAGGTCTCCGACACCGTCGTCGAGTTGCGTGCGCCATTGTCTGGATTCATGCATGGCATTCCCCTGACGTGTATGCAGTCCTACAACGCAACACCGTCCGTGCACCAGCTTGTGGAAGACTCGGACGAGAGGTGTTGTACGGCACCTGCTACTACACACTCAAGTTGCGGACGCCCCTCCTTCCCCGTCGTCATCCCCATCTGCTTCTGCCTCAAACTCAAACTCAGAGGCGGGGCACGCGAGCTTGAGGTCCTCGAGCTCCCCGGCGCATGGGGGGAGTGTGCGTGGGCTGCGTACTGGCTCTGCTCGCGCACGCACTTCCCACAGCCGCGCATCCACTTCCCACAGCCGCGCACAACCCTCTCCCTAGGCCGCCCTACGTGTACACCCGCGCCCCCGGCTCCACCCCCCGCCCTTTCCCCCCACCCGCCGCTCGCCGCCCGCCTCACGCACCCCCCGTCGCACGCTGCCCCTGCGGACTCACCACGGCACCACAGCGCCGCCTCCACTTCCCGCTTCTGCATCTCCTCCCCGCATGCCCTCCTTGGATCGCAGTCTCCCGCACGGCTCCCCATCGCGCCGCTTTGCCCAGCCCTACACCGCGGCCCCGCTCCTTTCCCGCAGCCACACCCGCGCGCCCTCCGCGTTGTCACGCCCCATCTCGTCCCGTCTCCACCTTGCTACACCCCTTGCTCGCCTCCTCTCCGCCCCGCCACGCGTGTCTTTACTCACGACCACGCCACAGCACCCGCGGCCGTATTGGCCTGCCTGTTGCGTCCCGCCTCCGCCTCCGCCTCGCCACCGCCCACAACCGCCTCCTCGTTGCCACGCCCTTCCCGTCCTGCGACCACACCGCGCACCTGTCTCCGTTCCGCGTCCCCTCCGTCGTCTCGTCCCGTCCCCTTCCTCGCCCCACATCACCGCAGTGCTCTCCCATCTCGTAACCACACCACCACCGCACCCACCCGCCGCCGTACCCGCGTAGCTGTTCCCTCCCTGCCGTGCTGCACCTCCTGCGCCTCTTTCGTGTCTGCCCTCTGCTGAGGATGGAGCCGGGGCGAGACGGCGCTGCGGCGGATGCGGGGTGCAGGCGGGGAGAGCGCGTTGCGTGGGGGTGCGGGTGCGGCGATCCGAGCTGGGTGGGGCATCCTTAACAAGAAACTAATTCTTCAGTCCATAGCCCCACCAACGACACCGTCGTCGAAGACACATTGCGCACGCTGCTTGTTGACTCTGCCTTCCTCCCCGACGGCGGATTCCTCGTGTTTGGCCTCGCTCACAAGTACCCGCTGCCACCTCCGCGCCAGCTTGACATCGATTGGGACGCCGGTTGGGTCGAGGATCCCATGTCAGGAGGCCACTATCCGATTGGCGTGCAATCGATAGGCTCTGGAATAAATTTTGAGAGAGAAGGGGGAAGGATAAAAAGCATGCACCGCCCGCCTCTCATGAGTAGTCGTACCGTGGCGGTCTCCTTCGAAGACTTGTGATGCTACGAGTGCATATTGTCAGCACTAAGACAATACAAAATCAACAGAGCTCACCCGAGTTGTGGTCTTGCCTGCAGGTGAAAGGATTTCGTGCCACCCATGACGTGACTAATACCAATAATAGAGAGAGAAAAAGAGCCTGGAGGAGGTCAATCAAAAGAAATACAAAGTGAAGGGGTGCACTTAGTCATAATCACACACGCATGCAATCTCGACCAAGCCCGCACTCGACTCTGACATGTACTCCACTGGAGATGTCTGTGGAGCATAGACAACTGGGATCCCAACGGGGTATGCTTCACCTCCTGAACATGCTTGCTATAAGCATCTGATTTGAATATAATCGTCACTGACCTGGAGACTACTTGGCGCTGCCCCATTTGCGATAAGTCGATGACCAGGCGCTCGGTTCCCCACGATGATGAGGCGAACACCGTATACCCACGCTAATGTCTCCGACAATCGCGTGCAGATCCGCAACCGCAGAGGGACAGCGACGGCACAACCATACACTACGTAACGACCTTTGGGCTTGGCATGTTTTGGCAGCGCGCACGGAAGGCAGGAGCTTTCAGAACAATAAGTAAAAGGTTATAAACGCAGTGCTATTCACATGTGATATGAATCTGACTGATCTGCGCGGGCCTCATGTCTGGTGGCGACATCAGAAGAGACAAGTCAAAATGTCACCAAAGGTAATCACCCTTCTAAGCATTCCCAAGCCTTCCATGGCAAAATTCCATTAGTAAATAGTGACCCATAGCGTATCATCCTTGCATTTCACAGCTTGAAGTGCGGGTGGTCTCGCGGGGTCCATGATAGCATCACAGCCCTTGAAGATGGGCACGCAGAAGTCCCGCAGGATGCGCCAGCCGAAGGTCTTTACGCAATCATTCAAGCGACCATCTGCCGCCCTGGAGCAAGGTGAGGCTACTTCCTCTTCCGCTTCACTCATTTCTCTTTCCTCTTCCATCTCTTCTCCTCCTATCCTTCCTCCTTCCACCTTCCTCCTTCTTCCCGCTCTTTCTTTTCCTCGCTCATGCATTCTGACTGACCTCGCGCTTCCCCAGGTCATGGAGCTCTCGTGGACGCCGCCCGCACCGCCGATCTTCGCGTAGTACGTCCACCGTTCCTCCCTCTTCCCCAATTGATGCTGATTCGTGCGGCGCAGCGTGAAGAAGTCCCTTGAGGGCAAGTGAGCCGCGCTCGCGTGCCACGAGACGGGCTCGCTCGTCGTGAAGGTGCGGATCCTGCCTGTCGTCCAATCGCATTGTCCCTGACTCTTTCCTCGCCCAGCACGCATCGAGGACCCGGACATACTTGATGTCCCTTAACATGTCTCCCCAAGTCTGTCCCTCGGAAATTCTAACGAAAGGAGTGGACATCAGGAAAAACCCCCTTTGCGAATTGTTCACATTTTGTTGCCATTTGAGAATATTTGAATGGTGGAAAGTGTCGAGAAATGTCGGCATTTGGTTGACAATTCGCAGAAGTTCTCAACAGTTTTCCGCGGACATCTGGATGACTCCATAAATGGGCTGTCAATTCATCCAGGATTCCGGTCTGAACTACAAGGATGCTCATCCCCACAATTCTGGTTGGGTTCAGATAGATAAGTAGATGTGTTGTACCAAGTCGCGATTTACTACAACTCCGTTAAGGACTGCCGAAGCCTGCCCTAATGTCCACGGAGAACGGGAGATCGCCCAAGACCGGCAAATTTCGGCCTTCGACTAGCCGAGACAGCTGTCACCAACCAACTTTTTGCAAGCGACGCCAACACCTTTCTTCCTTTCCCCCATGTCGCCACAATCCCTTCCTGCCCATCTTCTCTTTTGCTTCTGCAACTTTGTTCCGAAAGCAACTCCAGCACACTGTAATACTCTCCAGTGAGCGATCGCTCTCACACCAGTCTGTACTCACTTTATTGTCATTGTCCAGCGTCCAAATTTCGGAGTTTTATGTCCTTGTTATATCAATCTACCGACTTTGACGTTCAAGAGGTACGCTAGGATTTCTTGCCTGTGTCGTGTCCCTACATAGGTCTGATTCATTGCTATGACAGCTCGCTTGCTGGCATCACCGCTCGACGTCGCCCATCGCCGTGGGTTATCCGATGCCATCGCTTAGACCGATATCATGACATTCAGTTCTGGGTTGCTCACCCTCCTGGTACGTCTTCACTATCCCTATCCTCGATTCTCTTGCTAACTCATTGTTTCCCTTTTTCGCAGGTATGTATTCTTTGTGCTATGATCTGAGCACGGTGGTCGTTGCGCAAGGTTCGTATATAACACGCACTCAATGCTCAATGCTGATTGCTGTGTTCAATAGGTTCTCCACATTCTTTTATCCCGGAAAATGACACACGGCAGGTCGAACATAGCGTACAGATAGTATTACTACATGCAGTGAAAGTAGTTTTCATCTGAATAAAATCATTTTCGTCCCTATTCTCAGTTCATTGCAATGAGTGTACATTGCGTCCTACTTCGTCCCATTCAGTGTTCATTGCCTCCATTTCTCAGAAATTGTTCAGAAAATGCTCGAAAATTGGTGAAATTTATCAGGGACAGATCCATTTAAACATTTCTTGATAATCTGGAATTTTTCAACATTTTGAAGAAAATGTGAGCAAATGTCGGCATGTTTGAACACTTCTCACCAAATGGGAAAAGCAGTTTTTCCTGATAGAAGGGTTGGTATTGCGCCAAGGGAGATCCGAGCCCAGCAGTGTCAAGCAGGGCAGCAAGTATGAGCATCCAGCAGTATGTATCCAGCAGCAGGAGGACCAACCAGCTAGAAGCAGACAAGCAGACCAGAGGCAAGTAGATCTAGAACACTGAGCTACATACCGTAGGCACTAGGTTTGAGCATCACGAAGCAAGAGCGAGCGGACTGAGGACGAGGCGCAGGAGGAGAAGGAGGGATGGTGGTGGCAAGAGAGTGGGAGTGGGCAGCGACCGGCCCATCAGTGGTCTCTTTGTACGTATTGATTGATGAAGCTTCCCCGCCAAAATTTAAGGCCGAAACGCCTTGGACTTTAATGGTTCCCTGCCTCAGATATAGCTAAACTTGAGATGCAAAATGTTTTGAAATGGATGAATTGCGAGATTGGTAAAGACAGAATTTTTTGAATTTTGTTTTTTCAGGACGTGACTTGCTCGGCACGATATGCCGGCTCAACACATAAAAATTCTAAGGTACTTCGCATCCATCGAGTCACGTGTGTCACAGCGTGACGCTGCCTTCCCGCCCTTACTATAGTCGGGGCCGTCGGGGTGGGGACACAAAGTGAAACCGCAGAAAGGGTCTATTTGAACAAGGGAACAATCCTGTGGTTTCAGATTTCCAATAACTGGTCTCAAAAAAAAGTTTTTCACGCATTTTTTGAAAGTGTCAAATTTTCGGGCTACCATATATGGAAACAATAAGCAGGCCCTCGACCGATTTAAGCTTTCCGCTTTGAACCTTAACTGCGAGCCAGATATCCCAGCCAGGGTTCAAATTGGTGCAGTGGAGTGTCCACGAGCCAGAATATCTCAGCCAGGGCTCAAATTGGTGCGGTGGAGTGCATGAGAGCGAGAATATCACAGTTTTGATCTGACCCGTGACTCAGGCACAGCCATGCCCGATATGGAGAGTTCCAGGAGCTCTGGTTTAACAATCAGAGCAGTAAGGCCGATTTCAAACAGACAGAACTGCTCAGAACAGTGCTGGGCATCATCTGCCAATTCACAGTATTTGATTCGCTCTCCATACCAAGTCACGTATTTCTGGGCGTGAGAAAACAGCTATATTTGGCAGGGATAAGCAGGCCCTTGACCGGTTTAAGCTTTCCGCTTCAAACCTTAACTGCAAGCCAGAATATCCCAGCCAGGGTTCAAATTGGTGCGGTGGAGTGTCCACGAGCCAGAATATCTCAGCCAGGGCTCAAATTGGTGTGGTGGAGTGCGTGAGAGCGAGAATATCACAGTTTTGATCTGACCCGTGACTCTGGCACAGCCATGCCCAATATGGAGAGTTCCAGGAGGTCTGGTTTAACAATCAGAGCAGTAAGGCCGATTTCAAACAGACAGAACTGCTCAGAACAGTGCTGGGCATCATCTGCCAATTCACAGCATTTGATTCGCTCTCCATACTAAGTCACGCTTTTCTGGGCGTGAGAAAACGGCTATATTTGGCAGGGATAAGCAGGCCCTCGACCGATTTAAGCTTTCCGCTTCAAAAAGTCACTCAAGTCGGCTCAAAGTCACTTAGAATGGCTTGCAAGTCACGTGAAGTCGGGGGAACTTGACCTGACTTGACTCGACTCAAGTTGGGTTTTGCGAGTCGACTTTTTGGGTTCCAGTCGCAAGTCGTGGCAACATTAATCCTGCTCAAAACGCGGATATTTTCCCAATCAAGAAATTTGATTAGCCATCAAAAAATATTATCTGTGGCCTGGGAGACACACAAATTATTAAGAGACTGACCAGTTTCAACCAGTGGGAGTAAGCCCTTTGTTTGCCTTGCTAGGTGGGAGAGAAGGACGAATTTCATATGTCATTGTGGTGCCAGGGCAGTGCCTATCAGATTGCTGTCAGAGGTTGGAATGGTGATCAAATGCAGCTCCATTGTGCCAGGTCATGCTTTTCAAAATGGCAGCCATTTGAATGCAACTCTATTGTGTCAATTCATGCTTTCAAAATGCCAGCCATTTGAATGCACCAGCTATAAAGAAACAAAGCATTATGATTGCATTGAAAGGGTCTTTGAATCTTCTAAATTCAGTGCGCATTCCAGCAGCGCTGAAATTCTGAGCCATTTTTTCCATTGGCTGGCTTCCTCCATTGGCAAAAATCCCTTAGGATTTCAGTGCAGCTGAAATGCGTACTGATTTTATGACTTTCAAAGAGTGTTTCAATGCCACTGGAGTCCTTTGTTTCAATACAGCTGATGCTCATGCAGATTGTTACTATTTCTCTTTGAGAATCTATGTGCCTTAGTTTCACGATCTCAGTGGCACTGATATGCGAATAGATTCGTCGGAAATCTATTTGAGTTTCCATGAGCATTGAAATTTTGCTTTATTTGGTGTGTGACTTCCAGCTTCACACACGCCACTCACCCTTTCACCCTCACCCACATCCTACTCCCCCCCTCTCTTCTTGATTACATAGGCCTGTGTGTGTCCAAGGCTGAGAGCCAACATCACGGTATGTTCAATTTCCTTGTTGTTTGTCACATTGATCTGACTTTGCCACCTTGAGCATTGAGCCCTGTATCTTTTTGTAAATGCCAGAGCATGTTTTTTCAAGTTGCCTTGGCCCGAGCAAGCCGCGTAAAACACGGATGGCTATTTGTCGGGAATGATTGTGACTTTCACCCTGAATTATATTCTATCGTTAACAGTGGCAGATACACGGATTTGGGTCAAACAGACAAGTCGGCGCGTTGGGACTTGAATTCAACCCATCCGATTCGAAAACAGTGGAAGTGATGTGGATCAATGAATGGCGGCCTCCCTTGCGAGCACCGTCCACCAACATCATTGGCATAGACATCGGAGGACAAACTGTGGGATGGAAAACAATAGAAAAGTGTTGTGGTAAAGGGAAGGAAGCGGAGGTTACTGGGCACGTCCTCATTAATACACAGCCCTGTGGATATCGCAACCGATCTGTCCTTCGACGCAGCAATTCGGTCCAGGATGTGGACTGCTGCATCTGTCATTTCATGTCTTTCCTAGGCCAGACTACTCGCTGTTGAAGAAAGTGATGGCCGGTGACGGTTCTCACTATTCTGACCCAGTCGCGTAAACAAAACGCGTATGCAAAACTGTGTTGATGGCATCTGCTTTCGCCTTGGCGTGGCGATCTGCTGGTCCGCGGACCGATGGACCGCACGGCAAATGCGATCCGGATCTGTCCCGACAGTTCCCCGATCGTAAGCTTAAGTATTTGCTTCAGAAAAACAATCTAGTAGTACCATACACCGTGCAAAGATGACTACGAGCCCATTTCTGATTCAAATCCGCTCAAAGTCAAATGTCTTCCATGTTCCGCAGGGCTTCGGTTCACGGAGACTCTTGTAACCTCAATAGTAGTACATCGCAAATCGCCGAAGCACAAAGCTGCACTAGCGGCTCGCACAGAACTGGAGACTCATACCTCTGAACAAGTCGCAGTTCCGGAAAGCCTGGCTCCAGCTCCGGCAGCAATGCAATTATCGGATCGCTGGTCTGGATATGCCTCTGATGACTCCAACGATGATACGATAAGCAGCATCGCATATCGGAGATCATATGGGATATGGGATTAGCGGGGAATGAAACCGGGATCAATACCGGGATCACCAATGCAAGGAGCTTGGATGGATGGTTCATATAGAAGTGATTCCCAAGCGAAGAGGTATGATGAGTCCGTTGCGTTGCCTTTGTCACGGTAACAGTGAGCTCGGTTGCTTCGAAAAAATCGTGACATTGACGAAAAAAATTCCGAAAAAAATTCCCGGCCTTGGGAATAGGTCGGGAAAGTCAGGGAAACCAGTATTTCTCCTTGGGAAGCACTAGATAAGTGCTAGAAATCCCATATTTGGTCTGTTTCTGCGGGAATAAAATTTATCTGGTTGCCTTCTGAGGCAACGGTCACGCTCACGGTGGCCTCCGTTGCCTGAAAAAGAGGCAATGGGTATGTCACGGTGCTCGGTCGGTTGCTCCCCTACATTTCGAGACAGTAACTTCTTTTCGGCAAACTTCTGTGGTCTCAATCACCATGATGGTACACCGCCGATTGCACCTCCAGGTCAAGATGTAGCCAACGATGCCTATCGACTGACCTTGATCTCTTACCCACCCGAGCACATAGGTGATGGTCTTGGGCATGTTATTATTGGGGCGCTGTCAACTGCCAAGGACCAAATTCTCAAGATGTCAGCTGAGATGCAGCATGTTGAGTAAGTCCCAATTTGCGGTTTTCTTTGTAGTGAGTTGATTTGATGTGCAGCTCCGAGTCCCGCGACACTCGTGCATTTGTGAACCAATCCAATTTTGCAGCGGATGGATTGGTTGTCATGGACATCTCCGCTCATATTATGTTCATGGTGCGGATGTTCCTGCTTCTCGTAATCTCCTCAGCAACCAACTGCCTCGATTTTATGACGTCCGCGTCGACTCAGACCGCTTTTCCAGTGCCTTTTCCTTTGCTGTTGCCGGTGGCCGTCAGTCTCTTGGTCCATGGGTAAATGGTCCTGGATATCGGCCTGCTGATGCGGAAACTGATGACAATATGGCCAACGCTGGGGATGATAGTGATTTGATTCCACAGGAGTCCCGGCGCTCTGCAATCAAGGCCGTTGGCGTCTACACTACAACAATTTAGCTTCGCACATTCCCCATACTGTCGTTCATGGAAAACTCTACGAGATTGATGAAAATGGCGAGCTCCTCGAGCCTGCACCTCTTATTACAGATGCTGTGGACTTTCTTTGGAACCCCATCGAGGCTGTGGACCAAAGCAAATGGTCAGCCTTCCATCGGAACGCCCCTCAAAAAAAAAAAAAAAACTTTGAGAGCATCCCAGCCCTTCAAGATATATCAAGTTTATTCTTCAGACCCGCCTGAACATCTCAAGATACCCATCATGTTTTTGATCATCAAGTGTCGACTTCAAGCTTCCATGCGCGCAGAGCACGACGGATCAAGCCCTGCGATCCAATTGCTAGTCACCTCGTGGTCCGTGTCTGCTCTATTTCGCATGACACGCAGGTCGGTGATGGCTCTTCCCGGTCCACTCGCACAGCGCAAGCAATCCGCTATTTCGGGATTTTCGCATCCTTCTCCGCGTGCGCAGTGGACCCGCGCTTTTACCATTTCTCCTTCCCATTCCCGTGGTTCGCGAACATACCCCAACGTCCGAGCGCACTCCGAGCAGAGGCGTATGCACACCGGGCCACAGCCAACTGAGCGCTAGCTATCGACGGCCGCAGGCACGCGGCCATAATGTGGCACCAGCCTTCGGTCCCTACACCGTCGCCCCCAGTTGCACCGAAAATGTTGCTGAGCGCGTGCTTGCTTAATGTCGTAGTGTATTTATCGACCACATCAAAATATTTTGATGGGATGGAATACTCGAGGATATTAGCATCGACCTCCTCTAGCCCCTCATATTTGATTTTGACCAGAAATATGTTCTGGTGGGCCAGAAATGCCAAAACCCCATACGCCAACACTTTATGTGACCACGAGTATTTTACAAAGATTTTGTCAAAAGCTTTATGCCCGACAGCGTCGGCGTCGTCGCTGACAACGATCACGAAGGCGGGGCGCGCGGCGCGCAT
The DNA here is from genome assembly GCA_029378375.1 of Mycena olivaceomarginata. Taxonomy (NCBI): domain Eukaryota; kingdom Fungi; phylum Basidiomycota; class Agaricomycetes; order Agaricales; family Mycenaceae; genus Mycena; species Mycena olivaceomarginata. Next base: position 185,642 of record JARKIC010000134.1, on the reverse strand, counting down.
ACGCCCGCTCATATCTAAGTCCCCCGCCATCATTGAAGAGTATTTAGGGGATTTCTTGAGGGGTGTTGCGGGGTTTATTGCGGGTAGCCCTAGATCATCCAGGTTTTTACTTTCCTTTCTGGAAGCTTCAATATCGGAAATAGTCGGCTCAAACAAGGAGGGAGACGGCCGAATGCCGTCGACCACCTTGTCAACCACAAAATCGCTCCCGGTGATGACGAACCACGGTGCTTGGCTCTAAATAAAGATTTCGGTGAATTCTCGGGGTGCACCTTTGGCTTTGAACTTCGAACCCCATTTCAGGGCATGTGGTTCAAAATGCGAATTAAACCATTCAATAGTGTTCAAAATGGCATTACAAAGCATGTGATCAAAATGCCATTTCAGGGCATGTGGTTCAAAATGCGAATTATACCATTCCATAGTGTTCAAAATAGCATTACCAAGCATGTGATTCAAAATGGCATTGCAGGGCATGTGGTTCAAAACGTGAATTAAACCATTCAATAGTGTTCAAAATGGCATTACAAAGCATGTGATTCAAAATGCCATTGCGGGGCATGTGGTTCAAAACGTGAATTAAACCATTCAATAGTGTTCAAAATGGCATTACAAAGCATGTGATTCAAAATGCCATTGCGGGGCATGTGGTTCAAAATGCAAATTAAACTATTCAATAGTGTTCAAAATGGGATCACAAAGCATGTGATTCAAAATGTCATTTCGGGGCAGGTGGTTCAAAATGCGAATTAAACCATTCAATAGTGTTCAAAATGGCATTACAAAGTAGTCTGTACTAAGTGTCGGGATTGAACCCGTCGATGAATAAACATGATAAACGCGTGATCTCACGTGCGCTTCCCACGCCCGGCCCACGGCTATTCTCAGCGCGTCCACCGACTGGCAAGGCGAGACAAAGAGGAAAAATTGGGTAGCACGTGACCACGTGACTGTGAAATTTCCTTTTTGGGAAGCGCGAAATCTTCGACCTCAAAATACATTTGTGTGCTGGGCGACCTGGCGTCGCATTCTGAGCAGTTTTGAAAAAAATGTGTTAAAAACTTTTTTTGAGACAATTTATGGGCAATCCAAAACCACAGATCCCTTTCTACATTGAAAACAAGTGTTTCTGTGGTTTTAGTTTGTGTCTACACCCCGACACCCCTGATTAGTATGGGCGGGAGGGCGGCGTCGCCGTGACTCACGAGGAAAGTGAATGGATATCCATATACAAGGCATTTTCTGCAGCGAGTCATGCACACAGGAAGTCTTCAATTGTAATAGGATAATTTTATAAAGAGAGAGATTGTAATATATGTAGATGTGGCGGTGTCCTGGGTGGGCTGTATTTGGCTGTGGCCTCCGGGATCACGGTCCGCGTCTCTGCAGACATCGTCGGAGATCCGAGCAACTCGTACACTGGCCATGCTATATTGTCAAATTCAGCAGGCACCCAACTCATGGCGGCACCTCTGGTAAGTCGGATGTTGTCACGGAAGGCCTCGATGGCAGCCTTGGGAACTGGAATAACGAAACAGTGACTGCCATAGTACTCCGGGCGAGCATAGAGTTTGTTGGGGGACACTCAAGACGGCATGGATTTGTTCCGCTGACTCCGAATAACGTGTGAATTCCACTTCTCAGTGAAGTGGTCAAGTTCACCCTGGTTTGGGTGATCATCGAGATACTCGACTTCTTCTGGGTCAAATTCCCTGCAATTTGACCAGGGGCCTCCCCAGGAGCCAAGGTATCATCTAAGAACCTCCCAAAATTTGTGGAATTTGTCAGAGAATCAGAATAGAATAATGTTCCCAGTTTGGTTGATCATCGAAATGCTCGACTTCTTCTGGGTCAAATTCCCTATAGCATCCCTGAAGCACCCAATCCACGCACCGTGTCCGAATGAGTCCCCTTTCACCGCCTGTCGCGAGGTTCATGAGCCACGAGCAAGGCGTGAAGTGCGTCGAAGCCCGCCGAGGGTGGTGCAGAACATGGTCACCGTCAGAGACACTAAGTAAGGTAACTTAGTAACTTAGACCTTTCCTCGTGAGTGATAGCAGCAGAAACCAGAGAAGACGGTCGCGGGGGCAAAGCGAGATGAAGGGAAAGGAAGAGGTATTGTTGACAGATGTTGTGTGATCTTTCCAAATACAGACTCGAACTAGTCTGTAGTTAACCGCGCCACTGATGTACGGTGGCCTGCTTATTACAAATCGTCGGAGTTTGAATTTGCGCCTATTAAAATTCAACACTTTCAGTACCTCTAGCCACATATTTTCTGGAGGGAAAATGTCTTATAATCGAAATATGAAGCAACCTGTCTCTTCACAATGTGAACCTGGGGGCTACTTCCATCGGAATCAATATCTCGCTGTTTGCTGCTGCCCCGCCCATCAAAATTCGGCAACGTTGTTCGTCAACTTTCCCGCTGAGTGTTGACGGAAGAAAGTAGTCTTTTCGGATCCCTGAAGGCAGATATCAGGTCAGAACAATGAAGAACACGTACTTGCCGAATAGTTTCGAACTACAAATCACCTGTGGATGTTTCCATGTGTGGATGTTATGAATAATCAGTAGGCAACATCATACTGAGTGTACCACACAAAGTTTCAAGGAAAATGACCCAGAAATGGGCGAGATATCTTTGTTTGTCCGAATTGTAGAGTTGTAGGTGTGTCCGAGATAGGGGGGGGGGGGGGGGGGGGGGGATAGTAACAACCCACAGTGCTTTTCCTCTGATTCTTACATTTGAAATACATGAAGGAGATATTGCGGTGTCGGCAACAGCCTCCAGTCGCTATCTCCACCGCAGTGTCCGGAATGACTTTCGTCGTGTACTCGCAACACGGATCTCATCCACGCATCGCGATTCGCAGCTCTCACACGAACGGAGCTTAGGCGTATCTCGCAGCAATTTTACTACCTGCATCCCTAACATCGCGGCCCTCAATTTTTCCCCCGGTGTGCCGTGTCATGTATGCTCTGAACGCACGGGTCCCGCAGCCGGAAAATCACAACGCATCACTTGGGAAATAAATCGTAATGCTATACCATCTACCTTAGAACTATGCAAAACATGAAATCAGGAGCTACGAGTACGTCTCCACACGACGGCTAAGGCAACACTAGAAATTCCGACTGCTAGCCAGGAGAAAACATTCATCGATGTACCTGCCAAATTGACCTGGGAGGGAGTGTCGAGGATCTCTTGGGAATGGCTCTCCTTCCCTGTCGCCGCCAAGTGCTCCTGCGAGGTGTTTTCGCAGGACGAGGATTGGTCCATAGTTCGGGACTCCGATGCAACCCCACATTGCACGGGAAGTGCCTGCGAATGCACATTGCCTTCGGGTTTCGGTTTCGGGATCAAAGGGCAGCTACAGGCTCCTACACTATCGGCAGGGTTGAAACCATTACTTGTTCTGCTTATATCCACCTCTTGTCAGAACGCGACACATGTCAGTAAAGTCTCCCGACCTCGATGAAATTCTTGAGAGCCAGGAAGGGCTCGAGCTCCCTCACATATCCGATCCTAGTGAGCACGTTGAACCAGGCTAAAAAAAGATTGTCCATGGAGGCACGACTGGACCGAACTGAATGGGTGTAGTCCACCATATACAACAAGGTGCCGAGACGCAGCGGGGATGAGCCAGGGTATTTCTTTTCGGTCTTGCGCTCGATGATATCCTTCTGGAGCTGTCGAAGCGACGCCACCTCGCTCTCGTCGTCGAGCACGTTGGGGCCTCGCAGATACGCGGCGTATCGGCTGCTATTCCAGAGGGGGCAAATGCGGGATCCTTCCCAGTCGATTATACCGACTACTGTGCCGCCATCGGATACGAGAATGTTTTTCATGTCGAAGTCGTCATGGAAGAGGGAAAAATGCTGTGGTTCGAACTCTTCGGGGGCAAGGGCATTGATCCCGTCCAACAGGAGCTGAAACCATTGAGATGCATAGGAGACTGAAATGTCGTTGACGCCGCCATTGATGTTACTCCACCATGCTCGCTGTCGGGCCCACTCTTCAGGCGTTTCATTCAGCAAAGTTAGCTCGGAACAGACATGAGCCACGAGGAAGTCTTTTGACGACGCGAACGGACCGCGGTAAGGGTCGGAAAGCGCGAAGGGGTAGGTGGAGGAAAGTCCTAATGGCCCGACGGTCCCGCTGGCATCAACGAGACATCCGATGACTGGAAACGTTGTATTGAGGAGCTCGGCCTCCATGCCTGCCAGCTGGGTCACCACCTGCTGTTGTTGTTGGGAAGACATAGTGTACCAAGTGGTACCGAGCGGGTGGCCTAAGATCTGAGGGAAACCAGGATTAAGAGACAGATAGATGATAATAGATGCGCATGTACCCGCTCCATGATCATGTATCTGGCGCCGACAGGATTACCGGCGCTCGACTCGACATGGTAGACTTCAGGAACTGGAATTGAAGTGTGGTGCTTCACAAAGGCCAGAGTAGCAACCTGGGATTTCATATCCAGCGGCAGACCCGCAACATGCCCATCCCTTAATCTGCGACAGCATCACCGCGAATATGCGGCGCAGCCTGCTCCTTTTCTTCGACCGCCGTGCATTCAAATTTTCTCTCTATGTAGCTCCCGCCATTGTATACCCGTCCGTCCGGAGTATGGGCTGGTGCCGAGTGCCTGCGTATGAATTGTGAACCAGCTTTTTCAGAATCTCTGGTGCTGGCCAGGTGGTAGGAATGTTTTTCATGGTAGAATGCTTGTGATGAATGCGCGAGAATTCATGACGGAGGTAAGTCCGGATATCTTCAAATGACTGACAAATATTTGTGAAATTGACAAGTCCTTGGAAGGACTCCTCCCCCCAACGTCTCTCGAATATGCGCTTCTGGTCTGCTGGCAATGAGGATTCGGAGACGAACGGGGTTGGCCAGTGGTTCCTATCAAATACAGTATTTCTCGCTGGATGTCGTGCCCATCACACTCGTCCAGCCCATCGATGAGAAGGACGGAGGCTGTGTCGCCCAGAAGTGATTTTGATGGCTCAAGAATCAGGGTGCATAGTTGCACATCCATGTTTCTTCCGTGAACCGATGGATCCCGCTCTACACACCGTGAGATAGGGCCTTTGAATTCAGGCCGATAGAGCGCTAGCTGGTACGCAAGTGTTGCAAAGAGCATCCTGGCGTTCCCGCGAGTCGGGTGGCCCCGTTTGAAGAAGAAGCTTCCACCAAGTCGCCCTGCACTCTGCAACCGCTGGCACAGAGTTTGCATGACTGCGGACTTCCCCGCGCCAGCAGGGCCATGCAGCCACCCGATGGATCGGTCAGAGTGCGAGTCAGTTGCCCACCCACAAAGGTTGTCGAATAAATCCTTCCGTGTTTCGGGATGACATCTCGGCTGCGGAAAACTCTCTGCAGAGTCATATAGTGCCTCCAGAGCACTGTATGTTAGTTGACTTGAATAGTATTTGTTTTGCCTATTCATATTGGTTTGAACTGTCGAAACTGAAACTGAGGAAAACGGGGACCAATACGTGCCAAAATTTGTTCAAAAGTTGCACAAAATTTCGACACTGTCTCACTGCATGCGGGGACAGCGGTTATTCTTCTTCGTTGACCATGGTGATCTCAAAAATAAACAGAAAATTCGAAAGGCAATCTGCTACTCCATCTGTGTCGGAACAGTTCCGACACCGTCTGACTGGGTGCTGGGACAGCGGCTCTTCTTTTTTGTTGACCATGGTGAATTCAAAAATATACAGAAAATTCGAAGGGCAATCCGCTGTTGCACTTGTGTGTCGGAACGGTTCCGACACCGTCTCACTGGGTGCTCAAAAATAAACAGAAAATTCGAAAGTCAATCCGCTGCTGCATCTGTGTGTCGGAACGGTTCCGACACGGTCTCACTGGGTACTGGGACAGCGCCTATTCCTTTTCGTTGACTGCAGTGATCTCAAAAATAAACAGAAAATTCGAAAGCCAATCTGCTACTGCACCTGTGTGTCGGAACGGTTCCGACACCGTCTCACTGGGTGCTGGGGCAGCTGCCATTCTTTTTCGTTGACCATGGTGACCTCGAAAACAAACAGAAAATTCGAAAGCCAATCCGCTGCTGCACCTGTGTGTCGGAACGGTTCCGACACTGGCCAACTTGGTACTGGTACAGTGCCTCTTCTTTTTCGTTGACCATGGTGAATTCTAAAATATACAGAAAATTCGACACCCAATCTCCTACTCCACCTGGAACAGGCCAGTTGGAATCACCCTACAGTGCCTCTGCATATGTTGCCTGGCTCTGAATTTTTTCCGAGGCTTCTCACAATATTTGAGATTCTGAGAGCGCCGCAACTGGGAGGTCGCACATTGGGTTGCCTTAACGGGGTCCAAATAGTAAATTTTGTGTTTGGGAGGGAAATTTAGGATTCGATTTTTAATTGCGGATCCGGAACAAGACCTTAAGAAATTTGGGAATCAAAACATTGCAACCATATGAGATGGTTGTAAGTATTTTGTAGTTCAAATTAACACAAGTCTGAAAAAGGCCTTTGTTCGACTTCAACCACAGATTTGTAATTCACAAAAGCTGTAGAGAATTATCTATGTAACTCTGGAGGGGGGATTTTGCCCCATTATGTCCCTTCTGGTGACGCAGACTAAACTTGTAAAATGGGAACTGCCCCCATACCCGAAAGAAACCGCCGCAAGATGGACCGCACATTAACATCGGGTTTCAAACGCATGGAATCGCCATATTTGTACCTCGGAGACCTGGATGCCTTGTAGGTGGAATTGAACATGAAAGTTTTTTCAGCTGATGTCGTTTGGAGGCGTCGGAGTGCAGCAAGACTGAGAAGGAAGACGGGCAAGGATTGGTCGAAAAGGTATTTAGCATCATTCGGAAAGTGCATTGGAAAGATGAGAGTAGATCAGCGGCCTGGGTGAAGCACAAGGTCTCTGCAAATGCATTGAGGAAATCGTTAGGCACCATGCCTCCGCAAGCAGACACGAAAGTTTCCAGATTAAAAAACCAGTGACACAAAAGCCGAAAATTGGGAAGCAGATAGCGTCGTCACTTGGTTTCGGACGGAGACAAAAGCTCAATGCTGTGCGTTTCATGTGTAATCATGGTTGGATTCCACTAGCTATAGCTCTGAATTTGTCCCACGCGAGAGATACCATAGTTGGAAATTAGTGGATGGGATGAGTGTGAGCCTCGAGTCGCATGGCTTGTGTGACCTACAATGTTGCACGGGCTAGAGTGGCGCTGGCATGGACCAAAATAATACCGAATATTTACCCCTGCGTACGGCGCTGAAGGTGGGTTTTACGTATCAGCCATAAACATGAAGGAATGGAGGGAAGACGTAGAAAATTCGCTCGAAATCGACCAATCGTCTGTGTGTAGCTTGCCTGGAATGTGTACAGCAAAGACAGAGATGTCTCAAGTACGAGTAAGTCTTGGCCCGACTTACACAACACTTGATGACATTTGTAAGCAGGTGGAGCCGACAACATAGCTGTAGACGACTCCGGCTCTGGGGAAGATTCGGACCAGTGAAAGCAGCAGCGACGAGTCAGAGCCCGAGCCCGAGGACAGCGACGGGGACGACGACAAGAAGAGGAAGAAAAAGAAAAAGAAAAAGAAGGCTTCCGTCTCCCGCGCCGCAGATGACAAGACCAAGAAGCGAAAGGCGAAGGTGACGACGAGTAAAATTTTCCAGTGCATTTTTTTCAGTTCCTGACGACAGTTTTAGGGACGACAAACCACAAGAAACCCAAGGTGCAAAAGAAGAAGAGCGGTCTTGACTCCGAGCACAAGTCCAAACCGAAGGCCAAAGGCCGCGAAGGTCTTGAAAATGATGAATCCATGGTTGCGCCGCATCAGCATCCAGAACATCGCACCCAAGGCTCCGACACGCAAAGAAGCACGCGGCGGCACTGCTAGCCGATAAGATCGGTCATGAATTGGAAAGTAGTCGAAAAGACCCACCAATGTCACTGCTTTGCACCGGCCCGGATGGGACAGGTAAATCAGTTATCTTCGGAGCCTGGAAAGAATTTTATGAAATTACTAGCCATCCGGAACGGTTGCGTTTAACTGCTCCTACACTTGCTACTGTGACGAAAGCGAGTCGGCTAAAAGTCGACAGAGTTTTTCATGAGAGTAGGCTCATTCGATTCGGACGGTGGATCCAGAGGGGATATCGTAGCCCGATTTTTGTTGGCCACCTCAAGACGATTTGGTGGGCCAGGTTGGGGTATTTTTGGCTGTGTGAGGGCAGAATGTGTGCCAGAGTACCAGAAGTGCTCGGGATTCTTAATGTGACCCTTACTTCAAATGTATTGTGACTTATAGTCAGCCCAATTTCCCTTGGCAGGTGTCACGAGCTGTGGATTTGAAGTACAAGTGACATTAAAAATCCCGGTAGCCCTCCGGAATACGCCCGGGCCGGTAGTAGCCGGTTCGCATCAATTTCCTTTTTCGGCTCATAGGTATGCCCATGGCGACCTCAATGGCCATCAAGGAGCATGGAGAGCCATTCAATGCACTTTTTACATGGAAATGCCATGCCAAGAGGATTTCCAATGCGCTAGTGCTATTCCCTACAGCGAAGAAATCACAGCGGCACTAACTCCCCACCGGGCTACACTTCAACGACTTTTGATTTCGCCCACACATTTTCCACAGGATGATATCCCTGCCCTCGCAAGTCTCACAAATCCCGACGGATCAGGCTAATATTCTGGAGACCTGGTGGTTGTTGACCGCGTTCAAGTAATGAACTGGTTTGAACGTCATGTTGCAAATAATGACCAGAGTCTGCGTCACACATGGATTGGGCGAATCCCGCTCGCACATGCATTCACCATTCTCTTTGCCCATCGCCGTCGTAAAATTATCATCACTGACAAAAGCTGCCCCCCTGTGGATTCCGAACCGAAACGCGCCCAGTTTCTTCTTGCGGCAGCGTGGGAATACCAGTGCACCGCGGCACCGGGAATGTGGGATGGTCTCCACGTCGAGCAGGAGTGCCTCGGCTATCTGGAGGAGCGGATGTTTGAGAACTCCGCGCGCGCGGGAATGGGCGGCACTGGCCAATGGGGCTTAGATTCTGGTGTTCATCAAGGACACTGGTTCCCGTATGCCAGTCTTCGTTCATACTGGAGCAAGGACGATGCTCCGGATGCCACTGAAGAAGACTTACAGGTAAGCCATTTTGGATTTTTTCCCCCGTTCAATTTGATCCGGTGATAACCAATACTCTTAGCCCGGGTCCGACTTCCAGGATGATACAGAAGACGAAGTCGTGGCTGTCGAACAACTGCCACAAATTCGGCCCAAGCCCAGGCCGCTGAAAAGGAAACAAGAGGCGGAAGATACAGTTTCCACAAAAACATCAGTTCCAGGTGGTCCGAGAGGAAAGATCAAGAAGAAAAAGTAAACGTAGGAATACCTGTAATGTAGAAATGAAAACGATGGTACTTCGATTTCGAGAATTTATTGTCTGTTTCGTGTTAAGCGCTGGACATTTTATTGATTTGGCATTCGTGGTGTACAAACAAGTTGCCTATGTGCACTTTCCATGTCCTTCAGGGACATGGAAAGTGCACATAGGCAATCAAAGAGTTTTACCGTACACTACAGCGAAATTCCCGCGCCGAGGACGACATTGCCAACGCCGAAAGCCTTCGTGCCAAACGGCTTGGGGCTGAGATCAAGAAAACGTGCTCGGTAGCGGTCCTGAAGGCCACAGGTGATATTCCAGTTGAGAGGAAACAGGTAAGATAGCCGTACTTCATCTCAAGGATCTGTCATCATAGACAGCCACAATGGCGACGCGTTCGGCGTGGGGGGTTTATGAACGGCCTGAGAGGGGCCTGTGGATTGTAGAAAGCGGGTTAGTTCTTGAGTGATGATCCAGAAGTGAGAGAGATCGACTTACTTCAGTCTGATGTCTCAATGCAAGATCAAAAGACGGCTGCAACGACGAGTCGTTTCAAGAGTGAGCCAGAATTCGAATGCGGGGACGGCCTGCGAGTGTCCTAAGTGTCGTACGACTCGTATGGAGCATTTGAGTTCAAGAGAAACGTGTAAGAATGGGTTATGATACACGCGCTTTGGTTTTCATGTCCGTCATTATGTGTTACCAACATATCGGGCTGAATGAGGTCTGGACAGCACCGCCTTCGTCCAGTATGGAGAGCTTCCAAGCCCCTAGCTTAACAACCAGGGAAACGACCGGAAAAGCGAAGACACCGTTTTGTTCAGAATCGCGCTGGCTACCAGCAAAAAATGGACCCCAAAAAATCAGATCTCCATAGCCACTGTGCCGTAGCCTAACGCAGCCGTTGACAATTCTCACCCGATGCATTGTCTTCGTGGACATTTTGAGTGCATCCGGGGACGATTCCGTCAAGTCGTCCATCACGGATATGCTCCAAAATGGGGGCAAGGGTTTGTTTCTCCATTACTCTCACTTTCTTTCGCCTGACGGCGATACAGGTCCCGTGGAATGTTGGGTAGACGCTAGCGCACATTGTCTATCAAAATGGACGCCCGAGGACATTTTTGCGTTACCAAAGAGTGTCTCTCTGGCCCATAACGCCACACTCAAACGCGCTACATCAGCGTATTATCTGACGCCAAACCACTCCTCGTTGGGATGAAATGGGTTGTCCAGTCTGCAGACAACTCGCCCACAATGAATTTTGGTCTTGGTCACGGGTCATGGTGCCCAGTGACGAATGTAAAATGTGTGACATTGGGGCCAAATCTCCCTTGGAGGTGCAAAAAAGGCAGAATTTTCAAGAAAAAATCGTCTTGAATGCCGAATTTTTGGAGGTGTCACGCCAAAATTTGTTGGTTGCCGAAGTGCCGAATTGGTATTTTGGGTCACGGGTCACAACCCGTGCCGAATTGAATGAAATTGTACAGTATTTCCAGTGCGCATGTTTTATTACTCTCGTAGTTTCTGCTTTGTAGTATTAGAGACTTTGCGGTGAGCCACCGGGAGCCACCTGGTGGCTCATCAGGCATGCGGAGCCAGGTGGCTCCACACCAAATTTTGGGTGTGGTGGCTCTCCGGTGGCTTGTGAGTAGATCAGGTATGACATCATACCTGAATATTTTACACTCATTTATCCTCAATTGGAGAGCCACCTCTCACCGCATGCCGGAAGAGCCACCAGGTGGCTCCTGGTGGCTCACCGCAAAGCCTCTACTGTACTATTTCGATCAATTCGTATGTCACGCATCACAGGGCCTAAAATTTACGAATTTTTTCGTACATGTCACAGGTCACCGGGGCCATGTACGAAACCCTCAAACAAGTCACAGAAATGCTGGAAAAGGGCTCAAAAACCCGATTTTTCGTCTCCGCGCATGTGCAGTTAGCCAGCGACGCCGCGGCCCCCATGCTGCTCAACGACTCGTAGAAACATTTTCATGCGCTCCTCAGCCATAACGGCGGCTGTCGGATTGGGGAGCAGGAACCGTTGGCTGTCAAACCAATGTGCCAAAGAAAAATATGCGAGGATGCCACATGAATGCGGGTCGGTTTGCTTTGGGATTGGTAGGTCTGTCCATTTGAATTGGATGCCAAGGTGCTGATGGAGCCACCAGTCGAGATGTGAACGCAGGCCCGATGGTAAGGTGCGGCGGAATCCATCCCCATAGCCAATGACTTCCGCCTCGCAGTCGATAGTGAGTGCGATCCAATGATTGTCGTTGATGTTCGCAATTGCACCCAGTCGATTGTGCTTATGAATCGCAAATGCTTCTCCTAGCCGGCGCAGCCATCGAATACCAGTACCAGTACAATACATCTCAGGGTTCGAGTACGCCTGAGCGAGCGCGTGTACAAAGTATGTTGTCTGGATTGTACTCGTGCTGCCATCACCGAGCTCCAGATCTGCAGCGAGAAGCTCGAGCATCTGATCCTCGTGGTCGGTGTTTAACCATTCGGTGGTGAACCAGCGCGCGAGACTGCTGACAGAATGGTCGCCTTTGAAGCCTTTAATGACACCATCCCAGGGAAATTCTTCGAGGACCTGTAGCGCAACCCTGGCTCGGTCAGCGGTGACTTCAGTGGTCGTGGATTTCTCGAGGTTTGCGTGAACATGATCCACCGCGGTACGCCACAGAGTCCGCGCCTCGCGCACGGGCTCCATCCTCGACCAGATTGTCGCCAACCAGGGTGGATACCGGTCGCCTTTCCCTCGGTGCGTCGGTGAGTGTACTAGCACGATTGACTTGATCTCTGGGTCGGAGAGTATTGCTTGGCCAAGGGCCTTAACCACAAATGCAGGTGGTACCGGAATCTCGAGGGCATGAAACGTGGTGACAGTTGGATGCTGGTCAGAGAGGTAGTCACTGGGATCCGCAAAGGTGGTGGATTTGGGCTGGGGTGGTAGCCGAAGCTCCATGAGCTGGGAGATGGGGAGGTCGGGAGCGGGTAGCGAGAGCTTTTCCGGCCCATCCGGGATCCTCAGGACTTCGGGAAGAATAGCCATTGCGGCGAGGGCGTCGAAAAAGGAAAATTGGAATATGATCATGTGAGCAAATGATTGGATTGATCGCAAGTGCTTTGGCTTGGTTTCTGATCGAGTATCATTACTTTAATCCATTGTAAGTGTGCCTGGTAGCAGCTAGGAAACAAATTAGGCATATGTGAGGCTTGCCTTGAATTTGCGACCGATTTACGAAAAAAAAAAAAGTGTCACGCTCAGCCTGACCGAAGTACGAAATCTAAATTTCGTTTCCCGCGGTCACAGGTCACAGGCCGGTTCGAATTGATCGAAATAGTACAGTATCTGTTACTTCGACACTGTGATTGTACACATTCGAACCGCGGTGAAATGTCTCACACATCAGAAATATTTTGCCATAAAAGGCTCACGAGGTCACAACATCTGATCGACGTCGGTTTGGCGTCGCTTGCAGCCGCCAATCATCCATCAATGCCGTGCCGTCATGCCAAGCCCGCTCCCGAAGTTCGGGCGGGATTCAAACGGAATCTGCCCACGGGCTCCCGCTCCCCCACGCCCTGGAGATTTCTTTGACCATTGAAGTGACGTTCTATAAATATACACATATTGCACTGGAGCCTGCGGCCATCAGCCGGCATCCTTATAGATGCGTTTTCGTTTTCGTTTCTCGTACATACCCCGTGCCTTTGGATCCCCTTGCTCCACCGTGACACATCTTGCACTCGTGAGTGTTGTTTCTTCATTTGAACTCTTGGTGAGGGCCCTGAGGGAGGTGGACAGAAAGTGGAGGGTGGAGGACCAGGACCACTGCCACTGGAGGTGAAGGGCCCCAGCAACATGCACGTGATAGAAATACACTGCCAAATAAGCGCACGGACCTCTCGGTCCAAAGTTTAATAAATACCGACTGACTTGCCGACCAGCAAATAATTTAGGTTAAAAAAAACAGTCAAATTATGGATGAACATATATCGTTGCAGCCAACTGGGACCATGCAGCTTGGTTCAACGATGACAACGGTTAATGTTAACAACAGCGTATGTATGATGGCTTCTTGCCTTGACCTTGCGCTCATCGGTTTATCTTTATCAGCCCACTCTACCATCTTCAAGCAGTACAGCTCCATCGAGTACGCAGGCTGGTTGTAGTCTCTCACAGACAGACACTTCAATATTTTCTGATCTCGTTCCTCGATATAAGCTGGAAGCCCAAAAGCTTATCGGAACTTTGAAGTGGCCGATGGACTTATTTTCCTACGTCGTAGCGATAACAAGGTTTTATGCATTCCAGATCTTACTTTTCGTCGCAGAAGAGTCCGCGAAATTGTCATGTCCGAGGCACATTCTGTGCTTGCGCATCTTGGCCCTCGTAAAACTCTGGATTACCTCCGAGACCATGTGTGGTGGAAAGACATGGTCGACGACACGAGTGCTTTTTGCAACTCGTGCCATACATGCAAGCAGAGTAAACCGAGCAATCAGAAGCCGTATGGTTTATTGCATTCGCTATCCCCGCCAGCTCAGCCTTGGGATTCAATTGGTGTGGACTTTGTCGGTCCGCTACCAGAATCCAAGAATCGCGATGGAGTCTTTAACTCCATAACTGTCGTAATTGACCTGCTTGACAGGCATGGTACATTTAACTCCCAGCCGAATCAATTACACGGCGCGTCAAATGGCTGAACTTATGTTTGAGCACGTCTATAAATTACATGGGCTTCCTAAGTCAATTGTGAGCGACAGGGATGTCCTTTTCACCAGCATGTTCTGGGCGACGACTGCATGAATTAATCGGGACGAAGCTCCATATGTCTAGTGCTTACCATCCAGAGTCAGATGGCGGAACTGAGCGTGCCAACCGAACGGTTACGCAAATGCTGCGGCAATGCATCGGCCCCAAACAGAAGGATTGGGTGTCGAAGTTACCTGCCATTGAGTTCGCTATGAATTCCGCGCGCTCAGAGAGCACTGGATACGCACCGTTCTTCCTGAACACAGGGAGAATGCCACGCTCTTTGATCTGGGACACGGACAAAAACCGGGACTACCCGGGTATCGCGAATTTTGCTATGCAACGCAGATTGGCCATCATGGCTGCACACGACAGCATGATAGCCGCTCGGGTGAAGCAGACCCGAAACGCCAACCGAAAACGGCAGGAGGAACCTTTTCGGAAGGATGACTTGGTCTACCTGTCAACAAAAAACATCAAGTTCGAAAAAGGCCTTGCACGCAAGCTCATTCCAAAATTCATTGGACCCTACGCCATCCTTCGGGACTTCGGAAACTCCTCTTTCAAAGTGGAACTTCCCGCTAATATGAAGCAACGGGGAGTACACGATGTTTTTCACGCATCATTGCTTCGGATTCACGTACCGAATGATGATCGCCGTTTCCCCGGAAGGTTAGAATCTCAACTGGGGGATCTCGACTGACGCCACGAACGAGTGGGCTGTCGAACGTATCACTGGGCACTACGGACGCCGAAGTGAAGCTATTTTTGAGGTCCTGTGGAAGTCGGGAGACTCCACTTGGATGCCGTATGACCAGGCGAGCAAATTGGTTGCCTTGAACGAATACTTGGAGACAATCGGGATCTCTGATATCAAGGCTTGACCTTACGGGTCTGGGAAACCACCTGCTGATGATCCGCAGGTGCTCGCGGGCAGTGTTGGCCTTGATTTCGGTCTACCGCAGCTGGATAAATCAGCCCATGGAATGGGAGACGGGTATCCAAAATCTCCCACATTGCCCACTGCAGAAACGCCGCTCGAAGCTCTCGTTAACCTGCTCAATTTATTTCCCATGGTCTGGCACGGCGACATCATCGAGAACTCGAAGATCTCCGCAGACTACGCCGAGTGGAACTCGGCTCATCCCTTTTGCATCCGCCAAAACCGCGAGTCCTTCGTCCTTTACACCGATGATCCCAACGACTGCGGCACGGCGTACCACGCCTGCGACCTCCAAGTCGCTATCCTGCACAACCGCCTGCTCCACAACCCCGACCGCGATATCAACTATAACCCGGCTGTTTATCCGAAGCTCGTCGAGCACTTGAACCATTACGACGCTGTTCGCTGGGCCGTGTACCATCCGGTTGACGATTGCATCAGTTGGCCTTCGCCTATCACGTCGGGCGAGCTCTCGCTGCCGACGCTTCAGGAATTCATGGTCCGCGACTCGGACGTCTTCGTCACCACCCTGCCCAAGGGCAAGGTTATTGTCGACGAGGAGTTCCAGAAGCGCGGGATTGCTTTGATACTCGAAGCGGATAGCCGCCGCAGCCGCGCGATTGAGACGTCGAAGGAGAAGGTTGCCATTAGGCGGGCCGGAGACTTTGAAGGCAAGCTCTCACCGGAGGAGCGTGCGAAGTTGGCTGCAAAGGTGGCGTCTTCCCGCGCCGAGTACGTCAAGCGTGTTGGGAAGAAGACCGCCACGCCGGCGAACCCCCAGGGCGAAGGGGACAGCGGCGCTGGAGGCGCAGGGGGGGCCGCAGGGCCAAGCATAGCGATGGAAGAGTGAGCTCGTCGCGCTGCGCCGAGCTGGAGGGCGTATGTAACGGCTACATCACTTCACCTCACTCGTACGCATTCCTTATACCTTATCCTTTTTCTTTGTTCTTCCACGAACCCCACACTCCTTTATTCTTGTCTTCGGACTCTACACAATCATTGCATCCGTTTATCTTATCGTTCCCATCACTTGGTCGTACAGCCACTTGATCCACCGTATATAAAGTGACATGTAACGTAGTTAGTTCTTCGGTTAATCTACCACTTACAACAGTCAGATTCGCCACCCCTCGTGTGTCGGAACTCGTATCCTACGCTTCCGCCACAGCACAAGACCAGTGCGACATGAACTTGAACGTATGACAGCGAAGAGGTCATGTCGTGCGCGCATGAGAAGAGCCGAAACGCGGCGGGACCGAAGTTGGGCCAGTAAATACTGCACCAGACGCAGAGCGAACTGCTCGGAGGCCCTAGTGTTGAGGTGGGAGAAATGGCAGGCCATATGGCTATGAGATTGAGGGGGTAAAACTAAATCGGGTCTTGAAGGGAGAACGGGATGGAAAATGTTGCCCGTTGACGTCTTGATACTTGTTCACGAACGACGAGAGCAGTAGCAATGCCGGCAAATTACAGAAGCGTCTGAAGCTAAGAGGAGCCATTTGCCTTGTAGACCTCTGCATATTGTTCTTGGTGTTTTGACGGATTTGAAGTCGGAAATCTTATGCCACACAATTTTGCGCGCTTGGACTTGGTCCCACTTGCCGTATAAGACTAGAGCTGTGCCTTGACGAGGAAGTGCCAGGTGGGCGCATGAAAGCTTGACAGTCGCCGAGAGTTGCAATGATCGACTCGCTCCGTAATCCGGCTCGCAGTGTGTAGATACGAGTGTGGGAGAGGCTCGGAGAAGCAGCCACAGAGGGAGGGAAGAAGATATCGAGGGCGGAAAGATGGTGGTGGAAGGAGGGCAAGACGCGTTGACACGACATCAACAATAAACGAACCACCCGTGATGCATTGATGGTTTCATGGTCTGATCCGACGGAGATGGCGGCGCACGGCAAGGCGCACGGACTTGCTCTTCAGGCAAACTGGAAGCTTCGGTTTGGAATTGACTCGGACTTCACTACGTAGCTCTTGAGCTTTCCGACGAATTTTCCCAGCCACGCCAATTGGCTTCGGAGTTGGCTTCAAGTTATTAAGTATAATGTATGGGTGGCCAGTTCCTTGTAATCAGGCGCCGAGGTAAGCAATATAGTGAATATAGGTGCTACAGTTAAGTGTAGTTCGACGTACAGGCTGTCACAAAAAAAAATGCGCACCCCCCTATTTTGTCATAATTCGGCAACTACTCAAGATTTTGAGCCAAAATAAGATGTCACATTGTCGAGAGAGCCGGCGCCGACGTTTTGCGTATCTTGATTGCATCATAGTATCCTGATGTGCCATCAGAAGAGGCCAAATATAAAAACGTGTATTTTTTAGCTTGATAAATGATTTTTTTGGAGAAAATCTAAATCACCCAAATTGTAGCCCGAGATGTACTAAGAAACTTGCAAAGTTGAATCATGCAAAAAATACAGGCAATAACTCGTTACAGAGCCCGCAAAGTGGCCGTTTTGGGCATTTTTTTCGCTGTTTTGGGCATTTTTGGCTGTTTTTGGCCACTTTGCGGGCTCTGTAGCGAGTTACTGCCTGTATATTTTCGGATGATTCAACTTGGCAAATTGCTTAGTACATCTCGGGCTACAATTTTGGTGATTTAGATTTTCTCCAAAAAATCATTTATCAAGCTAAAAATACATGTTTTTATATTTGGCCTCTTCTGATGGCACATCGGAATACTATGATGCGATCAACACATGCAAAACGTCGGCGCCGGCTCTCTCGACAATGTGACATCTTAGTTTGGCTCAAAATCTTAAGTGGTTGCCGAATTATGACAAAATAGGGGGGTGCGCATTTTTTTTTGTGACAGACTGTAGTATTGGTGAGAAGCAGGTATTTTATTTTCCCAATGCACTTCCAGGAGGCACGGAAGTACTGTACCATTTCGATCAAATCGACAGTCACGCGTCGCGCACCTGTGTCGATGTCAAACTTTGGTCGAGGTCACGTGTCACGCGAGCCTTTGTCGAACCTCCCGAACGTGACATGAGCATAAAAATTGACCTGAAGGTGCCAAAAAGACGAAATTTCCGGTCCGAATGTCGAAAATTTCGGGTGTGTCACACAAAATTTTGGCCGGTGTCGAAATGTCGAATAGGTAAATCGGGTCCACGCATCACGCCCGGTGTCGATTTGATCGAAATAGTACAGTATGGCAGTAACATGGACATCCAGCTGGCGACTCGCTGGTATGTCGGCTAGAAATTCCAGCTGGATACCAGCAGACATCCAGATGGCACCAGGAATCATGGCAGGTGGTTCCCACGTAGCTGCTCCAGGTAGAGTCAATATGCGGGCACTTTGCAGTCCCCTACCCAGCCACACTTCCGGGGTTGGGGAAGACAGAGTAGCAATATTCAAAGTGAAATCTGAGGCTGCATGAGTTTGAGTAATATCAATTTACTAATTTTTGTTAAGCGGGGAAACTCAGATGGGCGCAGATAGGGTGCTGATACAGCGGGGTCTCAGATGGGTCTCAGATATGGGGGCGAAAAGCCTGGATGCATAGCAGACTAGCTAGCTATATACATACAAGAACAATAAGAACACCTACTCCCAGCCCCATCGCTTCACACAGACAGAGATTGGCGACGCAATCATCCAACATTTGGGCGAAAATCATGTGTGCCGAAAATAATCGATCTAAAGACCCCATACTTATAGGTTTTGACATTGGGATCTATGTCAGGGCCAATTATATATGAAGCCTAAGATGTCCAGGTAGTTTGAGAGCAGATAATTTACAAATTATGGTCATGCGACACACATTTCCGGTTACTTTTGTGGATAGCGAGTAGTCGACCCCTCCATAGCTACCGTACTTACACCAGTCTAGTTTACCTGGAGTACTGCCGCATAGCCTTTGGGCCAGGTACAGCAACCAATAAAATTTCAGTTCAGTTCAGTTCAGTTTGGGGGCAACATGGAGCCTCTATTTTTCTGAGTCCAGAAATTGTAGGAAACCAATTTGAATGCAGACTGACCACTATGCTTCTGTTCACAGACAACAGGTTTGGGATTCTGGACTCACCTACCTACACCCTTAGACCAATGCAAGACCTGTAAGAAAATTGGGCGCAATAGTAGAACATGCCGGATGTATGCGTTGACGGCTAACCGAGACACAGCCTCATAGAGCCCTTGATTAGAGCTTATTTGCAACCGATCAAGTAAATCGTTTCTGAAGATAAGCGAAAGTATCGATTCGGCCGCGTGTGAAAGAATGGGTTTTCAGGACCGGCATCAATGACGGCGGCAAGTCCGGCGGCTTGACGGACTTTGAATTTAGTTACCTATGACGTCTTTGCTATCGGCTAGATCCACAGCATAATTACACGCCGGTGCCAAACAGCGACAACATTACACGCCGGTGGCAAACACTGTCCTCTTCTGCACTCATCTCCAGTGCTCTACCCATGTCTTCCCTTCCGCCTGCGCGTCCCATTCAATCTCTCGACCAAGAGAACTCATTTCCCAGCTATTATGAACGATGCCTCGGACTTACCTGAGTTTCCACCTTGTCAACCCCTGTGTCAATCCCGAAATTTGGTCCCGGTCACGCGTCACGCGAGCCGCTGTCGAACCTCCCAAGCATCACACCCAGCTCAAAACTGCCTGGAAGACGCAAAAAAAACACAAAATTTTCGTTCCGACTGTCGAAATTTTGGAGGGTGTCACGCAAAATTTCGGCCGGTGTCGAATTGTCGAATAGGTGAAATTGGTCACGCGTCACACCCCCTGTCGATTTGAAGGAAAAAAACCAGTACGAGACGCACGAGAAGGATGTGGAAAAGGTACTTGCCGCGCTTGACAAAGAACATCTTGTTTGAAATCCTGACAAATGTTCCTAGGCGCAGGACGAAATCTTGTACCTTGGCCATTACGTCTCTGGCAACGGCATTCAGGTCAACCCCGACAAAGTTAAAGCGATTACTGAATGGCCCGTACCTTCGAATAATTCTTGACTCCATTTCAGCGAATCAAACGGAAACTACTGCCACCGGGACCGCCAGCGGTAAAGGAAAATTCCAGACACGCATCTATAGTTTTTCAATACAGTCCGTAGATGTCAGGGATCTACTGGGTGCCGTCCACACCCATGCCATTGCCATCCCTTCAATGAGTTTTTCCGCCGCGGGCTCGAGATTTGGTTGTATCTTGATCATTCATTCACTCATTCTGCTAGTTACGAGGAGCGGGCCTGGAGCGAGGGAGCTGGTTTGCCTCAAATTGCATTACTTAGAATCCAATTATAGAATCGGCTACTTACATTCGGATCTTACCTGAGGCCCGGCAGCTGGATGATTGTCGGAGGATGCCGATGCCGGAAGATCTCGCAATATTCGCGCCGCCCGCATGAAATTCTGCGTCCCCGCGCCGGTGATGAAGTGACGCTCTATATGTAGCCCTATTGCAGCACGGGTGATTGGGGCCTCCAGCTCGGATCTCACCCGGCCGATTCTATTATTGGAATCTAAGGCAATTCTAACACGATTCTAGTGCACCTGATGAGGCCCTTAGTCTTTATGTTGGAGAGTGGCGTGAACGTTCCGATCGATTTCAATTGGCAATAAATGTCGCCCAGGTTTAGTCTCTTGACGGAGGCGCGGTATAGAATCTCATGCCTCGCTTGATTTATATAGCGCTTACTATAAGATTCATTGAAGCGGCTCACAGTTGAGCGTTCAGGCAGTTCATCGTGTCGTTTTCAAGGAGTAGAAATAATCGAGACCTGACAGAAGGTACCCAAAAATCTATAGCGACATAGGATCTTTTTATCGCGGAAAACCGTATTTCAAGGTCTGAATTGTTTTAAAGTACATAGCTTTCAACCTTTGATATTTATTCAGCCTGTCGACGTCGACGTAAAATAGGATCCAACTCACCAAACTGGTTACCGCTCAATCCCCAGCCACGGTGTAGGCTTCTCATTTTGCTCCAGCGGTGTGTAGTCAAGGGACACGTCAAGGCCGCGGGCGAGAAATGGCCCTAACATCAGGAATCTCTGGCGCGGAGTATATTTGGCCTCTTCTGATGGCACATCAGAATACTATGATGCGATCAACACATGCAAAACGTCGGCGCCGGCTCTCTCGACAATGTGACATCTTAGTTTGGCTCAAAATCTCAAGTGGTTGCCGAATCATAACAAAATAGGGGGGTGCGCATTTTTTTTTGTGACAGACTGTACGGCACTGCTGGCAATTAATCGAGTACGAACCTGGTCAAAGGACAGTTCTAAAGGGTCTGTGCCGAGGAGGATGAGCCAGAAACCGGCCGTTAGGATCAGTTTGTTTTTTGGCGACGCAGAAGACCCCGTGGTCATGAAGTCGAAATATGTTTGGGACGGTACGAACTTTCCGGATTCCTTGAGATATACCGCCATCATCAGGTGCGTTGCAGCGCTAATGTGTGTCAACTGCTCGTGAAGCGAGAGTTTCACATTAGTATATGCCTCCAGGACATGCCGATAGAGTGCGCCCAATAACCGCAACACACGCCGCGTGTTGCGCACGGAAGGTGGACTCTGCGATTTCTTGGTCCGAATAAATACTTCCGTCCAGCATTCGCATGATTGCCAATTTTCTAATGATTGCCGAGGAGTGAACACCATACACATATTTTTACTCTGGGTCCTATACATGAAAAGACAACGAACACAGCCACCGATCAAAAGCGTGATAAAAGCGTGATATATCAGGTGATATATCACCAATCAGAGTGCTTCATACTTACTACGATTCAACTGCGCACCCGTGACCTACTATCTTGAGGAACCTCTCCACCGGAAGATCACCGCTTGACACGGCCTCCCTCAGGGCGGAATTGTCTTTGTCCCGGAGGTAACTGAACAATGTTTGTGTTGCCTTGAGGTAGAGCCCATTGCCTCCACGATACTCCTTGTGCACTGCAGCCTCGATATCTGTCGCCTTCAGAAGGATCAACTCGAAAGCTGGCCGCGATGAGTGGATGAAACAGCGGCAAGTGGAGCACTCACGAGCACCGGAGTCAAAAGCAAGAATATCGTACACCATCTCGATGCAGCTATTCCGTGTTTTGTCGCCCGTGAGACCGCTGTACACGGTACTTGATCTCATCTCCCCCCCTCCCTGTTTGGAAGTTTGTTTCTGCGGGGACTCCGTGGTGCCTACAATCGTGTCACGAAACCGCGCCACTTTTTTCCTCGCTCTTTCCTCTTCAACGACCGCCTTCCAGTCCTTGACTATTTCTTTCGCGAGGTTTGATATGCTTGGCGAAGCATGGTATCGTAGCCTTCCAACCGTTAGGCTGCCCCGGCAGTCCTTAACAAACAAAGGGTGAGATGAAGACAAACGTAAAACATCAAGTGAGCCAACCCTCAAAATGGTCTCATTTATTTGAAAATTATGCATGGCAGTCAAAATAGCAAGAATTTCACGCTCCTGCCGAAAATGAGGGGGATTTAACTTGTATTGGTCCAAACAAATATCATACCGATTCATTGGGTGTGCGCTGTGTAATTGTCTGACGAGGGTTTTGAAGCCCAGCATCTCGTGAAGGCAAGATGGCGGGGGTTTCAAGATTTCAGTGCCGGTCCCATCCGCAATTTAAACGTTCATCGGAACTATGGCAACCGAACGTCCATCACATCATGATTCTGATTGACAGCTGTCATCGTCATCCAAGTCCCGGGACCCCTGTCAATAATAAGTAGCTACCAAGATAGACAGAGACATGGAGAAGAAAGCAGCGCAGACAGGTGGGAGATAGGAAGCAGGAGAAAGTAATGAGCTGGCATTTTTGACGTCGCTTGTCAGGACTTGAAACGGCATCATGATTTCGGGCAGCTTCGGGCAGACCCCAAGCAGGAAAAAGAAAAAGAAAGCAAATCGTGAGGCTCGAACTCAGGACGTCCGCATCGAAAGTTCGCCCATGTTAGAAGTGAAAGTTTCAAATTTTGGTGGGGCTTCTGCCAGATTAGGGCATTTCAAACACTATTGAATGGTTTAATTCGCATTTTGAACCACATGCCCCGAAATGGCATTCTGAATCACATGCTTTGTAATGTCACTTTAAACACTATTAAATCGTTTAATTCGCATTTGGAACCACATGCCCCAAAATGCCATTTTGAATCACATGCTTTGTAATGGCATTTTGTGCACTATTGAATTAGGCTCGTTACCAGCCACTATAGCAGGGGAAACAATGACGGGCAAGTATTGTTTGTTATAGTAACTATTACTTTGCTTGCTCGTCAATAGTCCCTCTACTATAGCGGCTGGTACTGAGCCTAC
This sequence comes from Mycena olivaceomarginata, assembly GCA_029378375.1. NCBI lineage: Eukaryota > Fungi > Basidiomycota > Agaricomycetes > Agaricales > Mycenaceae > Mycena > Mycena olivaceomarginata. The sequence continues at coordinate 162,223 of JARKIC010000134.1, read as the reverse complement.
TATTGAATGGTTGAATTTGCATTTTGAACCCCATGCCCCGAAATGGCATTTTCAATCACATGCTTCGTAATGGCATTTTAAGCACTATTGAATGGTTTATTTCGCATTTTGAACCACCTTCGTCGACTATGGGAAATCACCCCTCCTCACTTATCGCTTGGGTTTTTGGTTCACGAGGCAAAGGAGGTTCGAATCCTCCCGAAGGCATTGTTGAACTGGACACTACTTTTTACTCCCTCCCGCTACTCCGACGATCCGCTTGGGAATAAGAAGTTGCCGATTCAATCCGAGTCCCCCGACCATTTTATTATCGAAGTAGGGCTTCCTTAGTCTGGATGACTTGTTCCAGTCATTTGCAGCACTAGAAAGTCTTTGCTGATTACTGGAAATCATCCCGCCTCCTTGGAATGTTGCGCCCCGGATGATAGAGGTTCAAATCCTCCGGAAGGATTAGACGAAAGGGGGTGTAAGTCTTTTTTTTGACGCTCCGCAGAGTCCCCGACCTGCCCAACACGACTGAACTGAATGCCGTTGTCCGTTAGTGGTAACCCCCGCCCCGTCTTGGGATGTCCCGCGTGGGATGAAGGGTTCGATTCCCCTGGATGCCCCTGTTTGCTTAAGAATGAAGCCCAGCGAGTCCCTGACAAACCATCGTCACGTCGATTTTGCCAAGGGCTTTGATCAGCCTGTGCAACGGGAGGATTTGATCTGAATTTCCTTTTCGAGCAGTGCAGTGCTGCTGTGGTTGCACCTGTTTGATCAAGAATGAAACCCAGCAAGTCCCCGACAAACCAGCCTGGAGCGCTGATTCCAACTGGAATTTTGCGGGCAAGTGCCTCGTCACATCGATTTTGCCAAGGGCTTTGATCCGCAGTGCAACAGGCAGATTTGATATGAATTTCCTTTTCGAGCGGTGCAGTGCTGCTGTGGTTGCACCTGGTTCAGCCGACTCCTTTATCTCCAAAGACGATCCGAAACTTCATGTGGCCAACTTTTCGCAGAGACCTGTTACAATCTCCGACATCAGCAAAAAATGTTGAGTCTATCGCGTACAACATAGCTGGGATAGCTCGCATACCAGATTGGTCTAACCCCTGTTCTGTAGTGCCGAATAGCTCTGGGTGGGTGCTATGAACTGCTATTTTAGCACTTGATAGCCGTACGCCACCACTCAAATAGTGCTCCATATTGCTCTGGGTCTACCGAACTACGCCGCTATCTAGTGTTGGATAGCACAAGATATTCAATGCTCATAGCCAGTGAAGAGGTAGTCTTGTAGCAATCAGGGTTCGATTGTTGGGCGGCTGCCTGATTATGCAATCAGGTGGCTGTGCCCACAGGTGTTTCCTTTCCTTCGTAGCACAATGAATACAACATGAATATATGTAAAACAATCTGTGCAGCTTCATGAAGTGAAATGGATGATATCCTCCAGCGAGAATTAAGTATTTTGGCTAGCCAATCTCTCAATCCATGAGCAACCAAAAAAATGATTAGCTAAGCTGCTGTTCACAAATCTATCCGATATCAGCACGAAGGTTTGCACCAATCGCTTAGGTGTAAGGGAAGGATTGCCTCATTAGAAGGACCTCTACATGCTCAAATATTTGTAGCATTATCGCCCAAGAGGCCGCCCCAGAATAAGGCCACAAAGAATTGATCACTCAGCCAACAACATCCCTGTGATTATAAACAGACTCTATATTGATACTTACTTGTTCGTCATCCATATAGAGTATCTGTCACAGAGAATAGTGAAGAGGGACAATGATAATTGAATATTGTGTCGCAAAGATGAAAGTCGACATTCCAGAAGGGAAATTCTGGCTCATACTACTCATATATTACCGCTGCACTCGTCCGGGAGTGCTGACACCGAGTCGTCATAGCGGGTTACTTGTCTGGACGATTTCTGGGTTCTCGAGCCCTTGCTCGGGAAGCCATCCTGAGCCGATGGTTCTCCCAAAAGCCCTTGGGTCTGCATCTTCGGAAGCAGATGGTGTGCATGCTTTCTGCAAAGGGAAAGACGTACGACAGCCTTCTGTTGAACTGGTGGACATTGGGGATTTTTACCTGGAAGGAGAGAACTCTGACCAGGTCCCACAAGGTTTTAACCAGGGGTCCTGCCAGCTCACAGTTTGCCAGCGTCTTGTGCGATCGACCCCTTGGAATTTTTGCATGCTCATTGGCATCTTGTAGATTTCTGTAAGGATAACCCCTGAACAGTGCTACATGTTTGTCTTCCGTAAACTCGTTGTTCAGCCTGTGGACCACGCGAGTATAATATATCCTTCTTGCATCAACATTCTTGGTACCGCGTCCACGTCGCGTCGATTCTCCTTCAGCTAGCAGTATTCCCATGTGTCCCCATTATTATAGCTGTGATTGCGGCTGCAATATGCGTGCATGTCGTGGCAGCAGTGACCACGACCCGAGTCGCCGCATTCCTCAGAACCCGAAACTGCGCCGATGTGGACAAGTAAATAAGGGCACGTTACCGTATAACCTCAGGCCTCAGCACGCCCTTTTGCTTTTTGTAAGCAGCAAAAACTATTTGTTAAGTATCGGGAACAATTGTATCTAAAATCTCTCCCGTGTCCTGGATTCCCGGCAGCCAAGCATCGACTAGCTCTATCGAGTGTACAATCTCGGACGGCGTTGGATAAATCTCTGGATTGCTCTCTCCCTCCTCCAGATTAATGTCTCCTTCCTCTGGCTTGAGGTCTCTCCTCTTGGATCCGGACGAAAAGTCAAGATATAGCCCGTACGGATCTCTATACTCGGACGGGCTAGGTGTAAGGATGCCGGTACAATTGTGGACCAATGTCAAATCAGCGTCGATAATTGTCGCCGGCCAGGTTGCACGCTCCCAGAGAGACGCTAGGGCGGCCGGTATGGTGTTTGATTGTCAGGAGTGCAACGATAATACGTAGTCGCCCAAGGAGACCTTCCCCATCACCTGGAACATAAGGAGGGAATGCAATTTGATCGACGACGAGTGATCGGTAGCGATAATACGACTCGTCAAGATATGCGATGTGGGCGACGAGGAAGAGAGTCATATCGCGGAAAGCGATACCAAATATACAGGCAGGAGGGTCGGACGGTCCGGGGACAGTAGCTGGCGCCTGATGATGTCGCGCGCCGAGGAGCGCCACCAAGTGCGGTTGAACAGCATGTGCTAACTGCATCAACTCCTGGCTCGTAAGGCCACCCGATGTAACTTGGCTGTCCTCAAGCTGAATCCCAATCGTAATCGCAGGAGACGAGAAACACACAGGTGCCTTGCGCGACCTGCGAAGCATGGACTCACTCGTAGGTTTCCACTCTGGTACTAACGCGAAGTCGATGCTCGGAGATTTCGCGCCTAAACGAGAGGGAAAGCGCATATCAGGATGTCTGTGAGACTGTGAGCATTTGATATTAGGCAGCGCGGGAGATACGAACATTTTCAATTGACAGCCATGAGTTTCAATTAACAAGGCAGCCAGATAATACAAGGCTCCGGTGGATGGTCCTTCATAAAGCAGCAAGTCGTTCATCGCCGAAATAATTTCGAAATCGGGCTTTCCTGGCGGATAGCGCACTGGAAACTGGGGCCCGATATAATCCGGTGATGTGGCGCGGTTGATGAGCTCGGACGCGGGAACCGGGAGGATTTGGGAAGATATGGGCGAAAGAATGGTCGAAATAAGGGAAAGAGGGAACCACACGTCCAGATCCACGGACTGGTCGGCTGTCTCGGGTTCCGGTGGCAAAATGAGGTGCTGACACGGATTAACTTTGATTAATGGATAGCATGGAAAATCTAGTGCACATACAGTCCACTCTCCCGGCATTTCCAATCTGTGATGTGGCTGCCAAAAGCTCTTCAAGTGTTCGAGATAGGCAAGAATTTCGCCATGCTTGGCGTCCCTGGGATCAAGCTCGCCAAAGTCCCACTCAGTTGGGAAGAGAGATTCGGCGCGTACGTGCGCCTGGTCAAGACAGTACGATACGGCCGCTGCGTACTCCGGGTCCTCCACATGGTCCTCCATGGTCGAAGTCTAAGCTGTGCTAAAGTCATGTGATGTTGGCAGTTGTTTACCATTGTGACGTGTCCCAGACGCCCGGGTCAGTGTCACTGTCGAGTTTCGAGTTTCATCTTTGACCTTGCCCTTGTTATTCTCAAGACGTGCCCACAGTACGTTGCCACACCGCGCCCACACCTAGCTAATCCTCTCGTTACGCGCAGGGCATACATAAGGCGAAAATCGGACATCTTCACATTCAATACAATGCCCCCGAAACTCAGCGATCATGACCGGCTTGCGCGGGACGTCAAGTTTTTGGGCTTGCCAGCGGCTTCTGGCGGAACTGAGGATAAGTCAGCAAGGTATGTGTCCAAGCGCCCGATTCGTCGCCTAAATTCAATCACGTAGTAAATTATCCGTTGGAGATATGGCCACTCTTGGTTGGAGGATTTTCACCCAGCCTTCGTCCGCATTATGGGGCCGCGACCCACCTCAGGCGACTACTGTACTAAAGCCGTTTGCAAAATCGTCGCCAGTCAGGATCATCACTCAGATAGCTGCCAACCGCGAGGCGTTTATGTTCCAGGGGACTGGGAGAGTTTGCTATGCAAGTCTCAACACACTATAAACTGGTAAGCGGCATACCTTTAATGATATAATGACCTTGTAATGACACCCAAAATAGCATAACGGCAGCTTGCATCTGGCAAATGAAGTTGACGAAGAGCGAAGCGACACGCAGTTATTGAAAGTCTGTCTCCACTATGTTTCAGCTGCCGCCGAAAAGCTTGCCGCCCAACGGGAACCATCTGTTAATCGGGACTTGGAGTGGGTTGCTAGCAGGGTACAAAACAAACCCGACACAACAGCACGCCTCGTCACTGTTACACCAGATCTAGTGTTTCCAGCGCATAGCATCGATCCACAGGTCGTGGAAATGAAGAAGTTGAAGGAAGCTTCCGTGATCTCGCTTCTTCGCCTGACTGGTGTCAAGTCCACGGAGGGTCCCAATATCAGCGAACTGACTGTGGAACGAGTGGTAGGATCGGCTCTCAGCGGTATTTTCTACAACGCGAAAAAGGTTCGCGTCACGAGGCGGGTTTTTTACCCTCATCTCATTTGAATCTATGATAACATTTCTCCAGTGGGCAGAAGCTGTCCGCTCCCCTCATTTTACGTCCAACAAAGCCGTTCGCATACCCTGATATTGCTGCTGTCCGCGCAGCGGGCCAAGACGGACGTATTGAACCGGTTGTAATCATTGGGGAAGGAAAAGTCAGAAGACGGGGGGCTCAGTGATGACACCGAGTCACAGGCTGACGGGACCCGAACGAAGCATACCACGCCAACCGCAGTGGCCCAAATGGCGGCGGCTGTGCATCCAACGTTGATCCTTCTCGTCCTTGCTCACTACGAGAGGGCGGGACTATCCGGTTCCCTTCCGAACATTGCAAACGAGACGCACAAGTTTCCCACTTTCGATGATAAATCCATGGTGTATGGGATTTACTATGATGAGCAGCAAGTCCTGATCTATGCACACTTCCCCCAAGTGGAGCAAGTGAGGATCGGCGAGTTCGCAATACGTTTCGTTCAACTAGAAGTGGCGTCCTTCCCCCTTCTAGGCACCACTTTTTTGGACCGATGGAGGATGGTCATTGCTCTCTTCCATGTCCAGAAGCATGCGGACATGATCTCGGATGCGCTCACAGGTGTTATCGGTAGCTATAAGATAGCAGACTCGGACAAGTAGGCTTCTCCGTATATTGCTTGTAACTGGACCCACACTTACTCGGGGTGGCTTTTGTTTGCGATAATTTTTTCATGGTGGGCAAAAGCTGCGAGTGAAACCATCGAACCGGGGCTCAGAACCTCTGATGACGACGGTTGGAAGTCAGCGCCAGCTGGAGGAGCTGGTAGGACTCCCGGGGAACATTTACAAAGAAGCATTACTCGAAAACGAAGATCAAGACAAATCTGCTGTAACACCGATAGGATCAAAGCGGGATTTCAGAATTTAGGACCCACAATTAGGCAGGTTGCGTGTGTTTGTATCCGAGGGAACCAAATGAGCTGGGTTCTGGGCGAGATGGAGGCTAACCTGGAGGACGCGTATGCTCGGCAAGTCCTGCAGGTGCCGCAATCAAATGCTCAGGAACGGTCCCGGCGCCACGATCAAACAAACTCACCTGTTCATACAGCTTCGTCGTTTCTGTAGCCTCAATTTCTGGGTAGTAGGGCAATCAATATATTATCTTTCTGTGCATTACTGCCCTGGATAAGTGTAGCAATGGCAAGGAACGGAAAACAAACGAAATATTGGGGCAGCGATGGCGATCAAAGATGGCGGCGAATTGGGTAAACCCCGGCTCTACGCGAGCTCAATGGACCCTATGGATCTACGGCTCTACGGCTCTACGGGCTCTACGGTAGGGAACTCATTCCTACGGCGTCGTTCAGTAGAAGGGGGTGTGGAAGTGCCTTCCGGCTCGCTCGTCGCTCATGCAATTATGTGTGATGCTCTCGGGTTCCTCATCTGGCGTTATCAGCCACCATATTTCTACTCATCATTTATTATCCTTCATTATTCCCTATCGCCCAGGTACCCTTCCATACTATCCCGAGACGCGTTCAAGCCGTATACACGATTACCCTCGACTTCACAGCCACGCACAAGAGGTCACCTGACCGCGTTGGTTTCGTTGCGCCATGTTCATATGCGCCTTTTCGATGGATGAGAGGGTCGGTTGGTTCGCATGGACTCCCACATCGCATTAGTACGTTATATACCTCGTCTCATATTTTTCTTTCCCCTCCCTTCTTTACCTGGCCAGCTTCTGTGAAGCGTGGCTCTGGTGTCTCTACCCTCTCGGCACGCGCTGGAGATTGATGCATCCGAGGCTTGGTTACCCTCTGGACAGGTGTTGAGGCGGCAACATCGTCTCTCCATACCGTCTTTGCGTGTGTCCCGGTTATGGGAAGGTTAAATTGATGGGTGGTTCGCAAGTAAAGAACAGACTGAATTTATTCAAGAGGTAGCTAGGTATTTATACATACTGCTTATCTATGAGTCAGTAAGTAATTGATATTGTAGCTATGAGTCCATGTGGGAGGTGGAGCTGAAACAAGGCAACGAGATAGGATAAAATATAAGAGCATGTGCAATGGTTGAATTTGCAATGCGGAGTTCAAGTGGGTTGAACACGGTCACGGGTTGTATTTCCAACACTCCCCCTCAAACCGTGGACAGTCCAAGCGCACGAGCAAAGTGCTTAGCTTTAGCACTCGGCAGAGCCTTGGTGAGAGTATCAGCCGTCATCTCGTTCGTGCCGCAATAGATGAGCTTGATAGCTCCGGCCTCCATGATGTAGCGGATATAATGGTACCGCAAATCAATGTGCTTGGTGCGTGCGTGGTAGTGACCATCCTGAGCAAGTGCAATAGCTGACTTGCTGTCGCTGAAGAGCGTGGTGGGAGAGGTCAACGGGCGAAAAATTTCCCCGATGAGTTTGCGCATCCACATCGCTTCTTTTGCAGCGTGGGTGGCGGCAACGTACTCGGCCTCGGTGGTGGAAAGGGTGACTAATTCTTGCTTCTTCGAAGACCAAGAAACGGCGCCGCCGTCGACCATGAATACGTATCCGGTGATGGCCCTGCGATGATCTTGCGAGGCGCCATCGGCATCAACATAGCCTTGCAGGCCACGTTTGTCTCCCCCGTAAATCAGCTCCAGCTTCCTCGTGCCTCGAAGATACCTGTAGATGTGTTTTACAGCTTCCCAATGCGCCCATCCAGGGTTATCGTTGAATTGGGAGACGGTGGAGACAGCGAATGCAATGTCGGGGCCGAGTACCCATTGAGGCGTACATCAGTGATCCAACAGCTTCGCGGTATGGAACGTTCTTCATCCGCGCAATGTCCGCAACGCTCGTCGGGCACTGGGACTTTGTGAGAGGAACATTGGGGTCGAGAGGCATCGCACTCGGCTTCACATCATTGAAGTTGAACCGTGTGAGAATTGCCTCCATATAGGCATGTTGCGACAAGGTGAGTGTGCGCTCGACGCGGTCTCGAGTGACCTTGATTCCCAGAAGCCAATTAATTTCGCCTAGGTCGGTGAGCTTGTATTTCTTGTTCATTTCGACCTTGAATTTCTGGATCTGTGGAAGGGAACTGCCCAGCATCATGCAGTCGTCGACATGGATGGCAAGAACAAGAAGATGATTATCTTCCTCCTTGAAAAATACCCCATAGTCGGATTCGCATCGCTTGAAATTCAAGTCGGCAAGGGCTTCGCACAGGAAGTCGTACCAGTTCTTCGCGCCCTGGCGAAGGCCGTAGATTGATTTGTGTAACTTCAACACAAACATCTTCCTGTCCATCGTGGCATAGCCGGGAGGTTGTTCAAGGTAAATGGATTCGTCCTCGGCGAGAACTCCATTCAAGAACGCGCTGTCAAAGTCGATCGTGTGAACCGGCCAGTCATTGCGTGCTGCAATCGCGAGAAGGAGCCGAAAAGAAGACAGTTTGGCGACAGGTGCGTAAGTCTCGTAGAAATCAACCCCGTAGATCTGGGTGAATCCCTTTGCAACAAGTCGCGCTTTGTACTTCTCGATCTCGCCGGCAGCGTTCTTCTTGATACGAAGAACCCATTTCGCGCCAACAACATTAGCGCCACTATGTCCGTGTATACGTGGCTGAAGCAAGATATCCCCCCTCAACTCGGAGTGAACTATAACTCCATTTGCAACTTGGATTGGCACTCTGTACGGATGGGCGTGCAACAAACGCTTCCGGTTGGGAGGACCATGCGCGAGGATCTCGCAGCAATGGGTCAACCCCCGACCGAGGACGACTTTTACGCGATCATCCTCGGCTCCCTACCCTCCTCATTTGATCCTTATATTTCTGCAATCAGTGCAACTTCGAGCGTACTTGGAACAGCGCTCGATTCAAACGACCTAATGCTCACCGTTACCGACGAATATGAACGCCGACTTTTGAAGAAGAACGGCAGGAAGGACGACAAGGATGCCGCCTTCTACTCCAATGACTCCTCCAGTGGGAAGGGTCAGTCGGGAGGTTCAAAGTCGAAGAGGAACGTCGAGTGCTACAACTGCAAGAAGAAGGGTCATTATAAATCGGATTGTTGGGCAGAAGGCGGCGTCAAGGCCGGCCAAGGTCCAAAGGGAAAGGGGAAAGGGAAGAAATCGAACGCTGATGCAGCCGCTACAGCCGACGATGAGGCCGCGTGGATGGCCCACGCGGAAGCCAATGTTCTGGACTTCGTCGAGGAAGGCCTCAACGTGTCCGCGGCATTCGTGGACAGCGAGAACGAGGAAGACTCACTCGAGAATGCCTCCATCTGCTCGGACGATTATTCCGACATCTTCGATGGACTTCCTGAGGATCCCGAGCTTGAATCCCCTGCGGAGGATGAGCACGCCGGGATGCCAGACCTCCAAGATGTCTCAGACTCGGAGGGCGAATTTTCCGACACGGAGTCGGATAGCGAGTCGATTCCTGAGCTCCTCGATGTTCAAGACTCGGATGATGAAGAGGAAGACTCACAGGATTCAAGCAGTGCGAACAACGACGATTCGCAGACGAGCAATAGCTCCTTCGAGTGGATTGAAGTTGGAGAGACCAACTTTGAGGAGTTCTTGGCTCGTGCGCCTACTCAGCAGGCCCTCGACGAACAAGCCGTTGATTGTGGACTATTGGAAAAAATCAGCAATGGGAACGGAAGAGGCGTACACAATTTCGTTCGACTCAGCGATGCTCAGCACCGAGACGCCCGGGGATGCCCTCATCGACATCGACTTGTACGATTCGGGGGCCTCGAAGCACTTCTCGGGGAGACGAGCACAGTTCTTGAACTATGTCGATATTACCCCCCGACCCATCACCGCTGCGGACAAGCGTTCCTTCCAGGCCATTGGACAGGGCGACATGTATATCACTGTGCCAAATGGTGATAAGACAGCGTCAAGAATTCTTTTAAAGGATGTCTTGTACGCACCAATGATGGGAGTCACCCTCGTTTCTATCAGTCGAATCGACGCCGCGGGATGCCACGTTTGGTTTGGAGGCGGAGCTTGTCGAATCTTGATAAGGATCGAAAGCCCGTAGGCAAAATCAACGAGAAAGGTGGACTTTACCGTGTTTTCACCCCGCATCCCCAACCCGCTCCCGAATTCGCCTCAGCTGCGAAGGAGAAGATCACCATCGACGAATTGCATCGCAGGATGGGACATATTGCGCACGAGGCCGCGCGCAAGCTTGTGAACAAGGGTTTAGTTCACGGAATTGAACTGGATGAATCCAGCGAACCTACTATCTGCAATTCTTGCGAGTTTGCGAAGATGACACGGAAGCCTATTCAAAAATTCCGTGAGGCCCCCCCGCGCTAAAAACGTGGGAGATGAGCTTCATTCGGACGTCTGGGGACCCGCACCTGTTCGCACGATCCGCCACAAGGAATACTATGTCAGTTTCACGGACGACAACAGCCGGTACACGCGTGCCTACCTAATGGCTCACAAAGACGAGGTCTTTGAGCATTATCGCGCGGAAGAGGCCTGGTGGAAGACACAGAAGAATGTCAAAATCAAGTGCCTGCGCTCGGATCGCGGCGGGGAATATAGAAGCAAAGAATTTGACGCTTACCTCGCGGTTCAAGGAACCATCCGGCGCCTCACTGTCCACCACACGCCCGAGTATAACGGCGTGGCGGAACGCCTCAACCGAACGCTCTTGAACAAGGTTCGCGCCATGCTTCATGATAGCGGTCTTCCGAAGTTCCTGTGGGGCGAAGCTTTGATGTACGCGGTGTACTTGAAGAATCGTACCTGGACTCGTGCAATCGGGGACACTACACCGTTTGAAATCGTTTTCGGAACGAAGCCTGTCCTGGACGACTTGCATCCTTGGGGCTGCAAGGTTCTTGTGCACAACACGGACGATTCCAAGCTGGATATGCGCGGAAGTATTGGCTACTGGGTTGGAATCGATGAGGAGAGTGTGGCTCACCGCATTTATTGGCCCAATCGGCGCACTGTTGGAACGGAGCGCAGCGTCAGCTTCAAGCTTGAAGAAGATGTTGTTCTTGCAAAGGTGCCGCTCGAGGGGGAGTGGGATGCAATCGAGCGTCCAGCTACCCAGAAAAGCGCTGTTCCAGCACCCGATAAAACTCCAGAAGCAGCCGAACAAGTTCCTCGAGCAGAATTGAGGAAGTTCCAGATGTCGATGATCCACAGCCAGCCGAGCACGAGCCAAATCCGCCACAGAACGATTTTCTAGGCCAGGATTTTGAAGAGCAAGAACCTGAGGGCCGTCCCAAGCGTGTGCGCAAAGAATCCGCGTACATTCGCCGCCTCCGCGATGGCGAAGGTGTTGCCAGCAACCGTCGTGCAGACCCAGCTTTGCCGAAGGGCATCCAAGCTATAGACGAAGAAGCCGCAGTCTCAGATGACTGGGAAATGGTTGGAGTCGAGGACTTTGCCATGGCAGCTGTTACCGCTGGTGCCGAGGGACTTGAGCCGACGTTTGAGGAGGCGAAGAAGAGACCGGATTGGCCTAAATGGGAAGAGGCGATCAAGATCGAACTTGCCGCTTTGGAACGTAATGGCACGTGGTCCATCACCGAGCGCCCGCCTAGCTGCAGGCGTATCTTCCTCTTTATAAAATTACGCTGTCCGAAGCCTTTAAACTCCGCCGGCAATCTCCTTTTACGTTGATGTCTGCTGTTAGCCAAGCGGAGAGCGGCCCGGCGAAGCCGGCCACGAACCGCTAGTTCTGGCGCGTTGTATGCTCATGGACCCCCGATCCCGTCTAGCTGGACACTTTGTTGATGTTGTACATTGGAAGCACCGTTCACAGCGCTTGAACGGCGTTCGTAGGAATTCCCAGCTCGCACACTCGTTATTCAGTTGCTACATGTACTTGTTTTACATCCGGAACTTGAACATAGCTGAATTCTGGTATACGAAGGCCCCGCCTGCCACGACGAAGAACAGCTGAAGGAAGGTCAACATACCGCCCGCAATACCCCCCATTCTGAACTGCTGCTGGCTCTTTCTACGCCACACAAAAATTTTGTTCAACCCGACTAAGTCGCGCGATTTGGCGGCGAAAATAACGGGGCCTTCGGCATAGTCAGCACCCTGGAATTATCTGTTTAGCACGACCTCCGATCGTAAAAGGAGTACACTCACTGCGACCGTCTGGGCCCACTCGTGTGCATCGACTCTCAACTTGGCGACGTTTGTCCCCACTACGGCGATCGAAAACGTACACAATGCCGTTGTCGCCGCCACTGACGATGGACTGGCACTCGTCCACCAAGGCCACTTGGCGCAATCTCTTGTGTTTCTTGACGTGACGCGAAAGGTTTTTCACGAGTATTGTTGTTGCATTTTATCCACGTTTCTTTCGTGTCACACACAGCAGCTAATGACCGGCTCAATTCACGGATGGAGGGGAACAACTGTGGGTGATTAAGTTTAAACGTGCGCTGCTCACCTCTGAAAATAATAAGTGACTCCAATACGTCATCGACGGCCCCACAAAACACCTCCAAAGATGGGAGGACATTGGTGTATTCGACAAGAACATTGTGATTCAACGCCCATACACAGTGACGGAAACATTTTAAAAGGTCCGTGTCTGCAAAATATTCTACAGACGCAAGTGGGTGCGGGCAAAGTCCACCGTTCAAATGCCTTTAGTGGGGTCAGGAGAAATTGACGCGACTGACGCGGCATTGACGTTTTTTTTCGCACCTTCAGTTCCGACATTAGCTGTATTTCGGTAGAAATGCAAAGTTACTGTAATGCTTCGGGGACTAACGCAGCACGAGTCCACATTACAGTTCCCCCACTCGTCCATGAAATCGGTGAGCCATTTTTTACTGCCCGGGGCCCCCGAGGGAGCAGGCTGCCTAGCCGGATTTTTCTACTCCTTGTATACTCGCTATCACGTAAAACATCGCCAGATACCACAAGGAAATATCCAGGTAGTCATCCCTGTGGACTGAATGACGCGCCCTATAAGGCATAGAGCATATTTATGACCTAGATGAAGGTGCATAAAGATACATAACATGCATGAGGACATATCTCACCACATAGGAATCACCCAACAACCCAAGAACCCCTCGAAAAAATTACATTTGTCGCGCGAACGAAATTGGCTCGTTATGGGTAGTATCCCACCGTGACGGGGAAGTCGCGAGGCTAAAGCCTAAAGAAGCTGGGACCATGCAGAGTAAGTGGTCTCAAATGCAAGTGTCAAGTTCTAGGTCGGTAGCAAACACCGGTGGTTCGCTATGGAGGTGACCGAAAAGCACCACCCGAGATCAGGTGGCCAATCTCTTGGAGGATCCGAGAGCCGAGGACGAGGAATTTTGCGTAGGCTAGGCCATTCTCCCGAACCTAGGTATGAGAATGAGCTCTCACACTTGTGAATCGGAGAGGCGCATCAATCACCATTCCCAAGCTGTTCCGCTTCTTTCCAAGCACCATTTAGAGTTCCTCCTGGCACCAAATGTGCGGCCCCTCCTGTAACGGTTCTGTTGCTCTGACTGTTACAGAGCAAAGCGAAGAGCAACACGTTAGTACCTCCCCCAATATTACCACTCCAACTGAACACTTATCTCGCAATTCTATGGTAAATGTTGAGCTGGAGACAAGAACACATAGGAATATTGTCGAAGGTGCTAACCAGGGTTCAGACGTGCGTATGGGAAATATCGAGGTGATAAACGGCCTGTGTTCAAGCAACAATGATATCCGAGCGAATACAACAAATAACACGGACACCAATAACTTATAACTATGAATCAGAGAATCAAAGTTTACATACAGAGGAAGAGTATTCGCATCCACAAAACAATAGTAACCACGAGTCTATCGACACTCGCGATGACGAAAATAGCTGGGAAACCGAAAACTTAGCCATACGGAAAAGAAACAAACCACCATGGGTAATAAAGCCCGGCAAGTTCACACGCTCAAATTTAACCATTGGTTCACTCAACACTGCTGGCCACGATGGAAATATGTGTATTCACCGAAGAAACCACAAGTTTAAATCCCTCAAGCAAACGATTGATACGAATAATCTGGGTCTCCTTGGAATACAAGAACCCACCTTGACATTGAATCAGCAGCACAATTCAATAACGCCTTCGGCCGCTGGTTCAAACTGTACTACTCGGCTCACCCTGAAAAACCGTGCTCCACGGCTGGAGTGGCATTCATTCTTAATAAGAAAATTTTGGACACAGAAAATATCCGTGAATATGAACTAATCCTCGGACGTGCCTTAATGATCGTTATCCCATGGCACAAAGGGGAATCCCTAAACATTCTGAACATATACGCTCCAAACCACCCTGAAGAGAGGGACAAAATCTGGAAAGAACTTTGGAGAATGTGGGCTAATAACCCGCAACTTCCATTCCCGACTATTGCACTAGGGGACTGGAACTTTGTTGAAGATCCACTGGCAATAATACATTTCAATTAACAACTCTTTTCCGGACTCCGCACTCTTCAGAAGAGTCGAGCTGTAGTATTCACTAATTACCATGAAATCCTCCTTTCTCTCCTCCCTCTTTCCTTTTTCGATTTCTTTTCGTGTTTGCGCCATCCGCCAGACCCCCTCCCTTTTGCTGGCGCTGCCTCTTCCGCTGCCCTGGGGGAATGGCTTCCCCCAGACCCCCCTCCTCTCCGCTTGCACTGCTTTTTCCGCTGGCGCGGGGCCCTTTCGCTAGCGCTAGCCTTTTCGCTAGCGCTCCTTTTTCGTGTCTCTCCACAATAGATTTCCAATTTTTCATGTTTATTTGTAAGTTTTTGAGTGAAGTCTTTCGGGGGCGATAGCCCGGGCACTGGGACCAGACCCGATCGAAAAATGATGCTTGGTGTCCAGGTCACGCTTTTGGGAATGCAGCACCTTGTTTTGCTCACAGAGAGCGCAAAACGGACCAGATTTCGACGTTCTCGCACCCTTATTAACCCCATGTTAAAGGTCTTAAGCCTTGACCAAAAATTCTACCCTTATTAACCCCTTAAGCTGCAATACTGCAGCCCAGGGGTCGACTGGTCAATTCTTAAAGAGTACGGGGAGGTGGCAACTACACCTGTAGTCAATTAGCACGTACAACTGTCCCAACTGTCCACCCAATATTATTATTATTTTGCGCTTTTTTTGTTTGGAAATACAGAATCTGAAAGAAATATGTATCGCTACATATGAATATGTAAGCTACAGGTCTATGAAGCTACGAAACTATGTACTTAGGACGCACAGATATGCCGACTATAGAACACAACATATTTTTGGGCGCAAGCTACAGCGCGCTATATAATAGGGGGTAAACGACAGCACTACTTGAGCTATAACGACTACATAGGGCTACATAGTCTGTAGGATTTTTCCAGATGATCGAGGCCAGAGCTCGGAGTTTGAGAGGCATGAACATTCATTTCGTCCATGGCTCCTTCTGAGGGCATGTCCGAAACTATTCTAGTTATTGTAGCTAATTGAAACCAGTTTCAGTGTTGTTGTCTCTATGAGTGCCAGCTACACCCTTATTTTGCAGCTACAAAAAGATGTTGATAATATGAACCGACGAAAATTCACTGCCGGCAGTTTCAAGTGACGAAGAATACCTCAAACTTGCCTAATTTACGTGAGGTGACTAACTTTCTCAAAATTAACCGAAGTGACGAAGTGACGAAGGTGGTATAGACTCTTTATTGCCGTGTTCAATGCTTGTTGTAAAATCCGCTGCCGTTGTTGTACTTCATATGATCATGTTTGTTGATGCACACGATTTTGGACCTCTGCGCCCCATAAAAAAGGCCTCAAAAATGGGCCTGTGCATGAATTATTGTGGTTAAAATGCAAGGTATACTTTTATGCAACCAGACGAACCTTCGCGACTGTGCGCCAATGGTTTTGCGGCAGCCTTGCACTTTGTTTGTCCTTGTTATTATTCAAGGCCCATCCGGCCTTTCTCTTGCATCCACCATCGTCTGGCGCTCCTCGCGTTTGTCCCGCCAATTTCGCGCCTCGATTTCCATTCCAAACAATGTCGTCGACCTTTTTACACGCTCTGCACCCTCTTTGGCCCCATTCAAGCGCATATTCGACCATCAACACGTACTGTAGACTTTCGACCAAAGGTTCAGTGACAGGTGACACCCAACTTTTTTGATGTGTGCAAAAATCGCCTTAATTCAAAAGAAAATTTTCGGTCTTCTCGGAAGAGAAAAAATCTAAAAATAGTGAACCTTTGGTCGAAAGTCTACAGTAGATGAACATCCCACCAACAAGGACGAGTTCATCGTGCATTTGGCGCAGCATGAGTTCAAAAACGTCTTCAAACCCTCGTAAGTCACCCATTCTTTCTTCTGCTGCGCGTTCTCCCGCCCTGTTGCTGCGTATGCCTTGTTTTAGGGCACGGGTGTGACAACAGGCTGGCAACATACCAATTCCCAATGGCTGCCCGGAATTCATGTCTGAATTAAATGGAAAATCGTCTGGAAGCTCTTTGGTGGTTTGGATCACATGATCTTCTAGCTCCGACCAGGAGAACCCATTGAGACTGACCGAGATAGGGCCGTGTGTACCGTGAACCGCTGGATCGAATTGGCCGCTCGTGTTGTGATCATCCGCTGGTGGTGTCCATTTTTCATTCTGGTGCCATCGGTAAGTACATGCAGTGAAGCATGTAGGACATACCTTAAGGAAATAAGGTAATATCCGACTCCAAGACCACCCTTCGTCCTCAGTCAAGATGCCATAACGGTCGAAGTCATCTGCTGCGCCTCGGGTATACACCATACCATCTGTTCAATCGACTCGATACGCTTTGTCAGGGAAGTAAATCATATGGTTAACTGTGCGAGCTACATCCTCCAAGCAAATTCCCTGACGCAAAATTTAATCCGCACTTCATGAGGGACACAGATTTCACTCGCCTTGTCGGTAGTCAAGTATTTGATTGTTCAGTCCGCTTTGAGGTGTTGTGGTGTAATCTGCATGAAATGAGCTCGGAGGTTGGGGACCCGAAAAGAAAAGTACTCCAGCTGTATGGGTTGCCATTACTGGAGACTTCTTTTGCCAGAAATGGATCCCCCCGAGTTGGTGCATGGTCTTACATACTAATCAGTCCACAGTCATTGGCGATGTAGTTGGAGATGATCACTCTGTACATCGTATGATGATTGGTGCGCAATGTCACGACTTTCTGGGCTCGATGGACGGATATTCACTCCTGCGCGTGACTGTATTGCCCTCGCTGCAATGCATTACATTTTCAAACGCGTAACTCTCTTACCCTCCGTTGCATCTTCCAACACTTTCAATTCCAGCACGGTCGCAGGGCCATTTTATTTAGACGCGCGTACCAGCAATGGATAGCCCAGGACAAAGGGAGAAAGACGCACCGGATCTCGAATGGTAACAGTAACGTTGGATTAAAGCTCCCCGGTTAAGCTGGCAACTGCGAAAGAGCAAGGACCGTCAGCTGTTCCATCATCCACGTCGCCCGCGTTGTCCACGCTCATCGCTTCCGGTACCAAGTTAGAGTCACCGTCTGCAGTTTCTTTCCAATCCACGCCACATGGTATACCCTCTTTGGGGATAGCATCTAAGTTATCCTGTGAGATTTCAAGACATTCATAATCTTGGTGGTTTAGTTTAAGCCATTCCAAGGCGTCTCTCACCCTCCGTCTTCGTACGAACATAGGCGTACTAATGAATTCTTTTTCGGTGGGCAGGCTGCAGTTTCCTATTAGCAGTCCTGGTCTGTTTGACATGAGCAGCAAGCATGCTGTCGTGCGCGGCCATGATAGCGAGCCGGCGTTGCAAGGCAAACGCGGCTACACCGGGGAATTCCTTGCTGTGATCGACATTCCAAATCAGAGATCTAGGCATTCTTCCGATATTCAGGAAGAATGGGATTTCATTTCTCAGATCGACAGAGTGCGAAAAACTTCAGACAACTGGCGACATCAATCAAAATCTGAAAACGAAGAGATTCCGGAAGTCACATTACACCAGACAAGTATTTTGACGATGATGCTATGGAAGAGGAGATTGAAGATGGATATGAAGGTTCCGAGCCGATTCTAGAGTCTCAAGCATACCGACGGCCACGTGTTCCATTTCTCAAGGGCCACAATCAAGAAAAAACCCATATTCTCAAAGTCCGGTCCCTTCAAGAAAGAGTTATCCCGGTACCGATTGGCCCTGGAATTCCGCGACGGGATAGACCTGATCTTCATGCACGCTACTGTCGATTGATGTTGATTTTTTTCAGACCCTGGCGACATGCGACCGATCTCAGAGAAACTGGCCAAACATGGAAAGAAGCCTTCAAAGAATTCAATGAAACTTGTCCCGCAGATGTGAAATACAAAATGGATAACATGCAAATACTTCATGAATGTCGAGACAGCCGTGATGATCATTTTGCCGAGAAGCGCTACTTGGCTAGGCGCGCAGTCAATTTGGACCGTCGTAAACGCCGACGCGAAACCGAGGATGACTTTGTTGGGGAGGATGTAACCGAAGAAATGATTCTAGAACATCTCGAAGAAATTTCACAACGATTCTCGTTGAGAAAGGCAGCTTCCCACCTAACAGTTCTGGAATGTATCAATTACGCCGAAGCAGCTGGTAGGTATGACGCACCCCCACAACGAAACTCACCGGATATTTCTGACGAATATATGGACCGTGTTCATTTTGGCACGCAACTTGTTTCGGATACATATTTGGAAGACACTTGGGCGGAAGAATATGATGAGCGCCGTGAAAAATCGAAAGCCAGTGCTTCCCAGGATGCATCGCCGATACCAACAGAACAGACCAAAGACGACCAACAAACGAGTCTCATCGACGATGGATCGTCTTTCCGGAATGCATTGTTCGCCCCAAATGAAGTACCTCTTATTCGGCAGGAGATCGAAGCCTCGGAACCTGTCCAAAGTGTTGATATAGAGGCCCATATAACAAAGTGGACACTCAATGAAGAACAAGCCCATGCATTCCGAATCATAGCTTGTCATAGCTTGGAAAATAAACCAGAACAATTGCGTATGTTCCTGGCTGGACCTGGCGGCACAGGAAAATCTAGGGTGATCCACGCC
The DNA here is from genome assembly GCA_029378375.1 of Mycena olivaceomarginata. Lineage (NCBI taxonomy): Eukaryota > Fungi > Basidiomycota > Agaricomycetes > Agaricales > Mycenaceae > Mycena > Mycena olivaceomarginata. The sequence continues at coordinate 143,046 of JARKIC010000134.1, read as the reverse complement.
TTACAAGACTTCTTTTACATCCGAGGACAGTCCTGAGAACCTCGAAGGAGTGTCGGAAGAATTACGCGTGCAGATTATTGTCCCGGATCACAGCTTGAATACTCACGTGGTTGAACATGTTTCCAGATTTGAGTAATCAAGTACAAACAAAAGCAATGAAACACTTTGTGACTGACTAGGTGTGAAAACTCAACACAAAATCTTTCACTCAGTTCATCGCAAGTTCAGGGGTTCTCAGCAAAGTATATGCTGTTGTGAATGGTAGAATAGAGTTGTTAACAAAGCCTCCCTTTTATAAGCACTTCAAGAGTCCACCAGTCACTAAAAGCAACTCTATAGCCTCAGAAAGAGTCTTGTATGAACAAGTGACCGGGGGAATAGTCATGCTCACCTCATACGGTCTCTTCTGCTACTACTCATACGTCACCCACGCCGAACGTTACAATATAAGGACGACTGAAAAAGACCTAAAACCAGCTGTATCACGTCGTGGCTCCAGCGCGTCAAGGAACTCGCGTCGGCCGCCGTCGACGGGCACGGCAGCCGAGGGCCTCCTCGGCACCACCACAAACGATGTATCGGAAAGGCAGGCCATCGCGACAACAAGCGGCACCCTGACGGTCCCGAAGAGGTCTCAAGATCTCTCTTCACTGGATTCGCCTACCCCAAAGAAGTTGCCAGAAGAAGAGGCGGCCGAGGCGGCAGCAGCGGCGAAAGAGAGGGCAGAAAAAAAGGCCCTGTCCCGGAAGAACGCTATCAAGCTTGTTATCACTGCTATTGTCACAGGTGTCCTCGGATATTTCATGACGAAGAACATGGAGAGCTTCTCCTTGAACTCAGGAATCCCCGAGATGATCTTGTACGGGATCATGGAGCCTGTCATCGGAAATCTCGTGGAGCACCTGACGGCTGTGACGCAGGGGAAGGCCGGCAAAATCGATCTTGCCATGGCTATTCCTCTCGGCTCCTCCATCCAGATTTTGCTTGGCCTCATTCCACTGGCGGTGTCCTTTCAATGCTCTTGCACGCCATTCACTCGCCGATCCCCATGCTGTTCTTACCATACGATCCAATCCTCAACGGAATCTTATGGGTTAGTTCCGTTCTGGTTTGGATTGTTTCCTCAGACAACCGATTCGGTAAGAGACACCCTGAATCATCTTTTGCAACATGCATGATACTAACGATTGGTAGAATGGCTGGAAGGCAGCTTACTCGTCCTCTTCTACATCGTCTTTGGCGCGGGGATGTATGCTGTCCCAGTCAAAGAGAAGTGGTATCAAGGCTGGTAATTTGTCACCGTTGAGCAGTTGAGTCGGAGAAGGCGGATAAATCTAGACTTACATAGTAGACGTTGTTCCAGCAATGTGTGTCTGAAATCACTGATTAAACTTGGTTTTGTTGAACATGCCACGGGGGCCTTCTGGCTTAAAGAGAGAAAGAGAAAATATGGCAAAGGGAGCTACCCATTGAAACGGCCGGTGGCTGTGATAAATGCAGCAGTAACTTTCAAGATCTTCGGGCTGTTGAGAAGAGAGGGAATATCCACCGCGCCAAGGAAGCCTGCAGAGTACGAAGCTTGTTGCAGGTTACCTCTCAGGGGCTCCCACGCAGGACAGCACCGCATGCCTTTGCAGACTGGCGAATCAATGAGGCGGACCTTGAAACGGTGGGCGTTCAGACCAGAAAGGTCTGTCCGAAGCTGTGCCATAGTGGAGATGATTCCGCGGGGGAGGGATCATCGATCATCCGTTCTTTAAGACAAGACATGCCGCCGCTTCGCTCCGGCAACTCGGAGGATAATAAATAAATATGATTCAAGTCGGGAGTACATAAAACGCTGCAAGTAAGACCATGAACATTGGATCAATAGTATCTATTTTTGCACGGGAATAAAGAATCTAGTCAAAGATTGGGATAGATTTTAGCCCTTGTATTGGGAGGTATTTCAGATTCTTTTCGGTATCAAAGAGATGTATTTTGACTGATATAACACTGTCCAGCTCAAATTTTAGTCCAGGAATGAGTGTGGAGAGAAATAAAGGCGGCGCGGCACTTCTCCCCTTTGCCGCGCTTTCCTTGTTGCCACTCTAGCCGCTGGCCTCAGGAAGCTCATCGGTCATCCACAAGACGCTGACTGATCCCAACAATGTCGCCCTAGAGCCTGTTCTATATAGTTGCTCCTTCTCCCGCCCGCAATATATTGGTTCAAGAAATGCGACATCTCCTTGAACACGCCATTCCTCGGACGCAACGTCCCGTGGAAGTTGGGCCTTCGGTGGGGGCCTAACATGGGGGCGTGTATACCATCGGGTGCGTCGAGGTAGTGTAGACAATTGCACTGCACTTTTCAAAAAGGCACAGGTGGCAGCGGTTTGTCCCGAGGGTGGTACTGTAGAAATGTGGATATAGACCGGCGTTGCATCTTTGATTTGCTGCGACCAATGCACAAGCAACCGACAGATTTGAGTAGTGACCCAGGATATTCATGAAGCCAGGCGGGTGCTTTCAAAGCAGTTTTTGAGAAAGCTCGACAATACTATCTACTTATAACCTTCTGGGGCCCTCGACTTCCGAGATTCCGCCGCTGAGCAGAGCGCTTATGTGATAAGTAGGAGCCTTGGTTATCGTTTTGGCGGGACCCGCCAAACATGATTTCAGACTGCAAACGGGGCAATTTACCGATTTAATGCAAAACTCGGCACACCGAGCTGCCGCTAAATTGTATTTGTTTGCGCTGGAATGGAGACCACAAGGCTTTCCCACAAAGGACCTGGGGCACTGGGTTGGTTAAGGGAACAGAAGGAGTCCGAGTTGCGGAGGTGGTGGTAGGCGTCCGTCTTGAATGTGACTGGCCACGAAGGAGACGAAAATCAGCTTGACTGCTTGGCCTTATCCATTGGAATCTGGGAGTTGGGAAGAAGGGGGGGAGTAATCGCTGCTATGATCCAAATTCAACGGCGCCAAACTGTTGATGAGACAGACCTGTTTTGGAGACAGACCCTTGAATAATTGACATCATATTGGAAGACCCTGTTAGCTGTGGTAGCCATTCGTTCTGACAGCGGCTTTCAGGAAGTTGATGTGCTAGCAGCATGGAACGCCAGAGGACATAACCAGTGAGAGAGCTTTACACCGGCGGAGACATAGAAGTAAGCCGATCCAATAGCTGTCTGCAGGCCAGGCGGTTTGTATCGTCTTTTCTGCGATGTTGTGCAACCGCCGCGAGCTCTTTCCAAGTGTAGAGGAAATTATAGTGCTCGTTGCCTCGTGTTCCTTGGGCTTTTCTACTTCCAATTGTGGTTTTTTGAACCGTATGCATTACCCACATTTGAGTCATTTCGCCTAGCCAGGTCAAGGAGTCTCCGTCGCTCCGAAATTCGAATTCATGAATGAGCTTGACTGCTGACTTGAATCGGACCTCAAAGGGCTGGTAAATGACTCAACAGGTCATCGATCATCCCTGACATTGATTCAAATGTTCATCTTCAATCTGGACGACCAAGGTCAGGAAGGATTTCTTTCTAAAAATATTATTTAATTTCAAACCGCGCGCTCAGCCCAATTGCGCTTCCCGAGAAGTATCAGTCTGCCTAACAGCAAAGTGCTTGCACAAGGCGCAGGATGCACCCAGAAATGGATTCATTGGACTCATGGATGGATGCCGCTTTTTGAGAAATTTCCCGGAAGCCGCGATTGGAAACATATATATTGAGAATGACAATCCTTGGAAGTTGTGTTTGGACCCTGATTCCTTGTCATGTTGCACGCGGCAAGTTTGGTAGACTCGAAGGTCCACTCCCGGGACCTCATTCAGCTGGTTGGAATGAAGCTCTCCAAACCCACGATTGGTGTTTTATTTTCACGTTCGTTAAATATGATGCATTGCTAAAAACAATTGTCACGGCAGAATATGTTGCGGAATGCGTTGAAGCAACCGTGGAACACGCGATGCAGCGATCACTGTCGTTAAAGACTAAACGCACAGCCGATTTTATCGACCTGGTGTCCAAGGTCTTGGCACAGGCGGAAGTGGGGATGCCGACGCTTTTGGTGGCGGTTGTGTACGTGGGCAGAGCAAAATGCCACCTGAAAATTGCATTAGAACAGTCTGCCTTGGAGCGAGTCTTCCTGGGAGCGCTTATTGTCGCCTCCAAGTATCTCAATGATTCAACGCTGAAGAATGTGCACTGGGCATTGTGCACGGAGATATTTGGCAAGTCCGACATCGGCCTGATAGAGCGCGAGTTCCTGGAGGTGTTGGACTTTCAACTAGGCGTGAAGGAGAATGACCTCCTTGCGCATCGTGCGATAATCATAAGCAACCTTTCAAAAGCTGGAAGGAGTATTAAAAGGGAGAGAGAAAAAACGGTCCAAACCAATAACACGCGATGTAAATTATCAAGTTAGTTAGTGGACAAATTATTACTGCATCAGGATACCTCGGAGGGGTCTTTGTGCTCGAGTACACGCACGGAACATCGACAGATCTCGGGTCTCCCGGGTCGCCATCCGCGTCTCTCCGCATCGCTACTTTCGGAACGCCCGCGATTGGCAACGCTGTCGCCTGTCGCTCTCCAGTTCGCGTACTCCTTCTCCTGGTCTCGTTTTTCTGGCCGTTGCTTACCGGGACCTTCTCGTCTTTAAGAATGACCCAAGTCTTGCTGCCCGGTGCCTTCCTTCCGTAATTTTGGTACATACAGGCCATGTGCGACGCTTGCTATCATGCGACAAACCTGCATTGCCGGCATCCTTGGTGCTCCGGTTCCTGTTTTATTTCTTTGGATACTTCGACTTCATCACCTGGACTTCTCGGTGTAATTGGTACCGACTAACGAGCCAACACTGTTGGCGTGACTTTGGTTTCGTGTTAATACCAATCGACTCCTTTATCGGAATTTGTCTATCGTCTACCAAACCAAATGATCAATCCAACAGAATCTACTTGGCCATCCCACGAAAACAAGATTTAATGCCAGGAAATTTCGTTTTCATTGTCGACACCTCGAGATATTCGTTTTCCCCTCTGGTTCCTGTCTCGGCTGTCTCGAATCTCGTTCTTGATGATTTTGTTTCTACCCAACCATCATCGGCTTTTGAAATTGGATTTCTTGTTTTCGGTCCCGGCCTCCTGAATTTCGGTCACCAGGCTCTAGGACTTTTGCAAATTTAATTGCTGAGTAGTCCCACAGAAAGTTTAACCACCGGTTTGGGCTCGGGAGGCTTATACGGAGGAATCGAACCCGCGACGGCCTATTTTGGCATTGCCAAATTAAGAACTCGCGCAGAAAAAAAAAGTTCATCACCTTCAGGATCGGCTATAAATGACTTCAAAATTATTTCTTTATCGAGCGCGGTGAAGTTTGAACCCTCGCAGAGCATGGGTTATCCCAAAAATCCGGAGAAGAAGACATTCAGCGTCCGAGCCAATTTCGGTGGTCTCGGTGGTCGGCACACCCATGAGAGTACATCTTCTGCAGGGCCGTCCAGTGCCTTTGGGCCTCCATGTTCCTTTTTGACCCACTGTTGAAATCTGCACTGGTAACCCTCTCAACCGGACGACCGGAAGCACTGGTGCTTGCGATTTCCTTTGTAGCCGATCCGATCCAGGACTACTCCGTTCAGTCCTGGTCCACCGATACGCAATCACAGTGTTCAAACCAAAAACCCACCCTTTGAGCTGGATTACTAAATATATACAGAGTTGAAACCCGGATCCGAAAAAAATAATGTTCTTCTGTATATCTCAATGGCAATGCAAGCACTTGTAAAACAAAATAGGTGGATACAATACAATGGCTTTGAAGTGTGTCAACAAATATTTTCAGATTTTTACGATGGGTGGTTACGGAACATGAGCCCGTTATTTTTGTCACTCATTTTGGTGGAGGGCCCCGATCCGAAAAATGGGGTCATGCACGGGAGTAGATTGTATCCTTGGGACAATCTGAGACTATGAGGAGGGATAGGAAGTGCTGAAGCCCTCCCACATACAATTTCAGGTCTATATAAAATAGGGGGTGCTCACAATAATGATTCTCTTCTCAGGACTTCTGGCACAGCCACACATTTCTGCTTTTTGGCATGTTTGCAATTTTCTGTGCTAGCTGACGATTGGTATGGGCTTTTTTGCTCAAGTGGGATTGTTCATGATCTCTATAAGGGTCTCACACAAAAGAATCGGGTTACCCTCCTCAAAATTGTGCCTAGAATATCATATTTTTCGCTTCTGGGTCTTTTTCGGATCCGGGTTTCAACTCTGTATATTTTGGGAAATCCAAGCCTATCACTAATTGCATTGGAATTATTGCTGAAGAACCAGCATCATTTGCCTGACCTTTTTAGGAAATTCCCATCAATTTCACAGTGGCACAGGGAAAGTTCGAGTCAAATATTCTGGTTAAAATAGTAATAGGTATACAAGCTGTAGTAGTTTAGCCCTAGGCTCCTTCGAGTTTTGACCCGGTCGCCCAACAGCGCAAGTGCTGAGCTTAACCGCCCAGGCTATATCCCCAACAGGCCCACGGAGACTTCAGGATGGTCCATTGGCAAGAAAAATCGTGCATAGAGGGTGTAGTCGGATGACAGACGGCGGTGGAAGAAAGAGACGTGTTGCTTGCTACTATTACACACGCCTTCTGATGTTGCTTATAAATTTTCAACCTCAGATCGTCTATCGACACAGGTAAGTTTCGATAGACAGGCTGGATTCGAGCCTAGACGGAAAGTGCCTGGTGATCAGCTTCAAGTCTGCCGGCTTCAAGCGAGGTTTCTTTTCAAGAGTTGCCTTTCACCTAGTCTCTTATAAACAGACGCTATAATAATTGAACCTTGTACCTGGGCAATGAAACTTTCATCTTTTCTCGACTACGGCTGACCATCCCGAGCACTACTCATGATCTCAGCTCGTTCCCCGCCACTGTCAGATGTCGTCTCCGTCAAAACTATGGTAAGACTGCCAATCTCATCACACCCCCATCTGCTTATGACTTGCCCTGTTTTCCGGTGCTCCCACCGCCCATCAACCTTTGTAATATCCTCGCAACATGGAGGGAACCCGCCTCGTCCGCCACATACTCGAGTATGTCATGAGCTGCCACTTCGAAGAGCCGGCGATCCCCGAACCTTGATACATCGACCATGTTGCGATTGCGATGGCTCAGATCCGTGTCTATCTCACTTTCCTGCCTTCCATATATTTACTACGTTTGTCAGCGCATTGCCCCCACCAAGGAGAGCTTACTCTGGGACAGGTAACATGAATTTTATTTGCGTTCATCTTCAATCGTTAATTTCCGGTTGCAGGAACATGATCCCAGATCGCAATTGCATCCACGATCTCTTGATTGTGGGTGTGAATAGAGCTTCTTAGGCTCTCATTGTCCTTTGACGTCCCTTTGTTTACCGTTTTCATAGAGCTTATTGAGGCCGCGGCTCTATCGAGTGAATGTCGATGGGCGGCTGGGTGGCGTGCAGTACGTAGAATTTGAGGTCTTGCATGGTTCATTTTTGGTCTAGTTATCTGCACATGTATTCGTTAGGTTTGACTGCAATATCACTCGTTTTCGTGTCCTTCCTGTGTATGCGAGTCCGATATTATAAGGAACGGCAAGCCAACTCGAGAAATCTTCTTGTAATTATTGCGATTGTTGCCCAAAAAGTTGACAATCTTGTGGCATATTTTTTGGGACAAAGATATTTTCGCGCATTTTATCAACTCAGGAAACTTCAGCTAGTTTCGAACATTTTCTCTCAAAATATCCAGTGGTACCTGACCACCAGTTGAATAACTGGTGTGCGGAGGAGTTCTCTCCTCCCAGGTAAAAATCCCTACTGTCCACCAGTACACAGAAGCTGTCGCATGTCGTCCCTTTGCAGGATACATGTGAACAACATTAACAAGTCACGGAGCCGCACCGGCTGGGGTCCCTTATGGGTGCTCCAACATATCCGACACGGGCGCCCCCGAATAAAATACTTTGGCAAAGCCCTGCGGACTTCATCAAGATGCTGGAGGAATGCAAGAACTGGGATGGGAAGGGAGACGCTCCGGATTATTCTCGCCTGGTTCTTTGCGTAATCGAGGAAAAGATTAGTCCCTTTGCGGTGTCGGATGGCATGTATGATGGTGACAGATGCCAGAAACCGAATGTTATTGATCCGGACGCCTTTAAGCCAGAGACGGACGAATGCGGGGAAGAATGTCGCTAAATTTCTACCACAGGTCAAGAAGTAAGTTCAGTAATTCTTTTTCTCGGGCGGATACTTGCTCATCAGTCAAAATTCAGGTATAGTGTGGATGCGCAATGTTTCCTTGTGATATTGACAGACTAGGTCAACTTAAGAAAGCTAAAATGCTGAGGTATAATTATCTTTCTATATCTTTGTTGACCGTTGGCTGACTCCATTCAATCAGTTACACCTACTAAGCGAAGACTCCTACCAAGCCGTCGAAATAGATGGGTGGAAGATCTAGCCGGTTTAACCTGTACACCGTTTAACCGCATTGGTTCAAACAAGGTTTAACTGGGTGGTTTAACTTTGGTTTGATTGCAAAGTTATGGACAACGTTGTCATTGATTTTTTTTACATTTAATAATTCAACTGTACCGTTCAAACCATGGTTTAATCATGATCTGGTTTAACCATGTTTAACTGGCGTTGGGATGTACATTTAATGATTCAGCGCAGGAAAGCGACTTTCTGGATCAGCCGGAGAATTGGGATCGCAAGCTCCTCCAGTAAGACCGTCGCCGGCCGACCCCCCATCCAGCGGCCTGGATAGCCCTCAGGGCATAGATCTGAGCGACTCTCCACCCCTGTTTGGGGGGAACGGGGAGCGGGGGGCGGGGGCCCGGGCGAGTATAAGTACACCAGAGCCTTACCAGAACAAAGAGAACGAGAAATGAAAATTTTATCCACAGCCCCCGCTCTCAGTCCACTCCGGCCTCGGGTTCCCAATGGCGCTGATCAGATGATGTTTACAATCGAGGGTGATATTTTCCCGTATGCTAAATTAAAACCGGGTCTGACGCATGTACATTTCTGTAAGCTCTTACCTTCTTTGAGCGCGCTTCTCGCCGATGTGGGTTGCATAGAGTCCACTCGGGTGGCCTGGATGAATGTCAATGAAATCGAAATATGCAAAGTTCTGAAAGGTAACAACATCGGATTAATGGTTGGTATATATGCTTCTGGTGCCTCTTCAACTTAATTTTTTGCTCTGATGATTGCAAAAGGTATTTCAAGGCGATTTCTTGACCGAGTTTTTGATCGCCAGGGTGAATTTCGCCTCAGTCTATTTTTTCTCACTTATTACGTTACATGGCTCAAAATAACGTCAGATCTTCGAAAGTATCGTTAGGAGAGCTGCTTCCATGCGCCTGCGGAAGGTAATTAATACTGTAAGGAACGCAACGATGAAATACCGAAGGGAAAATCTGGGCCTGTTTAAAAGTGCCATTTTTCAATCTAAAGGGGGTCCAGAATGAACGGACGAGAACAGTATTTTTGGCTTCATACCCGGTGTGCGAGAACATAGCCTCATCATATTGGTAGACACAGCATGCCCTGAAAAACCAAACAAATGGCTACTCAACTCGGGCTTGAGAAATGATGGAAAGTACTTCACGTCCGCAACCGTGCACTGTGTTCTTTCAATTTTATGCCGGACGGCGGAACATGGGTGTTTCAGTTCCTAGCAATTCCGCATGCTGCTACACCAATTTCCCGGTTGACTCTCAGTGATAGCGACCCGCTGAGTCTTCAACTCCCATGATCCTGTGTGCACAGTATCTCGCTGTACTTGCTTGCTTTGTGCTTCAAACATCTTCCTTGTGTCTGTTCTGAAGGTCATGTCCACCGACATTACCTTCGTCACAATGGCCAAATTGTTCGCTCCGAGTTGGAATTGGAGGCCGCTGGTGCTTTCCCAAAGATCATTATGACCATTTTGATCATGTTCACAGGCATGCAAAAACACTGTTTGGTGTGAAAACACCCTGAAAACACAAATTACCTAATACATAATATTTTCAAAAATCCCTCTCTGTCACTAATTGCGCATGAATTAGCTGAGTAAATCTATCCAGTTTTTATGTAAATTGGTGCAGAACTCCGAGATATTTACAATTCTCCGAAAACATTCCAAAACAGAAAAAATTTCGTCGCGCCTTCGGTTCCGACATTAGCTGTAATAGAGGAGGTTCGTCGTCGCGACCGATGAGCGACGTTTGCGCCAACGATGTCCAGCGCTTTATGATTTCCCTGATGGATGATCCCAAATGTACTTTATCGCCGAAGATCAAATCCAAATCCGATCAAATCCAAATCCAAATCTGCTGCCGGAGTAACCCTAATACATTCAAAAGTACGCCTAAAATCCCTCCAGAGGTGCGCTTAATTCAAAAGATTTTTTCCGGCCGATTTGGCGGCTAAATTTTGGTAGCAGTGACTAGGTGACCTGCACCATAGGACCCTCCTATCCTGATGTCGCTCATAATTTTTGTACAGGTACCTCTGATTTGTGGTGCAGTGCATATTGTATACATGGGAAAGAGGTCGCCCGATTGTTGTGGCAAGAAGGAAGGAAGGAGTGACAGTACCTGCGGGAAATTGGTCAGAAAAAGTTCAACATCACGAAGAGAGCAAAAGACATCTTGTACACCAGAAAATTGAACCCTTTCCCTGATGGTCTCACCATTGACGGGGTTTGAGCGCTGAGCTTTATAAAAAATGTCAAAGAAGAGCGGGGAGCAACTAAGTATAAGAATACGAAATGTGTTATCCAGGTGCTCAAAGACTCGATATCAGATGCCTCAGGATGTCCTAACTCGAAGGAGACCTGAGGGAGATGGGAGAAAGAAATCAAGAAGGAAGTCCCTGTTTCATCCATGTCTCGATCTTAAATACATGATCGGGATGGTCGTCACGCGTGCTCTCGCGTCACCAGAGCCCTGCGCAACGGTCCAATACATGAATGAAATATAAATACAATGTCCATGAGCATAGAGAGCTCGAGATAAAACCATACCAACCGTTAACACGACTCCAATGTAACACCAACCGGGACACGCGCAAAGACAGCATAGAGAGACAATGTTGCCGCCTCAACACCTGTCCAGAGGATGACCAAGCCTCGGATGCATCAATCTCCAGCATGAGCTGAGAGGGTAGAGACATCAGAGCCGCGCTTCACAGAAGCTGGCCTGAGTACAAAGGGAGGGGAAGGAAAAATAAGAGATGAGGTGTATAACATACTAATGCGATGTGGGAGTCCATGCGAACCAACCGACCCTCTAATCCATCGAAACGGCGCATATGAACATGGCGCAACGAAACCAACGCGGTCAGGTGTCGTCGAGTCCGGAAGAGGCGACTGCGTGATCTCCGACCGTTCGCCTATGCACAAACCCTATTCTCGTGCCTCGACTTATGGTGCGGGCCACCTAGCTGCCGCTACCCGAAATTAGTGGCCAAATAGTCCGGAGAAAACATTTGGGCCAGTGCACAGCCGCAGCAGCCCGAATTTTTCTCATTTTTTTCACCGCTTGTGGCCAAATGGGGCGGCAATATTTTATTTTGCTCACTCAGTTTTGATTTACACAGGGTGTTCTGAGCCCGTTTCTGGCTGAATCGTCTCGGACCAAAGAGTGGACATGAAGTTTGAGTAATTTGAAGATTTTTGAGACACTTACATATATTCCCGGTGTATTGTATCCTTTTTTCAACTCGAACACTTTCGGCCTAAAGTCAAGAGGTAAGTGGGAATTCCCGATCGCACACAGACCTCTTTAACAACTCCCCAGGATTAGGAAAGCTGTGCTGATGGGCCACTTTTGCCAGGAAGAATTGAGAACTTTGAGTTTGCAGTCTCATTTTCAGTAACATCGGTTTGATGCCATGCCTCCTCCAGTGCCAGTCTGCGTCGGCCAGGAACCGGGCAGCTACGCCAGGGAAGACGGTGGCAACAATGTCTGAAACTAAGCCGCTGTGGATTGTTAGTTATTAGAAACATAAGTGGATTGTTAGTTATTAGAAACATAAGTGAGAATACAAAAACGTACATCATGGTCTTGACGACAGGCAGTTCCATGAAGGCATTAACGCGATCCATGTGGTCAAGGTGCCACTTGGTTAGCCGTGGAGCCTAGGTAGGGGTGGTCAGAAATATAACAAAAGAGAAAGGGAGGAAGAATGACAAACCTGTGCAGACTGACGATGGTGGCCGAAGATGATGGCTATATGGTCCCCACGCTGGCCGCCCAAGTAATGCTTCTGCCAGGTGGGGTCGGTCTGGTCAGAACCTACAAGGATGTCATGTGCGCGTTGGATTTCGTCGGCACGGTGCATGAGTTCAGCAATACGGAACGACCTATACATGAAGATGAGGCCGTCCCGGTCGACGAAGAACGTGGCGCGCTCCTGGCTGGGGCTGGAGGTGAAGGTAAGTAAAGATTTGCAAGGCAGAATTCAGTACTCACCTGTCGCGGAGATCATAATAACAGGGGTAGAATTTCTTCAGATACTTGTGGAGGCCCCTGGCGTCTGGCTCGTCGCCGTAGAGAGAATCGAATTGCTCCCGGGCTATGCGAGGCGGGGCAGCCCCCTGCCAACCCGTACTGGCGACCGAGGCGTTCTTGAGAAGGGAGAAATTGTTTGATGTTAAGAAATCGCCCCGCCTTGCTGCCCGCTGGGCCTTCTCTTCCGCACGTTTCTCAGCGGGGACGTTCCCGCGCGCGCGCTTCGCAGGGGGTTCGCCAGGTGGAGGGGCATCGGCAGGCCGCTTGGGGAGCGAAGGGTGCGTGGGGAGTGCGGGGAGCGAAGCTGGGCGTGCGGGCAGGGAGGGGTGGGGTGGAGGAGGGGGAAGCGGAGGTGGCAGGGCGGACGCAGGTGTATAACTGGGTTATAGTTCAGGGAGAAGGGGCCGAGGAGAAAATAAGGTAACTTACTCCCATGAAGGCTCCGGCTGTTTGAGTTCGCCGCTGGCGTCGTCCACCCACCCGCTGGCATCTACCCGCCGTTGCGATGCCGCCTTGGATTTGCGAGTTTTCCCCTTGTTTCCACGGCGTTTGGGGGCAGACCCAGAGGCGGATTTTCCCTTTCCACGGGGCGGCTCCGGAGCGGAGGTGGACGGAGACGAAGCGGAGGTGGAGGGCCGGGGGCGCGAGGAAGGTGCCGAGCCAGAGGACTTGGAGGATGTGGGGAAGGCGGCGGCGGCGGCTTGGCGTTGTCGGGCCTCGTCAGCGAGACGGGCGGCGAAAATGCGCGCTGAGCGACGAGGGGGGCAAGCGAGGGCATTCAGGTCTAAACGCGGGTTGTCGCCGGTCTGAGGGTTGCGGTCGTCCATGTAATCTTCCAGCAGAGATTGCAGGCAGCAGTCTGACCGTAGGACCTCACCCTATGGGGGGCTTGAGATGGGTAAAGATGAGGGGCGGGGACAGGGACTTACGCAGGATTCCTTTGCGAGCGCGTTGACGACATCAAGGGCAGAGGTTTCGTCCCCCACGGACGGGTCGAAGAGTGTCTCGGTGACGAATAGGTCATATACCAGTTCGCACGCCTCGCAGGGATCCTCCGGCGTGTGCGCCGCCGTGCATGCCTGGCGCGTATCCATCAGATTCGGAGTCACGGGAAAGGGGGTCGCGCAACGCCCTTCAGGGTCAGCATACGCAGGGTGAAGGGGGACGGATGGAGGGTTATAATGGGGGTGTGACTCCTCGGCATTGGATAGCGCGCTGGGTGGCACGGGCGTTGCGCGCAGCGTGGATGTGCGAGGAGGCGAGGGCGTAGTGTGGCCGGGGGGCGGTGAAAAACTCGGTGGCAACGGCGCCGTCGCGGTGCTTGGGGCGGTAGGTGCGCTTGACGCGTGAAACGCGTCGAGGGCGTTGGGCGGCCGTAGCGGCGGCAAAAAAAGCCTGGGTCGGGAGGCGGTGATGGAGGGGAGCCTGGTGGAGCGTGGTGGCGAGCCGGGGCGAGACGGCAGGAGGTGGGGCATGGGCGGAATGGAGGGGTGGTGGCGGTCAAGGACAAAGAGGACTTTGACAGCCTGTAAGCGAGACGTGAGATACAAACAGACGCGTGGCACGTGCGCGCGTGTCACGTCCGGCATTGTCCGTGCGGGCGCTTCCCGCATCGCACGGGCGTACCAGACCGCTTTAACGGCTTCAATCACACTAAAGAACCCCTCAACTATTGAAATTAAGCCATCTTCCAACAGTACATGCCAAAATTCTGGTGCTGGGCTATATACACACTGAAATCGGCGGCGTGGACGGTATACGCGGGAGACGAAGGTGTCGACGGAGCGGGGGAACGTGGGGGCGACCATTCCCCTCAGTTTGAGCCATACGGCGCCGGATTCGGCGCAGAAACCGGTGAAAACGAAGTGTAAGAAAATAAAAAGGGTATTTATCCGTGTTACGTACGGAAATCGACAGCGGCGGCGGTATACGCGGGGGACGAGGGTGTCGACGGAGTGGACGGAGGTACGGGGGACTCGTCCCCTCCGTTCGAGCCATCCAGCGCCAGATTCGGCGCAGAAACGGCTAAGAACGAAGTGTTACAAAATAAAAATGAGGGTTTATCAGGGTTACGTACGGAAATCGATGGCGGCGGCGGTATAGGCGGGAGACGAAGGTGTCGACGGGGCGGGGGAAGGTGGGGGCGACCATTCCCCTCAGTTTGAGTCACTCAGCGCCAGATTCGGCGCAGAAACCGCTGAAAACGAAGTGTTACAAAATAAAAATGGGTATTTATCCGTGTTACGTACGGAAATTGTTGGCGGCGGCGGTATAGGCGGGAGACGAAAGTGTCGACGGGGCGGGGGAAGGTGGGGGCGACCATTCCCCTCAGTTTGAGTCACTCAGCGCCAGATTCGGCGCAGAAACCGCTGAAAACGAAGTGTTACAAAATAAAAATGGGTATTTATCCGTGTTACGTACGGAAATCGACAGCGGCGGCGGTATACGCGGGGGACGAGGGTGTCGACGGAGTGGACGGAGGTACGGGGGACTCGTCCCCTCCGTTCGAGCCACTCAGCGTCTACAGTTTTCAACCTGTCAATGGGACACCACCACTCAGTGGGACAGTCAGACGATTTGCCCCGTTGAGCTCGTATTTTGAACCGTCTTGCCTTGATATAAATTATGCATACTCTTGTGGGTATCCTTTACTGTTCCATCCAATTTCCATGGCTACATACCATGTATCAAGTCCTGTGCAAAATCATCTTGACCGAGCCCAAAGTGAAACAACAATTGCATGGCCTGTTTTGAGTATAGTAAGGGCACAGAATCCATTGGATAGTGTATGTAGATATTCTGAGCCAATATAACTGTATTCCGACCCATATTGCAAGAAGAGGAAAGAGTTTCCTCTTTGCCGAGAATCGTGATGGTCACATCCCCAATAGGAAGTCATAACAAATTGGACTGCCGTCGCCTTGAGTGGTCGGACCCGCAAAACTCACAACAGGAATGCACTGATTCCTTGTATACACCACGACAAATAGATGCTGGGTCCACATCGCGAAGGACAGACACTGATTTCAAAGACAACGTCATGATCGTTGTGACAATCATCACGTTTGTGTGACTGTCCCACTGAGTGGTGGCAGAAGTTCGCTTTCGTTCGCCCCTCAGTTCAGTCTCAAAAATTAAGCCCTCACATACAGAGATGTACAAGGTATGAATGAGACTTCTGGTCTACTAGGAATCTTTAAAAAGGCTAAAAAACTCCTTAAATCTGCTATTCAATTTAAGTGTCCCATTGACCGGTTGAACACTGTAAATCGGACAATATCTGACTGATAACGATGAGTTAAAAACAAAAAATCGGTATTTATTCATATCACATACGGAAATCAGCCACGGCGGCGCTGTACGCGTCGAACGAAGGGGTCGACGGCGCGGAGGAAGGTGTGGGGGACTCGTCCCTTCCACCTTCGCGCCACAGCGTTCAAATCGGCCCATAGACGACTGAGAACGATGAGTTTCAAAATAAAAAGGACCTTTTATTAAGTTTACGCACGGAAATGGGCGGCGGCGGCGGTGTACGCGTCGAACGAAGGGGTCGACGGCGCGGAGGAAGGTGTGAGGACTCGTCCCTTCCACCTGCGCGCCACAGCGTCCGAATCGGCCCATAGATGACTGAGAACGGCGAGTTATAAAATAAAAAGGACCTTTTATTGATTTCGCGCGTATGGAAACGGGCGGCGGCGGCGACGTAGGCGGGAACGAAGGTGACGACGGCGCGTACTAGAGTACGGGGGACGTCCCCCTTTGATATGACCCCCACGGCGCCCGAATCCGAGCACAGACTGCTCAGATATACGGATTTTAATGCCAGGTCATGTTTTTGTTGTTTCCCACCGGCCCCCGTCCCCGCCCTCCACAGCCAACGGTCCCGTACTGCGAGTGGCGTGCTCGCAGACGCCCCAAGGGCCATGGAGGCGGAAGTCGGAAGCCCCCGACTTGTAGGCGTGTAACGCCCGCAAGTCGGGGTGGTGGTGGTAAGAGAAAGAGAGAGACAACGGCATAATGATCGGCGATCATTATGCCGTTACCCTCCGCGCCGTTGAGCGCCCGAGGGTCGATCACCGCCGTACCGTATACGGTAATTTCAAGCAGATCTGTCTCTTCTGTTTTCTTTCTCGGGCACTGCTGGGGTTTCATTCCTAGGCATACATGCACAATTTCAACCCCGGCTTGTCACTGCCAAACTGTGCCAAATTCACTTGTGTAGGCTCCTTTCAAACTGGGTCTTCAATCTGACATGCTGGGGTGATAGCCAGCAAAATTTCAAGCAGATCTGTCTCTTCTGTTTTCTTTCTCGGGCACTGCTGGGGTTTCATTCCTAGGCAAACATACACAATTTCAACCTTGGCTTGTCACTGCCAAACTGTGCCAAATTCACTCGTGTAGGCTCCTTTCAAACTGGGTTTTCAATCTGACATGCTGGGGTGATAGCCAGTTTTCAGGTCGCAATGTAAGAGACAAAGTGCCGAGTTTTCGCTATTTTGCCCATTTTGGGGCATTTTTTGCCCAAAATCATCCACTTGCAAGCCCCGTTACGAGCTCAAATCCCCAGCAATCTGGGTCGAATAAAATATGGGTGAGGTCTAATTCACGAGTACTTTTCTGACATATAAACAGTTTTTAGATTTGCGATGGTCTCAAAAAAAGTGCCAAAAATTAAATATTTAAGAAACTCCTTTATTGACACTGGCCATATATGGTAACTTGGTATTATTATGATTTGGGTATGGCCTCTTCGAGGCGGGTGCTTAACCTTTATTTTTATATTCTTTAGACCTCATTCAAATTGCTGGCACCCTTCTCCACGTAGCACCACCCAGCCGTCCCTCTGGAAAATCCATAAGTTAGGAAGTGGTTGGAAGTCACTGTGCCTCGCGTCCCAAATCCGCACGGTCTGGTAAAGTATGGGTTTTGCGCCTCCCAAAATGTATGGGGGGGGGGGGAGGGGGGGGATGGCGTACTGGAGAGTTATGGGGTCTACAGCTCTTTGCGGAGCTTAGGGTGCGGATGGCTTTTTTCAGTTTTGGGAGGTTTCGAGCAGAAGGCAATAGGTTCAAAATGTAAACAAGTAATTGCGCTTTGGAAAGCGCAATAAAACCATTTCAAAGCCAATGAAGTCCCAAGGCCATTTTCTAAGCTGCCGTCTCAGAAACGGATAGCCCTGATCGCTGCGAGCATTTACAACGACTCAGATCGCGCTCGGAGGCATGCAAGATGTCAAGTCGCGCGGTTCAAAATGTGGACCACCCGGTCGGTCAAAAGTCAGTGACCTTTTCGTCAAAAGGACATCGACTCTCCACGTGAACCCTGAAGTTGCGCAAAGCAGCGAAGTGCGGGAATCAAAGTTGATCCGCTGCCTCGACGGGTCAGTCAAAGGTCGCTGACGGGTCACTGACCCCGTCGCAAGCGTCACAACGTCAAAGGTCAGTGACCCGACTCGGAGTCGATCAAAGGTCACTGACTTCACAACTGCCTAGAAGCGGATGGATTGATCCCACTTTCACAATATGACCAAATAAAGGTTACTCATACAAAATTGGTCATCATAGAAAATACGAAACAAATCAACCAAAATTCATTTTATTGGGATCTATACATCGAGAACTCTCATTTCCGTTATTGTTCAGAATCCCCAACATCCTTCAGTCTGCTTGGCCGTTTCCAGTCAAGGCAAATATTTCTGCATTTTCCAATTAGTCATTGCGGGTTGCTAAGCCATACTTTTGTGTCATTTCTGTTTATATGAGGTGTTTGCTCAAGTTCCCGAGGGCAGGTTCGAGTATTGGGAGCATGCAGCCGAGAGGTAAATAAACGCGAGAACACGTGCAAGATCCCCGCCCGCCTCCACCGTGCAGCACCTCCACAGGCTCTGTGGTAAGTGCCAGTGTATTGTGTGGCGCGATGGGGTGGACGAGAGAGCAGTCGAAAGACGAATCTAGGAGGATAACTTGACACGTACCGTGCTTTTAGCACCCCTCCTGCGCGGTCGATGTGGTGGCAAAGAAGAAGTAAATCTTAATCGTAGCAGATTGACGGTCGTGATCGGTTACATAATGATGGCCCGATATGGCGGACAGGCGAGCTGAGCGTAGGAGTGTGTGCAGGAGGAAGCAGGGGAGGGAATAAAATATTTTGAGCTCATGGAGGGAATAATTGCATAACTAAAACATCTTCTGTGTCTTCAGAATGTGAGACAACCTCGTGGAGAGGCTGCAATAAATTTATTTTCTTGGAGCCGAGCGCTGCCGAGCGGAGGTTCAAAGGACTGTAAATTTCCCACAAGGACCGTCAATCTACCGACTCGAATGATACTGAGGTAGGGGTGAAATTTGGCGGGAAATCTCATCAAAACGTGAAACGCAGCTCTGTCGGCCGATAGATTTACAGTCCTAAGGCTGCCGATGGATAGTCCTGGCGCCGAGACACCATCATCAGTAATTACCGCCAAATAACGCGTCCCGCCTAACTTCTGCTGACTGCTGCCTTCGCCGCGTCGCATCCAACACACTCCAACAGATTGCAAAGTTACTCTCAACCACCCAGCTTGCCACTCTCGCCGCTTGAGCCTCTGTTCTGGATCTGGTGCGCGCGGCACTGCAAAAAAAATCTACATGGCACGGCACACTTAACCTATTCAATGGTTCGCGCCGTCCGCTCTTGTACTTCACGCCTGGTCACGGTGCCACCCACCGGGGTGCGCCGATGCGTGCCCCGGGACCCGTATACTGTGGTACCGTCGTCTACTGGACCAAGGGGAACTCGGGATTTGAAATAAGTACATAGGGTCGAAAAGTTTTTTTCGACCCTCGGCGGACCCCCCCTCCCCCCCCCCTCCTTCCATATAGGGAAGGAATTTCCCACCCCTAGCGCCGGGCCGTCGCCTCCGCTTAGGGCCGCAGCTTAGGATACCACTGGGGGCAGGCTTGACGGGCAGTTTGACTATCTTACAGTGTAGTAGCAGCTTCCTGGCCATCTAATATACCTCTGGTGTGCTCTTCCTTACACCCCTGTACTATACAGTACTGGTCTATCACCCCCACTTTAGCACTGGGCACCAAATTATCATAACCTAGGTGTATATTGGCAGCGAAAATAGTGGGACTGTATATCCATGATAGTGAGTCTCAAGTTATTTTTTTTTGAACATCTGGGAAGGTGGTTGAGCCAACGGAAGGCAAAATCTACGCGTCGTACGGGATCCGGCATTCCATATTAGGAAATTGACCTCCAAGATGGTTCGGGCATCGTACAAACCCTACCTGACATTGTCCAAACGGTAAATTGAGGGTTTTCAACCCCTTCCAACAAAAGTATCAAAAAGTTTTTTTCAGCCTCCCCGGGACCCCCCCCCCCCCCCCCCTCCCCACGTACGAAATTTTAATCCCGAATTCCCCTTGTACTGGACTGTCATGTACTGGGCTGGTCGAAAAATTATCGGCCTCGCGGGCCCTCTTCCATTGCAGCCGCGGCGTCTGCGTGCCGCGCCGAACCACGCCAGTGTATGAATGTGTGAGTATCAAAACTATGAGGCACGCGCAGCGTTGGAAATTTTGCCGGGGGTGCGGCTTTTCTTTTTTTTTTGCTCATGGGTTATCCTCCAGCTCGTCATTGAACTCAAGCACTGCTTGTTCAAGAAGCAACAGGCTCTTTCTTGATAAGACTTCGTACTCGTGAGTTATATTTGCGCTGTTTCTTTGTTTACATCCAATGCAATGCTGACACTGTACGCACAGCGCAGAAAAAAATTGGGTCCTGCCCCATTTCCACGTTCGACGGGACACCACCTTCGTCCCATCTACCGAGGCCCCGGGAATGCGCCCCTTGGCGTTCATATCACGCCAATGGCGCATGCTGGTAGCGTTGCCATATATTCACAGCTGCAGCATTGGAAAAATTAATCATCACTCCCTCCTCTCCTCCTGCCCGTCCGAATCTCATCCGCCAACACAAATCTCCTTATCTCTGGGACACCTAAAACTCCCCGCCGTCGATCCCCAGCCTCTGGCAACCATGCATTGGCGCCGTTGTTGCCGATGAAGGCACACAACTTTGTTTGGCACAAAAAAATGTTATTTTCCCTTCACTTCTTCGCTGCTTGCCGCTAACCCAGTGTCCATTCGCAGAATACACCCTCCTCCGACTTGCCCCCCGACCCACTTTGGCGGTGGAGGCTCCAGTGCCGCACCGATACTGTGGACGACATCAGCACCTTGGCGGTCCGCTGATTTTTATCCTCAACTCACCACCACAAGTGCCTCCCGCTTCCGTACCATCTGCCTAGAACCGCTTTCAAGCGCCGCCGACGGTTGGATTGCCGACCGGGGGTAAAACTGCTGCTCGCCATCCTAGTCCAAGACAACAACAAATCTGACAAAAAATATTAACCTCCTCCATATCCCTCGCGCGGAGCATTGGATTTTCACGTTCTTCTCTGGCGCGTTCGACACCTGCACCGCCTCCCGGAAAACGCGGGCACTGCAGCTCAAACTACGTCGCCACCGACGTGTATGACATTGCTGGTACCGCCGCGCAGCGCCCAAAAAAGTCTCCACTCTCCTGCCTCCCATCTCCGCTATCGCCTTCTGATACTTCTCCCTACCCGAGCGTTCCCCCGCAGTCTAATCACAGGCCCCGGCCATAACGCATCGCCGCCGCCGCCGGCGATGACGGCAACACTACCTTCACAAAAAAAAGTCGGTCCCTTCTCCAGCTCCCCATTGATTGCCGCTAATTCTGTTTTCCTCCTCAGCGTACATATTATTTGGACTCCCATCCTACCTAACTCGGTATCTCGGGCTCCCATGCGACGTCGGCATTGTGCACAGCGCCGCCATAGCGCCTCCTTGGTCCCCCCACACGAACCCCCATTTCGATTTTAACCCATCCCCGCATGCGTTGTCCCGCCTGTGTCCCACTCGCCTAGGACCCCAGGGAAGCACCTCCTGATGTCAGATCGCTGGCCGGAGGCAACAGTGCAGCTCGCCGTCGTTGCATACAGCGACAACAAAATCTGGTAAGAAAATTGAAATCCTCTTTATCCCTCTTGCACAATACTGAATCGATGTGTTTTTCTTCACCACTCATGTCTCCCCCAATACCTCCCGAAAGATGTGGGCATTGTGATTCGACCTTCGTCGTCGCCACCACATACGATACCGCCGCCATTGCCTCTTTAGGCACAATCAAATTGTAACTTTTCTTTTGGCCAGCACTCACACGACACGTGTCCCCCCACCCGCATACCACCTCACCAGGACCCTAGGCAGGCCCCGCGACCGGTCAGATCGCCAACCGCAGGTAAATTCAGGCCTTCCGTTATTTCAGACGACATTGACAAAATTTGACAAGAACATCGGCTTCTTCCGTGTCGCTCTCGCGGCACGTCGGATTTTTGTGTTCTTTCTCAGTACATGCATCGCCCGCAGCACCCCGGAAGATGCGGGTGCTGCAGGTCGAACTTCTTCGTCGCCATCGTATACAGCGCCGCTGCTATTGCCTTTTTTGGCGCCACAGTATTGTATGTTCTTTTTGTTACCAGCGCTCACACACTCAAGCCAAACCCCTTCCCAGGTACTTGGAGTTTAGTAAAGGTTCCGGCACGCGCACCTGAAGCCCTGGCTGGTTCCGACATGTACTAGGTACCCATATCATCCATGAATAAAGTTCGCTTCAATTTGCATTCAGTCTGATATATGAGTTACATTATGTGCCCTTTCCCACTCAACCAGGAAAGGGTACAAAACCTTCGCACCTTTCGGTTTCGCCTCGGTCATCCATACGCGGTTTATCACCGCTTGCGCTGGATCTGTTCCTCCTTCCCCATACCGCTTCAAAATTCGGGCAGCATTCTCCGCCTCCGCCAACGATGTCGAACCTATACCAAGAGCATCTTGAATACTTTTCTTCTTAATCTTCTTGGTCCTACGGCCGCCCTACTCCAGTAAGCCAAAGAGAATATTGAACAAGTAAATGCCCCACTGTGATATGTGACGGCTGCCCGAAATATGTGCGAGAGACGAGTGCTATGAACTCCCAGGAGGCTACAACACCAGTGTTTTGCTGAACTTTGCGACGATGGTTGACGTAGTCCTCGTATCCGGGCAAACCTTTGATCTCGGTGCTCAACCATATGACATCGGCATTTCTATCGCCACTTGTGTTCTGGTTATTTATGGCGCGCCGGCGTGCGTGTTCAAGGGGCTTTGCCTTTGGATCATTGACATTGAACATCATTAGGCTCGAGCCCAGATTGTTCTGGGATCCGATTTGGGTGGCCCACGCCGGATTGGCGTGAAAATAGGTGCCTTCTGCCTGTATTAAAGGTAGGTGAACACCGTATTAAATCGAAATCAAATACTACCTGTTCCACAAAAATTTCCAAGCAGTTATCACTCGGGATCACTGCAAATTCTGGAGATGGCCAAGCCTCCTCCAAGAGCGCATCGTCGGTAACTTTGACGAAGTATACACAATGGTCCGGGTATTCTCGATCCCTAATAGCCAGCTTTATGGGACCTAAGCCAATATGTGAGGAGTGGAAATGGTGAGAGGAGAATAGAAACCGGTAAGTGCGGAATTGGAAGATTGTAATTCTTCCAAAAGTTCGCGAAGAGACACACGCGACTCCCGAGGCCCGCATTGGACTTGATCAACGACTGTAAGAAGGATATCTTGTGATATTTTAATAGGTTTGGGACCGCGAGCATCTTCAATAAGCAATTTGACCCGTTGCACCTCTAGGTCGGACTCCTATTGCCATATTAACGAAGAACGGCCAACGAAATGAAGGTACATGCATGTGGAGTTGTTTCCTTTGGTGGTGTCTGACCCTCTTCCTCTGGATGGCATTAAAGCTTACAATAAGACGGCGGAAATGGGACTTACCTTTATCACTTAAAATGGATAGAGATGGGGACGGACTGCGTGGTTTTTGGACAGATGCTACAGCCTTTGTAAACCCAGTTTCGGGATCAGAAAGAACCTGGCGGAGTCGTGCAACAGTTGTCTTGCTGGCGCTGAAGTTTCCGGGCCATTTGTGGATTTGACGCTGTACCATAGCTACCAAAGCGGGTTTCAAGACATCCCTGCCGACTGGTTAGTCCGAGATCTGAATTCTGGATGCAGCATACAAGTCACTTCGGCCGTATGGAACCTCCGAATTTAGGATGGACATGGCGGCAAGTCCAAAGTACGGGTACCCCTATTTGGATCAGAAGTCACGGTCGAAACATTTCAGCGGCCGAACGGACAGAATCAACCAAATGAGACAATTTGTCCGGTTGGAGAAACATCAATAGTTTCAATTGAAGAAAATGAAAGGTAAGTAGAATTTGACCAACTGGAAGAAAATATTTCTTTCGGTCGCATGAAAAGAATAGATTGGTTCAGATGTTCCAACTGAACAGAATGAACTATTCTCAACTGGATAGAACCGACAAATCATTTTCTTTTCAGTCGGATGAAATCAAATCTTCCGACTGGACAAAACACACTGAAAGCTTCAAATCTCTTCAGTCCTAACAGTGAAAATGTTCCACTGAAGGAAAATGAACATAAAAAGACGATTGAATATGCTTGCTGGTAGTTTCCTTTGAGTTTTTATGAGTCGTCCCTCATTCAATGTAGCAATGTAACGCGTCGACGGTCTCAACGCGCTCATCACGATCACATGACCGTTATTTGGGTCAGACTCGGTGCGCGATAGCACTTCACGCTCGCGGAATTTCGAAGCCGCTGATTTATGTTGGAGGAACAATAGGTATATCTCCGCTTCTGAAGTACTTTGGTATGTCAACACAACTGTATTTGAAGTATAATTCACGAACAATGACGGCTACGGTTACAAGCAGCACAAACATCACCTACTGGACGACTGGGATTAAGGTAATCTTCCCGTTCGAGCAGAGGGGTATCTGTCCACGATAATAAGTACTTGAACAGTGTACCTGGGTTGTCGAAATTTTCTGCCCATCCACCCCAGGAGCAGATATTGCGGAAAGGCCAGCGTAGAACCATCGCGAGATACTGGCATCCGCCCCGGCGGAATGAGTGTGTGCCGTATGGGCGAGGGTCGATGTCGATATCCAGGAGGTTGTTGCGGAAATATTCCATGAATGAATCTGTGGACTACAAGGCATAAGTCATTGGTGATACCTTATTTTTGGCAGCTTACCATGCCCTCGCTGGGGATAATGCTCCATCCGTTACGGCCAACCTTCTTTCGGAAGATAAAACCAGATGGCTTCCCGTATGGGTCGTTGGCTACCGCAAGCTTCTACATTATTGCAAATGCACGAACAGGGCACATTCATGGCCGATCCGGATTAGCATAAAGATAGAATGGTGCGATGCCTGAAAACGAGTCATTGAATTGCTGCATGCAGTAGAATACAAGACTTACTTACCTCCATTCTGATGTGTCTTGCGAAAAGGCAAATCTAGTCGAATCCGCAAGACTCCGGTCTCCATGTCAAATGTCACGTCCTGCCAGGTGATCCGCAGGGCTTCGTCGTACCGAAGAAGGCAAAGCATCGACACAATATAAAGCAGTTGTAACATCATCCGAATAGAATGACCGGCCCAATCTTCTGGATGTTCTTGCTTACGCTTTTTGGATGTCGAACCGTAGCTGGTGGAACTTTCGACTGGAAAACCTGTATTAAAAGTCCAAAGCTTCTTCATCGTGGGTTCATCCATGGCACGCGCACTGGTTACGACTTCTCCTCCGCGAACCTAAGATTCGAGTCAGTACAAATATATGTTTTCAATTTGCGCTGACTTTGTTTCGCCGGAGGCTGATCATGTATTGTGATACGACAGTAGAAATCGAAGGGTTACCGTAGAACTGGCCAGGAACTAGGAGGTTTTCCTGCCATTCTTGGGTCCCCAGTTCGTAGTCACGAGAAAACTTATGGCTCATTGCAGCGCGCATCTTCTGTGCCGTACTGTATGTCGCCCGTGCAATGGCTGGATCTTTCGGCTTCCCGGTTTTAATGTCAGAGTCGTCGCATCTGTATTTATTGGTAAAAAATCCATTTCCTGAACAATTTTGCTTGAGATCCATTTGTCCACAGCAGCCACAGTGTTTCCAAGCCATGGGCAGCCATTTAAAAAATTTGTCTCGACTTGACCGACTTGAGTGGACTCAAAGTCACTCCAAGTGACTTCACTCAGCCAAGTCGAGTCAAGTCGAGTCAAACTCGAATTGAAGTCGACTTGCCGAGTCGTGACTCGACTTTTGGAGTCGCGGCAACATTAGTTGGTAAGGAATTAAGGAACACGATAAAAACTTCCTGGATGGTGATGACGGTGCGAGTTTTGGTGAGGTTTTCGCCGTTGAATTGATCTCCAGACGCTGCAGCCGAAACGACACCTCGGGCAGCAAGCTTCCTGTTGTCGTCTGTGAGCAGTATAGTAGGAGTACAGCAGGGTGTCGTCTCCGTGGTCGAGAAGGGGAGGGGAACCGGTGTTTTCTTGATCTCATGATAGAGCAGGGGAGATGCATATGCATCGCGCGCGGCATACTCCAATTGAGCAATGCTAAGCTGTTCGTCGGACCAATTGCTACTGACACGCTCGGTATCATTCTTCGGCAGACATTGGTGAAATATCGCGGCAAAAATGTCGGCCAGTGACAATGTTGCTTTTGGAATGAGAAACCGATCTTTCGCGAATGCTGCAAGGTCCAAAGCACCGCGGAAATAATTCGGTGCGTATCCAGCAGCCACGGCGAGCCGCTGCAGATCTCCGTTTACTTGACGACCTGCTTTGATAACTTGTGCACTGCGGAGGAGGTTTACAAGCTCTGCTGGCAAAGCTTTGCGACTCAGCATCTCTCCAATCTATATTATTGCTTTTAATGCAAAGAATATCTCTCGGAAGAAAAAAACTTACCCGAAGAACATAAACCCGGTCCTTATACGCAGCTTGAGCAATGGCCGGTGGACCCATCCCGGGGAGACGTCCGTGAGGGGCCACATCGACAGTCCACTCCGAATCAAATCCAATAACAATATGCCCGTTGTCAGGAACTTCGTCGCAAATGCTCCGCATAACATTATTGATGGAAATCTGCGTGTCAAGCTGGTCTGGCCGGCGCACAAAGCTGGGGCTGACAAACATGGGAAGGTGACTGTGTTTCTCCACTGGAACTACGCCGGTTCGGAGCGAGGGGAATATTTTCTCGAGCATGGGTTTATCACTCATGTTGTCGGTGTAGAAGACCTCTGGTGATTCGTGGCCGTAAATCGGGAGATCATCCGCAAGCCGATGAAGCGCCTCTTCATACTGGGAATGCGACTTGGTTGCAACGAAAACACAGACACGGATTTCCGCTTTCTCGTTCGTTACAGTGAGAAGTGCGGTGAAGATGGGGACACCATCAACTTTGAAGACATGCTTCGATCTAGAATATCCTCAGTACACGACCCTACCACTGGAATTTGACAATTTACCAACCTTGTGACTATGGTCAACTGCGCCGACAGAACGCATCGCCATGTTTTGATTCAACGTGTCGCGGTGCGACTCAATAAATGTATCATACATATCGCGAAGCCATTGGCCACTGGGCGTGAAACCATGGAACCCCTGCGAGGACCGGTCTTCGAATGGCAAAAATGGTTCGTACACTGCCGAAAAGCCCATCTGGTTGATTTTTGTGCGTAGGTATTGCACTCGCAGCTCGTCGTAACGACGCAAATGCTGCATTCGAAACATATCCACTACCTCCTCGGAGCCCATGCCGTGTTGAAAGCAGGACCTGACTACGCCAAACGCGCGAGTTGAAAGTCCACTTCGCCAAGTCAACTGTGCCGGGAACTCAGCCGCAAGAGCGCGAGGTAGGAGCTGAAGGATTCGCTGATCCCAGGAGCGGAAACGGGCATCGCAACCACCACTTGCGGTTTTCTGGCACTCGTATGTGTACCTGATCAGCCAGAATGTTGAGTCGATGTCGACGACACGTCGCGGACGATTCACAACACCGCCCCGAGTCAACCGATGACTGCAGTTTGGGCATCGAAGTAAATGGCGATGAAATTCGTCTCAGTCCAAAACGGGCGCAGTCCCGCTTCCTCCAATGTCGTCCACCACTTGTCAAAGGCTCCAACCGTGGCGATGTCTGTCGTAATCACAGTTATAATTACAATCAGGCAATGTTGTCTCCGTGAGGAACCAGAGGAAGGAGGGACGCACGATCCGGCTCGTAATTGAGATGAATCTCAATCTGCATCTGCCCGAACGGAAGGGGCTTGCCCTTGAACGACTCGATGATCGCAGTGAGCGCGGAGAATTCCCAGTCTTCGATGTCGATCTACGGGTAGAGCAGGCTCGCTCAGAAGAAAGATCATGATGCGAGCGACAGCAAGCGTACCTTCCAGATATCTATGAAATCATGCCCAAGCTCTTGCATAATACCCTGCAAGGAGTACTCCTTCGGATCCGCATCGTGCCGATCCACCGCGCCGATCTTGTACGGATAGAAATGGGCGCGCCCATTGACTTTGTTGTCCCCGCGCAGCTCCGGCCCCCCATTCCGAGACGGAGAAGTCGAACCCTGAAGGTCGTTCACGCGCTGGGCCTGAAACTACGAGGACGTGCAGAACGCACCGTAGACCTGGCAATCTTGCGACTGTGTCAATACCTCCTGCTCGAAGTTGGACTTGGTCTCCACGCCCATTGAGTAGACCACGCAGTTGGGATGCTGGGTTGCGCGCTCGAGACCGCAAACGTTCTTGCCTATGATTCACAGAGGGACGAGTTCAAGTCAGATTCGTCATTCGTAGGTATCGTTTGGCAGTTTCTACTTACCGCCATCCCCCATAGTTCCTAAACGCGCCGCATCAGACCAGGCGTGGACTCGAACGACAGAATTGCGCACCGACACGATACACCGAGAACGGGCACGAGAACGCGGGGGCAAACAAATCCCAGATCGAGTACGACGTAGTGTGGGGCTCGGGAATTCTGTACACGCGAGATGCAATTCAATCGCCGCTCTTCGTCATACAGTAACAGTACTAGTAAAGTGGAAACGCACGCAAGCGCATTAGGTCCGCCGATCTTCTCTATGGCCGCTTTCCGCTCCCGCACGACGGCCTGATAGCGCAGCTCATTGCCCGCCAGCGTCAGATTCAGCCGACTCGCCGCTGGCGGAGGCGACACATTGTGTGGTGTGTTGTGCGATTCAGGTGCGGAGGAGTCGAAGGGTTTGGGAGATTGGAATGGGTTCGACGCCGCGTACCATTGGGCGATGTAGTATAGACCGACGAGACGGAGGAGAACGATCGGCAGAGCAAAAAGACTAGAACGTGGCATCGGAGGAAAATAAAATGTGGCGCGGCGTCGCGGACCCGGCGTGGACGAAGAAATCCCACGTCATGCTTAAGCTTGGCATTGATGCAATAGTCGTCCGTCTTCAGCTTGCGTCCATCTGCCCGCCGCTTGGTAGAACTCACTTATTCATTGGCGAAGCTGTGTGGGCCTGAGACGCTCAACACTTCACCGGGCATTTCGATACTTGATTTTCTCACTCCCCGAGCATCTACTGTCGCAAAATTCCGGCTGGGCGTGCCCCTTTCCCACCAGTTAGCCGGATGTCACGATTAATATTGTGCCTCCGAACGTCCTGATGAGTATTAAACCGGTCATGTCCGATGTCGTTGCTCTGCCGGCGGCTTTGGAATCTCACATGTCACCGACGAGATCGTGAAACCCCGGACCTGATTGTATTTCAAGTCCTGATGCGCTCTAAGACGGCGAAACTGTCAATGTCACAAAGTAATTTGGGCGTGGTTCTTCCGCTACCCGCTAACGCCGATTCCAGGTCAGTCTCATGTTTTCGCGCGAAGAAAACCCGAAACCCAGTAGAACCGTCGTTTGCCTTGTTGAACATGGCTGAAGAGACCTATTCCAACGACATCCTTGGCGGATTCGGTGCAGCAAAATGGAGAGGTGTGTTTCGCAAATTATTCTCGGCCAATTCCGAGTCGACAAACGCCTCCGTGACGTGTGACCTCGACCAAATTTCGACATCGACGCTGGGGTCCGTGACCCGTGACTGTCAATTTGATCGAAATAATCCAGTATACGGTCATTGAAAATACTTGAGCATGTCATGAACACGCACTCTCGTTTTGCGTCGGCCCCTTTGCTCAGTTGTTGACTCATCGGTTGTAGTGTTATTGTTCTCTTTCTCGGCCCGAAACACCATCCTGAACGCAATCAGTGAAATAAAATGCACACGAATCCATACAACTCACGAATTTTTGCTCGATAATGATTTTTGCAGCGGCCAGCGTTCTTTATTTTGATCGTGTTCGATACCAGGTCGGAGTAATTTTTGGTGGCCTCCAGCTGAATCGGGTCCTTGACCTAGCGCGGGACGGTAAAGCTGACATCATAATCGGCATAATCAAGCTTCCCCCATTCAATCCCTTCCCTTCCTGACTTCTGTGGATAGGACCAGTATCAATACTAGCTGCGCCCAGTCACAACCACCACCCAGTTGATCCCCATCGACCCTGCTCTGCAGCGCAGCACCGAGCAAGCCCCCTTCGTCCATCCCCAGCACCGTGTGGACCACGAACACCGGCCTCGTTCCAAGAAGCCCGACGTCCGTGCCAAGCCTTCTCAAAAGCCCAAGAAGAACAACAAGGGCAAGGGCAAAGCTCGCGATGCCTCTCCCTCCTCGGAATCCGACGCCGATGATGCGCGCAGCAAGGCTCGCAATGGTCGCAGCGGCGTCCGGAACTACAACAAGGCGGACAAGGAGATGCTGTTCTCCATCGTCCAGCAGCTACTTCCGACCGGGGAGAAGGGGTGGAAAGTTGTCGAGAGCTCGTACAACGAGATGGCGCGCAAGGCGGGACGGCCAGAGAGGGTTTTCTCGTCCCTCAAGGCGAAGTACTCATCAGTGCGTCCTCGTGTACTCATCCATTCATGCATTCACTCATTCTTTTTTGCTACGTATGTCCAGTACACAAAACAGAAAAAACCGACCGGCGAGGGCGAACGTCCTCCCGACGTGCGGCGCGCACATGAGATCGAAGATCTCATCAATGACAAGGCCGGTATGCGGGACGTCGACGACGACAGCGAGCTCGAAGACGACGACAGCAGCGACTCGGACGTGCCCAAGGTTGTTGAGCCCGCGCGCTCTGCCATCGCTCGACGCGCAGCCAGCCTACCTCTTCGTCGACCTCGCACGTCTGCCGCCTACGCCGTCAACACCCTGGTGCGCAGCCTCGACCCGGCTACATTGCGAGCCCGCGACGACGCATGCGCGCACCACTCGTTCGAGCGCACCCAGTTCATGACGCTATCTTCCCAGCTGGATGGACTTCGGAGCCAAATCTCCGCTCTGCAGCAAGAGAACAACGACCTCAAATGCGAGCGGGATCGTGCTGAGATGGAGCGAACCTGGGCTGCACGCTTTGACGAAGTCGCGGCCCGTGGGCGATCTCATGATCGGCGTGGGAGGTCGCGCAGTCCCTCGTACCCGCACCGTCATGGTAGGGGCCGAGGTCGCACGACATTTGCGGAGCGCAACGGCCTGCAGCGTGTCGGTGGGAAAGTCCGTACGGATATCAAGTATCCGGAAGGTGGTGGTATGACGGTCTGGGAGACGGATGTGTCGTCCGACGCCACTGACTTCGACTATCGGGCGAAGAAGAAGCAGCGCCGGCACCGGTCCCCCACACATTATCAGCATCACACATCGAATCATCGCCGCACACCGTCTCCAAGCCCTCCACGTCGTCTCGCCACTGTCAATTATCGCCGAACACCAACTCCGAGCCCTCCACGTCGTCGTGCCATCAGCCGTCGCCGCACACCTACGCCGGGTCCATCCCGCCTTCCCTTTACCTCTACCCCTCCTACCTCAGCCACCCTCGTCTCCGGCAATGCTGTAGAGCTTGTCGTGACCCCTCGTCGCGGCGGTGCGCCGCTTGGTTTCATTATTAGCCCCAATGTTTAGTCAATAGTTCATACATGTCCAGCTCCGAATCAATCTATGATTATGTCTTCATTACTGCTACTCATTGTAAGCCGGAAAGTTATGGAATCGCGCGACACGATCTTTGCGCCGCTGATCTCCAAACAACATCTTCTCGAAACCATCCCACACCTGCTCATCATCCGTAGTCTGTTGCCACAGTGGCATATAGACCGTCCGGATCTGATTATGCCCGACCTGTTGCGCCCGGTAATTGTGAAGTCGGACACAGATTTCCAGCAAGTTTCCCCGCTGCTCGGCATCGTCAATGTTTAGCGGTAGACGAAGCCTGCGAATGCACCCTGCAAGCCGCGCATGCCCCATTCCGCTGTTGACGATATGACAAGAGCTGGCGGTCGAATGCGAGCTTCTTCTCGATGTCGGCGGTCGTCCCACGAATGATCTGGCCGGTTTTGATAGGTGCCCGAATCTTGCCTTCAATCTGAGCAGCTCCACGAGGGAATGCAGTGTCTGCGACGAGGTAGAAACACTCGGGTGTTTGTGTTCGTAACCTCTCGTATATGGTGCGTGCAACTCTTGAGTCATGCCAGCTCCCGGGAGCATTCAGCTTGGCCGCAATTATGGTTCCTGGTACAAGACATCAGAACCATCCCACACATGGGAGGTAAAGTACAGACCTTTGGAGAGAACACAAGTACGGAGCTCACGAAATGTTCGCAGAGCCATCCGTTGTATGTAGAGTTCTCGATCTCTGGATCATCGGCGGTCCGGGACTCCCAGCGATGCGCCAGAAAACAAATTTCTCGTGGCGGAGGATCTTTTCCTTCCTCTCCAGCCACAATGTCATCTGCGTATCCTTGTCCTTGCGGTTTGTCGCACGGTATGCGTCCTTTGCGAGGTCAATATGGAGGCGCTCGCCGTATTCCGTGTTGTAATTATCGGTGTACCTCTGGAATCCCTGGCCAAAAATTGATGATTTGCGGCTGGCTCAATCCTTCAGCGGTAACGTACCGGACGCGTTCAGCGAAGGCACGCGCTCAGGTGCACTACGGCGCTTCGCCAGGGAAAATAGCATTAGATTTTCTTTTTCTCATTCCGGTAAAATTTTGACCAATTAAGGTACCTTAAAATCGCTTTAGGCCCCTTCCCGCCTTCGAAAAACTTAATGTTCATAACCGAAGTGTCACCGTCACTGAGAGCGAAAGTGTTCAGTCCAGGAGGGCGTGTCACGCGTCACTTGAACACTCGGTCGAAATGCTAATAAACAGAAATCCTGAGAATGATGCCTATCATGATTCAAGAGAACGGCGTAGTAATGCTACAGACTAGGAGTTCGTTGGCCTCGCCTGCGTTTCTGCTGATCCTGCAACTGTTCTGCCTCCCGCTTGCGAGCCGATGGTTTCCTGACCCGTGAAGTCCTGACTATGTTACCCTCATCGACTGAGTCCCGGACGCCACGTTTAGAACGAGTCGAGGCCTTCGAGGCGGACGTAGATATGGAAATTGCAGCGGAGGACTCAGATGTAACCTCTGCTGCCTGGAAGTTGGAAATATCAGATGTAAGAAGCCTCTTAGGGGCAACCGAAGAGCGACAAATTCTGAGAGAACTTGGATCGCTGATATCGGGAAAGTCCCAATCCACCGGAAGCTCCCGGATCTGCGGGTACAAGGTTCTGAGACGAGAGCACACGTTGGGTGAGGTGGGATCAATCACCTCGTTCGGATTGAGCTCATGATACACCAGGGAGGACCAGGTCACCTTGGCATGCCTTCCGAGATGCTGCAGAATTTCGTGGAGCGGGTTTAAGAGCTGAATAAGGTCGTCGGGGGCGTGCTGGGCGTCGATTTTACCCATGTGGAGCTTCTGGGAGCCGCTAAGGAATATAATTGGAGCGAGCAGAGTCTTAGTGACTGACCAAAGCCGGAAATACAAGCTCATAGTGGGCTGCTAGATCCTCTGGGTGCTCCCTGGCGATGGAGGAGTAGTCGAGTAACAATTTGAGAAGGTCACAGAAGGGATCTGAGGTGCGAAGGTGGTGGTAGGCATCCGTCCACCAGGTTACTGGCCCAAATCGTGCTGACTTCTTGCACCGGGCCATCCAAGCCGATGGTTAAGTGGTAATCAGTCCCGTATTCCACAGAGCTGTTCCAATATTTAACTGGGCCGTGGGCGCAGACCATGATTCTCAAAAATGCCGGTCAAAATCAATTACGGCGTGATCTTCCAATTATAATTCAGGGCATTCTCGGAAGGGGCGTCGATTCTGGAAACGCTTCCGACAATCGATTGGGGCTTCTTGGAAATGGAGGAGGTCAGCCAGCATGGGAAACACGGCATCGGATACCAGGTCTTTTTCTTTGTCGCTAGAGAGGACAGAGTGCTGACATGCAGAGCTTCACGTCAGGCGCCATCTGCAAATGTTTTAGGCGCAGAGCACTCTGTAGGGAAGGAGCGTTTCAGGAGGAGATCTCGTGTGCACAGCATCCCCATCAACAAACTATGCTCCAACCATGTGATATCGGTTGTTGATGGTCTGCGGTCAGGGCAGGCGAGGGCAGGCGAGCCTTCAACTCGGCTCAACGTCGTTCGGAAGCCAGTGATGGGAATTTGTAGCCCGCATTTGGACCCGTAGGGTGAGGTAAGACTTCGGCCTTGTCAACCACTCCCAGAGTGAATTTGATCAGATTCGGTGGAACTTCATTAAGTTCTGGCGCTGGGTGAACTTAATCAGATTCCAGTCAGCGATTCCATATCGGCCTTGTCGCCAGAAGGACCCAAAAAAGAAGAAGAAGAAGAAGAAGAAAAGATGAATTTGATCAGATTCCTCATTAGAACTTGATCAAGTTCTGGAAGCAGTTGGCGTGGGTTCCCGAGTTAGCCGCACCCGTAGAGATAGGCTCGTGACCAACCACATCCCTGTGACTTGGTGCGGCCACCGTCGTGGATGTGAGAAGGAGGCTTCAGCTGTATGCCAGTCCAAACTTGCAGTCTTACAAAGCTGAGCGTTGTACGACTTGCTAAAAAATGCTTGTTATCGTGTACTGTAACACACATGTCGGATTCACAGAAAAGAGATGCAAACATTGCATTTATTTCAGTTCTTAGTTCGGAATACGGTATGTTTAGGTTGAAAGAAAAATGGGGATATGACAATATTTAGGCAATCAGGAACAAGACCGAAGTCGTGGTTGAATAATTTCAGAGTCATCGCGGGAGATTACGCTTGCAGGGATCCAAATATCCGAGCACCTTGATTGTCCTTCTAAGACTCAAGTTGTCCTGTATGTCAGGAGAGCTTGCCATTCGAGTCGATTGGCTCCTGTAACCATCCTTCACTTACTGATCCACCAGATTGCTGTAGTTCTGGACGTCCTGACCCCTGAGTTGAAGGAGTGTCCGGTTGAACCAGCATGGGGCAGGGGAATGGAGTCCTGATGCAGCCGCAATCAGATTGTTAGCCTGACACTTTTTACGTGTGGCGCCGAGTTCTAGTGAACTCCCGGCAGCGGCAAGATCGTAGTCCTTTGTATCGAGGCTAAGAGAGCTGTTTCAAGACGAAGTGCAGAATACCTACATTCCTCAAATGACACCGTCCATTGGTTCGTCTTCCTAATCCGAGGGCTGGCGTTCGGTTGAGCGCCTGAAATCAATGAGTCCAGGGGATTTGATAGGGCGCACACTTGCGGCCCGGTCAGTTCCCGATCCCGGGCGTCCAAGACCAAACTCCTGTGAATGTCAACAGTCCCCATCCGTGTCCAGAGTTTTTTGCCAAGGATTTCATCTTGTATGTAGCACGTCGCAATCGACAGCCAGGCGATCTTTGAGGAGACGTGATGACATCGCATAGATCTTGTCAGTTTTGAACTCGCGTACGGTGGCGGCCAAGCGGGATGCCTTCGAGGCCGTTTTTTTTGCTGCTGCTTCGCGTCTTTTGGGACCCTGCATATTTAGTTTACCCGCTTCTGCAAAAGTATCCAAGAAGTGTCTGAATAATATACACATTACTCTGAGGCGGGGACGGCTTTTCAGTTCAACGTTCGTTGCTCCACCGGAGACACCGCGGCGCCCCCAAAACAACACGGCCCTCAAAATGTAATTTACAAAATCCTGTGGATATTAAGTTACGAATCAAACCAGATATGTCGGTGATATCTCACTTCTGGTACTGGTGGACACTGGGGATTTTCACCTGGGAAGAGAGAACTCCTCCCGCACACCAGTATATTCCGCTGGTGGTCAGGTCCCACAGGGTTTTAACCAGGGTCCCGCCATACAATCGGCCGGCCAGTCCACAGTTGTAATTAATTCCATGCGCCAATTTACCTACGCGTCACACGATTTATGTGAGATATGTAATAGTTGTACGATCCCTATACATGTCTTCTTGGGGCTCTCGGCTCGAAGCCGGGAGTCGATGTCTCGCTAATCTCCTCGCTCATTCGTGAGTACGTCGGAATTAGATGTTGCCAGATTGCACCCTAAGATCAAGCCTCAGCTCAATGTCGGCCAGTGGGTAAATTTCATTAACCACCGCTGTTGCGTTGGATTCCATATTACAGCTAATGTCAGTACCGAGTTTTTGGATGATTTTGATCCCTACGAAAGAATTACCTGTATCTCGGTGAGTTCTGCACGGATTGGCATGGAATATAGCTAGATCCTCTAGAATAATTCACGCGCAATTAGTGATGTACGATGTTAGAGTTGAAACTCAGTCGATGGGTAGATCCGCACCTCGAATTCAATGCCCAGATTTTATTGCATAGGTACTTATCATGTTCAACATCGTGAAAGACACCTTGCCGTTACTGCCGAAGGCAGTGAAGCATAATAAATTACATACCTTCAGCCGAAATATCCAGCTTCATCACGGACATTCCACATCAACTCGTTGAATCGCTACGAAACTTCAAGCAGACAGGCACATCGTGGTACTTGGAGTAGAATCTTTATCGTGTCTTGTTCTAAGGAAATTATTATATTCCCGCTCCGGTTTTCCCGGGAGTGATGCTCTGTCATGTCTTCACCCAGTGTGAAAAAATTGGACATTGCCTACTACGTCACTGCAGCCATGTGGACATTTGGCACACTGCAATCCATTACATTTTCAACCGAGTGACTATATTGCCCGCAATGTAACCCATCACATTTTCAAACGCGTGACTATATAATGCCTTGGCCAATTCTGGACGGGGACTGAAATTCGAGGAGTATGGGAGCGCCTGCACAACAATATCGGTTTCTGGGTCGTCTGGCTTCCGACTGTTGAGTAATGTCCTACCTACCACTATTTAAACTCACATTCGTTAATTACTTGCGTACCTATGTATACCGTATAATTTCGTTCAATTCGACAGTCACGTGATTTTCCACTTTCGCCAAAAAATCCCATAAATCGAGAAAAATTATTTCCGCAATAAAAAGTGGAGCGTGACGCGTGACTGTGGATTTGAACTAAATTATACGGTACCTTATACGCGCAGAATCCGCACGTCGCCGCTCTTTACCTCTGACCAGCACCTTACGTTTAATCTAATAGTTGCTCTGAATATCTGACTGAGTCCCTGAGCTTATCTCAAATCTAGAACAAAAGTTTTGCGGGCGTCCAAATTTATCTTGCGGGGATCACTGATTTCCCCGCAAAATGAGCAGAGCGATTGACGCCTGTCTTTTTTGCGGGGATAGTGTAGCGTATTTATATTGCGGAAGGTCCGAAATCTTGGAAAAGTTTTGCGGCCGATTAAATGTGCATTTTTACCGCCATAGTTCCCTTCAGACTAGGGTAGAATACTACGCACCTGTCACCGTTCTCTTCAGACTGCATGATACAGATTAGCAGGGTTGGGAATACATAGTCGTCGACGCACGCATATTTATCGCCTCCATCGTGTTGTCTACCTGTTGTGAGCCTCGACTGATCACCTCGGATTCCAAGCATTCGGGGACGCGACGACGTGTTCATACGGCGCAATCACGAGCGGCATTGAACGCGCAGAACACCAGTTGGCGATTAGGTGCCGGGGCCGATTATGAAGCATTGTGAGTGGTGTTTGGCGGGGGGAAGGGAAACACTTACCACTTTTAGGCCCCCTTAGACATAAAATGTCACTTGTGAGGCCCAGACCGACGACGGAGGCTCGAGAAAATATCTCTTCAAAAGTGCACTTTTAATAAAACACTCTGTTTTTTCCTTGTTCGGGCTTTTTTTTTGGCTCTTTCGAGCAGATAAATGGCTGGTCTCAGTGAGATGAACATGATTCTGCTCGTCTATATGTACATGGTCTTGTTTTCATGTCACCACACCAATAGTTTGTTTCTCTTGTACGAGTTCGAAAATTGGAAGTTGCTCAAGGGAACTTCCTTTTCTTCCACCGAAACAATTCTCAACTTTTTTTTTTTGAGAACAGAGATAACTTTTTTTGGCTGTTGGATCAGGAGCTTTTTCTGGACCACAAGCTTTTTTTTTTTTTTTGGGTACGTTGACTTTCTCTTTCTAACCCTAGCCCTAACCTGTGGTTGATTAATTGCCTGATTGTGCGTTGTATACGACTAAGGCCCTGCAGGAGGTTCGACCAGAAGAAGGCATAGGTTGAGGCCTAGTACCTACCCCTGAGTCCGATGAGTCAGCACATCAAGCTAGGACTTCACGGCATTACTCGGGGATATTTCTGAGCGGACCATAAATGATGTCCACAAATGAGGTCCACAAATGTCAAATGATATCCACAAATGCGCCACAAATGCGTCCACAAATGTGTCCACAAATGGGCAGGCTCGGACTGCGCTCATCCCGAGCACACGGACCATGCCTCAGTAACGTCCATGAGGGCGATCTCAGAATCTGAACAAACAGAAAGCTTCGTATAGGCCCCGGCTATAATTCTCGGGGCACGCTGTCTGGGAGATCGAACTCACGCCGCCAAGATGACGTAATGTTCCCACGCTTCTCTTTTTCCTTCTGCCGCCTCGAAACCACGCCTTCAGTGCGGCTCCCCTGCTGCTTGTAGCGGAGCACCACTTCGTGGCGCTTCCGTAAGCTGGGGGCCACACTGAAGCTGTGGATTTCTCAGCAGCATCCGGAAAAAGAATATAAATATTACTTATGTTATTATTCTATGTATTGTGTGAAGTGACATCCTTCGGGCGCCGGCCCGGACGGCTGGGGTTTTCCACCCCAGACCCCGACCGCTGCGCGGGGCTTACCGCTCGCCGCGGAGGCCCACTGCGTGGTGCTTGGTGATGAAACAAAAGAAAAGAGACAATGGTGCTAGCGTGAATCGAACGTGTGACTTCAAAGTGGCTTTGGCTCCGTTGGCGGCGTGAGTCATCAGGATGACGTTGTGGCTGTGTTGGCGGCGTGAGTTTGATTTCCCGCTGTCTTGCAACACTGAACAGCAAGCGAGGTAGCTTCATTCTCCCCGGAGCCAAGGAGTTGGAGCAAGAGCGGGTGTGGGGATTTGATGTTGGGTGGAGACTTGCTACCGAGGACTGCGCGCTGAAGGCGAGTAAAACCTCTATCCCCGGCCCTCCTCTTCCCTCTGTGTCGATGATCGCGACACAAATGGACCCGCTCCCGACCTCGTCTGAACCAGCCGCTTGGGCTAAAGATGTTCCCCACCATGACCTCTCCCCACCTTCTGCGCCTCGAGCATCCGAGCATCCCATCCACCCGCATTCTGTTTCCACATCCACACAAACCGAGCTCCCCTTCGATTCGTCGCCTGCTATGGGCAATGAAGATCTCGACGCTGAGGTATGGTACGAGGCGCCCGAACCACCCTCAAACCCATCACTTCCATCCCCGTCCCCGACAACAACCTTTACCCGTGACTTCTCCGACTTGCGCACGGAAACGTTGCGCCCTTTTGCGAGCTTGCAGCGGCGTCACCGGCGTGCACCTCGTGGCCCTGGCCCTTGCTTGTCGACTCCGCGCAGCTCGCGCGCTCCTCGGACGCGCACTCCTCAAACAATTGTATTGAATATCTATGATTCGAAACCCAAAACACCGCGTGCTCGAAACACAGACGCGCCGCTCTCCATTCCCGCGTTGCACTCCTATCCGCTGGCGCCTCTTTACGACAGAGATGCGCGTCTGGATTGGGGACACGATCCACGACTTTGCGATCTTAGTCGCGCAATGGGAACAAAATCACCAGTCATTTTGACGAAACGTTCTTACGCTAAACTCCAACGTCGTGGTTCCCGCCAGACAACCGTCTTTCGACTACCAGCACATCGACAACTCTCAGGCCGCTTCGCGTCCTGATCGCAGGGCTCGCTAACGCTCGCCCGATTTTTTTTGGGGGTTATAGAGGGGCTGGCGGCCAAGTTTGCAAAAAGTAGCTTTGGTGCTCTATGTATGTGTTGGAGGCGTCGCAAATGATTTTGGAGGTATCCCGGAGTAGCCAGTATAGCGCCTGCGGCGGTCTCTGAGCGAAAATTTGGACTTGGGCGGGGGGAAAAATTGTATTTCTTAATAGGTCGTAGAGAGTAAATTAAACCCTTGCGGCCCAAAATCATGGAGTAAATCAGTGGTTTTGGTAGGAGAAAAACGGACCGACCTAAGGGTGAGTGACCGGAAAAATCGGTCATTCCGAGGCCTTTCAAATGGCCAAAAACGGCATTTGCCGGCCGAGGCTTTTCCTCTCGGCAAAACGGTCGGGCGATCAGTGGCAGTGTTAGCCTCGGAATGGCGGGGTTGCCGAGTTTTTGTTCACGGAACAGTAATAAGAAGTCGTGGGCAGCAAATGGGTGGCCTAGAAGGTGAAATCGAGTACGGTGATGTTTTAGACTCAAGAGAGGTTCTGCCAATCATATAGTCAGTTACAAACAGTACACTCCTTACCGGGCATATCAAATTCAATGGTTGGTAGACGATAGCTATTCCAGCTGAATGCAATATTCTAGAGCGTTTCGTTTTGCGTCAGTGTGGAGCGGAGGCAGCGTGTGAAAGTTGGTTATGGCGTGCGGCAGCAAACGGCAGCTTGCGGGGTGATGTGCCGTTGGGCACTATGACGTCGTACTGACGTGTTCAATACAATCGGGATTTTCCGGCTCCACATCTGTGCGAACTGAAACGCTCTAGAATATTGCATTCAGCTGTCAAGGGCTGCGCTTCACAAAGTGGTGAGTTACCGCCCAGCCTTTTATACTGCTCATGGATGCTTATGATCCGATGATCGACTGCGCAGCGGACATCATAAAGGCATATAAAAACCGACATTGTTATTCGAAAATGGCATATTTAATACGGCATGCATAACGATTTCAACGGTCGCATATAATATCAGCTCACTGCGGAAGGAACGAGGTTAGTGCGTATGATAAATGCGGTAGGCAAACTGAACATACGCGGAAAGGATAATAGTTCTTCAGGTAATTATCGCACTC
This sequence comes from Mycena olivaceomarginata, assembly GCA_029378375.1. Lineage (NCBI taxonomy): Eukaryota > Fungi > Basidiomycota > Agaricomycetes > Agaricales > Mycenaceae > Mycena > Mycena olivaceomarginata. Next base: position 102,161 of record JARKIC010000134.1, on the reverse strand, counting down.
GGAATTCAGGCAAGTTTCCGCGAGCCGCCACTTGAGTTTCGTCTGCAGATAAACAGGGTCGATCATAGAATCGTGTCTCCCAAGACACCAATGAAGAACCCCTTTGTCGCGGGAAATATGGCGCCATAAGATAGGACAATCCATTTCGCACGGTTTTTTTCCAGCCTGAATTATCGATTGATTTTCGATCGCCACGGCGATGAAGGAGACGGCTGGCTGAGGCGGCAGGACAAAACCAGGCATCCAGAGAATGGTTGAGAAGGGCTTTATTGGGATAGAATAGGGTGAGATGGTTTTTCGTGAGCATGAGGATGTTGCCAGTATGAGGGGCGATAATAGCTGCTTCCATAACCGACGAACCAATTGTTTCAAGGAGGATAATCTTGAAGTCCTAGCATAATGTTAGGTGGTATGACAGGAAATCGTACTGTTAGGACGCACCGTATTTGACGCGAGCGATCCCATGAAAGAACGCATCCCAAGCCATTAGAGCGCCGTGTGGAATAGCAATGTTGAAATTCTTAGGGAACCAACGGTCCACCGAAGCCTGACGAAGCATCCACAAAATAGCGGACCTGTGTACACCCACATGCGTCTCCGCAACCTTATTCCAGAAGCGTTCGTGTAGGTCCCGTTGCTGGTCCGACCCATCCACGCCAACGGACGACGTGACGGACATGAATGTTGATATCAACGAATTCATACGCGCCGTGTAAAACATGCGGACTACGGCTTGTAATACTCGGCTACTGGGTCACTCTGTGAGACAAGTGGCATCGCTAGAAAAATTCAGTCGCGATTGAAATGCGGAAACGATGGCGAGTTACCTCCAAGAGACTGTACCCTGTCCAAATAGTAGCTCAAAATCAACCTTGGATTACTATTGGTCCACCAGATTTTCATCCAATGAATGGATCAATCCCGGAATGCAAAGCCAAGCCGAACTTATATTTCCATTTATCGTGTTGATCAACAGCCCAGATGTCATTGACACCAGCTGCCCAGAAACGCTTGCGGCGAAGACGGTTTTTTCGCCTTTCCTTGACAAGCTCTGACTCATAAATTTTGAAATATTCTGTAACTAAATCACTTTGATAATATTCTTTCTGAGACAATGATCATGCAAGGTAAAGGAAAGCCGCACCGTGGAACACTCATGTTCTCCTCGTGGAACAAGAGGCTGATGTCTCCCTTGCTCCAGCTTTTGGGTATTGTCTACGGAGTCGGATCATAGCTCCCTGGATGCTTTGAACTGTGTGCTGCTGTTTCCTGGTTCGAAAAAGACCCAGAGATTCACGAATTTCTCGGAATCGAGTAAGTCTACAGCCAGTTAAAGGTGTGCATGCGTTTTAGATTGGAAGCCGTTACCCAAGACCATATCTCGACGAACTAATATTATGGTCCTTCAACGGTCGGAGAATTGTCTTTGTCGTCTTTCCGTTGTTTCCAATATTTAAGAATATGAGGAGATATAGTCTCAATCGGGGCTGAACTGTCTGTGAAGGCTTCGCGTGTGAGGGCCACAAGAGAAAATTTGGGCACTAAGTGAAGCAAAGGAAGAAAAGGTCGAGTGGACGAATCCAAAGCGACCAGCACTTTTGGATCCAGGAGAGAAATATCGAGTATGAAGAGAGAGGCGCCAGGACCAAAAACTCGAGGCCACGCAGTGCCAAAGGAATGTTTCTTGTGGTTGGTGCTCAACATCAGTGGTAGTGGTAGGAAGGAGAGGGTAACCAGAACTCCAGGGTGGACGGCACGGGTGCCGAATTCCGATGCCGCTATGTCAAAAGTGCCGACTCATATGCATCCGTCTGATTTGTATCTATGATGGCATGAGAAATAAGCACGCCGCGGGATCGAACCCAGGCCAGCGCCATATGTAATACCGAGTGGGAGCGATAGGACGCGCGCCTCCGAGAAAAATCCGAAAAGGCCGAGGAAGGGGAGGACGACGAGGACGAGGAGGACGAGATCACCGAAGAACTCAGCTACTTCAGTGCCATCGATAACGTTGATCCCTACGTGTCCTTCAAGCAAGCCCTGACAAGGAAGAAGACTCCCATGATGCTCGTATATTTATCCTCATTGCCTCGTTTTTTCACATCGCAGCTTTCCAAATGCAAAATGGACCGGTGTACCAGGCGGCCACGACGTCTCTTACGCTCGAGCAGCAGGCGCTTCTGATGGAAGTCTTGCGGATAGCTGAAACGCAGAGGGCACAACACCCGCCTAGGATATTTCCACCCCCGGATCTTTCTCCTTTCCTCGCTCGCTCTGCATCGCGCCCTCGCCCTGTTTTCCCGCTCTTATCAGGATCTATGGTCTACATTAAACACTTTAATGATTTCCTTCATATCCGCTTCCTTTCAAATGTGATGTTGGCGTTCCCGGATAGTACATGTGTCAGGCATATAAAATTCATGGAGAATATAACACATCGTTACAGTAAGTATTGTCTGTCTTCTTGTGACGAGATCTGGAAGAATCGGGATCTGTACGGGTGTGTCTGATTCCTTTCTACATCGCGCGGTCGAGCTCACGGACCTATCTATTTCCTGTGTTCTTATTCGATATGCAGAAACGCGAATCAAAGGCAGCGAACAGAACCGATCTCGAGCTCTCACACATTAACCCGAATCCCGAGTGTCACGCGAGAAATATTTCCGGGACGCTGAGCAGATTTGCCACGAAAGCAAGGGGGCTTGGCTGCTGACAGGACAGCCAACACCTGGATGCCAAAATCAGCCCGGGCACTCATTATTGATAGAAAAATTAATTACTAACGAGGAGGAGAGATCCTGCGAAGTCAGAGCGCCTCCTTCCCAAAAGCAAGCCACAAGCGTCGACGGATCGATGTGCGTCATCGAGAGCCGGGGTTCATGTGACATGATTCTGGGCAGGGCAGCGCTCGCATCGCAGACTGACAGGACAGTCAACACCTGGGTGCCAAAATCAGCCTGAGCACCCATTATTGATCAAAAATTAATTACTAACCAGGAGGAGAGATCCCACGAAGTCAGAGCGCCTCCTTCCCAAAAGCAAGCCACAAGCGTCGACAGATCGATGTGCGTCATCGAGAGCCGGGGTTCATGTGGCAGACTTAGACAGGGCGGCGGTCGCATTGGAGACTGATGGGACATGGGACATTGACGTACCAAAATCAGCCTGAGTGCCCATTAAGGGATAGAAAATTAATTACTGACGAGGAGGAGAGATCCCGCGAGGTCAAAGCGCCACAAGCGTTGACGGATCGATGTGTTTGTTACCAATGGCCGGTTGAACCAAGGGAACGTGCCTGTATACCTATGAGGGACGAGGTGAGAGTCATGCAAATACTCGGTGGCCTTATATCTTTGGAGAGGGTTATCGGGCTCCGGTTGTCCACAAAACCGGGCCGAACATTTCATCTAACTTACTAAGTAATTGTGGACAGTATTTGTGGATTTGTGTCATTGAGTTATTTGGGCACACGTGCGAACCCTTCACAGGCTCTTCCTTTGTTACGACATTACACCCGCCTTGCCTCTCCCATCCGTAATATTCAAGGCCGCGATTTTTTTTTATATCGCTGTGCACGATTATGCCCTCTACCTCTTTGGAGTAAATTGGGGCATGTATTTTGCTTCCCAGCGAACCATTTCACAACTCGGACCTAGTGATTTGAGTGAGGTTTGAGCAAGATATGCCGGAAACAGTTACGTTGTTGCGCTTCCTAGTTTAAAATTGTATCTATAGTTTTTTTTTTCGGGCTGAATTGACTTATTATCTCAGATTTCCATCGATTTCACCGTGCAAGATACTACATTGCACCAGGCCCTTCCATAGTGTTTAGCTTGGAATGGACGAGGGCTCTATTGAACCCGGAGCTTCTATTGACTCTAGTTCTTCGGATTGCGGCTCCACTTCTGTCGTCACAAGTCTTTTACGATACAAATACTAGTCAGACCGACCTAGAGAACAGCAACGAATCCTGCGCCACTCGCATCCGGTGCCTAAGAGAGTTTTGTTCAGCTCAAGTGCAGCCTGCGGTCACGTAGCGGCCCGAGAGCATTCCGGCCATAAATAGGCCAATTTATCTGCAATAAGATCACGCGTTTGAAAATTTGCAATAAAGTCAAGTGTTTGGGCATTGCAAAACAGTCCCGCGGTTGAAAATACATTTGAAAATGTGCAATAATAAAGTTGGGAAAAGCAAAGCACCGATCGGACGCTAAAGAGGTCAATAATGCCTCCAGGCAGATTCTGCAAGAGGCCCGCGATCTGCTAAGCGAGCCCACTCTGATGGGCACGTGCTGGTTGAGCACCTTCCATATCCGGTCGTTAGGTCACCAACAGCCACACTCTCTCACACGCAGCGCGACAACAAGCTGCGACGCGTCCCCACCCGGCTGTGACGCGTCCCGTCTAGACTCCGACGGGCTCAGTTGCTCCTCGAACCTGATAAGGACGGCAAACACGTCGTACTGCTCCTGGACCCTTTGAAAACCACATCCCGATCCCCGTAACCGCGCCGCCGTGAGCCGCCAAACGACCACCAATCACATCGAGCCCTCCAAATTCGCCCAGCTGCAGAGCCAACAAGGAGAACGAAGGATACCCGCAATCGACTCGCGCGCAGTGCGCCTACCGAAGATTCGGAAGCTTATTTTGAGGTTACCACCTGCCCCAGACCTTCAGGAAAATTCTCGTGTATAATGAAACATGTAAAGATGACATAGAAATATTTTTGTAATTTTCTGCTCAACGGCGCATACAATCCGAGCGAACGCGTCGCAGCTTCGCGTGTGAGTGTGACCTAACGACCGGATATGGAAGGTGCTCAACCAGCACGTGCCCATCAGAGTGGGCTCGCTTAGCAGATCGCGGGCCTCTTGAGATTCTGTGCGCCAGACTGGTGGAACAGTCTACATATACGAAGATTACAACCCATGGACTCCAGTGCTCACCAGGCTCCTTCCAGTCTCCCAAAGTCAGACTCAAAAACAAAAAAATTAAAGATAGTCAAAAATTTTATATGTATTGAGTCTGATCGCACTTTTGGAGTAAAAGTGCCCTTTACATTTTAAAACACTTTCACCTCCAGCACGACTCCAGAGCCATTTTCGGAGGCGCGCGCACCACCAGCAGAGCCATCACGGTCATTTTCAGCCAAAAGAGTCTGCTGGGAGGCACTATTGACACCTCTGGCCAATCAGTGCTTTACATTTTCGCACTGCCAGCGGATAGCCCGGGCCATCCCGGTTATTTTCAGCCAAAGAGAGTCTGCTGGGAGGCACTATTGACCTCTCTAGCATCCTAACTTGCTTCTTTATATTTCCTTTACTGCCTTACATTTTCAAATGCGTGACTGTATTGCAATGCCTTATATTTTAAGACACTTTCAGCTCCAGCACGACTCCAGCACCATTTTCTGAGGCGCGCACATCGCCAATGGCTAGCACTGGTTATTCCCGTCATTTTCAGCAGAAAAAAGTCTGCCTAGAGGCATTATTGACCTCTCTAACGTCCAATCAGTGCTTCACATTTTCAAACGCGTGACTGACTACTAGCTACCTACTGACAATGACTATGAGTTACCTATCTGCCGACCAACTACGAGTTACCTACCTGCCGACCTTGCGGCTTCGAGACAACACTGAACGGCCCTGTTGCTGAACCCTAGCGTAGCGCGGGGGGATGATCGGCATAGCGCCAAGGAAGACGAAGAAAGGAAGGGGACTCACTGATGCATCATCATCTCCCCACCGCGCGCGAAGATGGCGTCGACGATGCGGGCGCGCTCTTCGGGGCCTGCCACTTGCGCAACGAAGGCATCGTTACCATTCACGCATACTCGTACTTGTGGGAGGAAGGCAGGAGGAAGGGAAGGGAGGGGGGGAGGGGAAGAGGAAAGGAAGAGCGGAGGAAGAACCCACCTTGAGCTTCTGGTGGAGGAAGCTGGTCCGCGCTCTTGACGATGCGCGCGACGAAGAAGGCGGGGTGGAGGAGAGAGAGGAAGTTGATGGGCTGTGGGAATGAGAGGAAGTCAGCATCGAGATGAAGCAGGAGTCGACAGCGGACGCGCGCGGGTGTGGTCCCGGTCATTCAGATAGTGTGACAACTAGAAGGGGCTGGGAACGATGTTGAGGACGAATGACGGGAAGCCGGTGTCAGGTCAATGGGACCCTGATGAGATAGAGTGATTCATATCACCCAGTACATGCGTCGACAGCGCGCATGATGATTACCTCGACGTGAAGATCGAGAGGCGCGACAGAAGAGGATAAAAACGGCGGCCGCAGGAGAAGGAAAGGGCGTGGGGCATTGCAAGTGGACGCGCGAGATGGAGCGGGCTTGGCGGCGACAACGCGGTGGTGTGGAAGCGGGCGTGGGAACGGAGAAGCGGCGCAGCGGGGTAGCTTAGCTGCCGTGGGGGGCGTGGCGTACAAAGGACGGAGATTCAGAGAACGAGTGCAAGGGAGGGAGATGGATGTGGGCGGACAGCCGATCTCGATCATGGTGTTTAGACGACTCGGATTGCCCCTTTTGTAAGGAGATTAAGGAGATCGGTCTGCGCTAATCTCGACTGGACCGTGACGGCAACACTTTATACGAAAGGGTTATCCAGTTCTGCTTCCGAGTCGCTGTCAACCTTGCGTGACGTGGGACTCCACGTTGCACAAGCACCCACTCGTCCCGGGCAACCCCGACATTGCAAGCGTTGACCGAATCGATCGCACGACCGATTAAACCCGACCATTTTTTGGCTCGGAAGACTTTGGCAATGGGCGCGATTTCGGCCAATTTGAAAGTCCTGGAATGACTAGTTTTTCAATAAAATTGAACCACGGATTTGAGCCTCTGACATACCGGCTCATTCGTAGTCGCCCGCTCGGAGGGCTCCGACTCCTTCGGACATTCATCGTGGGAAAGTGCATGGTGTTCTCCACGAGGCGCTCAAGGTGATCACTCTTGTCTTCCATCTCCACGTCCACTGCACTGGAATACTTACATCCTCCTCATCCTTTCTGTGGGCAGCTCTTTCTGCTGTCTAATCTTCACCTGTGGCTCACATAGTGTTCCACCAACAGAAGATCAGCTGTATAACGATCCATATCGACCATGTCTGGCGAGGGCAATGAATTCAAGACTGTCAATGTGTTTGGTGCGTAAAGAAGTTGATTAGGACGTCAGCATCATGATCTCTTGTCTCCAGGAGGCACAGGAGGTGAGGGTGGAGGGGGCGGCATAAACGGGGGTGGCGGGGGCACAGGGGAAGGTCCCACTGTGATTTTTGATCACTCCACAAATAAAATGTATGTCGTTGAAGTGTTCCCTGTTCCTTTTCCAAGTCCTTTCTCAACAACAACAGTGTAAACCTGGGTCAAGGGTTAATCAAGTTTCCTGTGTTGAATATTTTGCAAGCTGAATTATGTCTAGACTCGAAGAAGTTCTGTGCAAGTGGTTGGAGTCTCCTCCCGATACAAAGGACAGACAGTACGAACTGCGGAGCCTTCATCACGAAGCCACTGGGCGCTGGCTCCTATGTGATGGTCGATTTGTCAGATGGAAGGAGACACCCGGCTCTCTATGGATCAAAGGAATCTGTAAGTCAGTTTTCATTGTGTTCCAATCCCATGTCTAATTGGTCGCAGCTGGTACCGGAAAGAGCGTACTAAGGTGATTCTATCGCTACTACGCACATAATCTGCCTCTGAAAATACCCACACGAGCAGTTCGACAGTTATTGAAGAAATTGTCAAGACCTGTCCCAACCGGTCTGCTGTTTCATATTTCTATTTTGATTTTAGGAACGAGAGGCAGCGCATGGACATCATGTTACGTTCTATTGTCTGGCAGCTCTCTGGACGGTCGCCTTTGCCCTATAACTCTCTTTGTCGGCTGTATAAAACACTAGGAAACGGAACGATACAGCCACAGCACAGACATCTCCAAGAAGTCCTCAAGAATTTATTTTCAGAGTTGGAACAGACGTATATCATCATTGATGGACTCGATGAATGTCGCAAGACCGATTGGAAGCTTCTTGTTGAGTTCATTCACAGCCTACGTCATCCCGCCAAAAATGCACCACATCTCCTGTTTACTAGTCAACCTCTTGAGGAATTCAAAACAGCATTCAATGATGTGGCCTTCTTTGAGCTTGGTTCCGCGGTTTCCACTGGTGACATTAGATCCTTTGTTGGCAGCGAAGTTCCTAAGGTCGGAAATTGGGCTAGTGATAACAATTATGCAAATGATGTCACAGAGCAAATTGTGCAGAAGAGCAACGGAATGTCGGTCCTCTCATCTTCATTGCGCTGTCATTTGTCCTTAAGCTAACTTGCATATGCAGGTTTCGCTTGGCCGCATGTCTCCTTGTTGAACTGGGTCGTTGTGATTGGGAAAGCGACTGGGATGAAATTCTGACAGCCCTCCCACCTGATCTGTTTGGCATTTACAACCGTTTCTTGACCCGGGCAACAGATACTCCCAAAAGAACGGTTTTTTGTCCAAGCAATTTTCCGGTGGCTGGTGTTTTCTGCCAGAGAACTCATATTGGATGAGCTGGCAGATGCTATTGCTTTCCGCCTAGATGACCCCACATTCGACTTTTTCAACCCGGCAAAATCTATTTATCACCCAAATAGACGTCAGGGCAACTCTGGCATCTTCAAGTTGTTGGGTGGCCTAATTGTGATTGAAGAGAGTCGCTGGGCTAAACCGTCAATTGCCTTCGCACATTCATCTGTGAAGGATTATATGCTTTCCACACAATTCCATTGGGAATTCAGCTCAATCATTGACCTTACAAAGGGTGTCTCCCACAGATTTATTACCCAAACTTGTGTCCGCTATCTCCTCCTTTTTGCCGACAGCAACCATTCAATGACCAAGGACACACTCCCAGACTACCCAATCTCGTTGTATGCGGCAAAATATTGGTTCCATCACCTACGGCTTTGCGATGACCGAGACCAGGAGGTGCTAGTTCCCTCGATAATGTGTCTCCTGGAGGATGGAAGCAGCCAATATGCTGCTTTGTGTCAGTTGCATCACTTCCATCCATATGGGGGTAGACTCATATCACCCTTGTGTATGTGTTCCAAAATGGGCTACACTGAGGGGGTGCGCCTTCTACTTATCGAGCACAGCGCATCCGTCGACCAAGCCACCAAAGATGGCAGGACTGCGCTGCATCTCGCATTGGAGGGGGGTCACCTCGATATCGCGCAGCTGCTCATCGAGCACAGCACATCCATCGACCAAGCCGCCAAAGATGGCAGGACTGCGCTGCATCTCGCATTGGAGGGGGGTCACCTCGATATCGCGCAGCTGCTCATCAAGCACAGCGCATCTGTCGACCAAGCCGCCAAAGATGGCAGGACTGCGCTCCATTTCGTGTCAGAGCGGGGTCACCTCAACATTGCGCGGCTGCTCATCAAGCACAGCGCATCTGTCGACCAAGCCGCCAAAGATGGCAGGACTGCGCTCCATTTCGTGTCAGAGCGGGGTCACCTCAACATTGCGCGGCTGCTCATCCAGCACAGCGCATCCGTTGACCAAGCCACTGAACATGGCAGCACTGCGCTCCATTTCGCGTCACAGGGGGGTCACCTCGACGTCGTGCGGCTGCTCATTGAGCACAGCGCATCCGTCGACCAAGCCACCAAAGATGGCTGGACTGCGCTGCATCTCGCGTCGCTGGAGAGTCACCTCGATGTCGCACAGCTGCTCATCGAGCACAGCACATCCATCGACCAAGCCACCGAACATGGCAGCACTGCGCTCCATTTCGCGTCACAGGCGGGTCACCTCGACGTCGCGCGGCTGCTCATCGAGCACAGCGCCTCCGTCGACCAAACCACCGAACATGGCAGCACTGCGCTCCATTTCGCGTCAGAGGGGGGTCACCTCGACATCGCGCGGCTGCTCATCGTGCACAGCGCATCCGTCGACCAAGCCACCAAACATGGCAGGACTGCGCTTTATTTCGCGTCGCTGGGGCGTCACCTCGACGTCGTGCAGCTGCTCATCGAGCACAGCACCAGCGCATCTGTCGAGAGGACAGCGGGCGAGCCCCCAAACATCGATGCACGTCTGCCGTCTGAGCAGTAGGACCGCCAAGATGAGACCACGGCCTCAGTCTCCTAATCAATGTTTCATTGCAGAACTACAATATGTGTTTGCGTTTAAAGTTAATGCTCCATCCGTTTCTGTTTGTAAACGATTTTAAACGGGTTTAACCGGTTTTCATTTCCATCTTGTTTGGGGAGGGGTCCAAACGGTAAACAAATGGTTTTTAAATGGTTTAAACGGTTCCACCTGGGCGTCTCCGCGATATTAGTCCCCAAGTTTATATATGAGATTTAAATATGATATTCATACTATAGCTCACCTCTCATGAAGCTCGAGGCATTTTTCATTGGTCGTAACTGGCTCCTGAAGTCGTTTGATCATCCTTACTGCAACGGGATCTTCCGGTGGACCTCTTCGACCTTGGATCTGAGTGTGAAGTAATTACAGCTCTATGGGAGGAAACTAGCGGAGCCCATCTATGTTTCCAGGCGATATTCAAAGCAAGAGATGTTCACTAAAATGTGGGTGAGTAGGCTATGTGAGAGACCCGAGCCCCCCACCAGGAAAATTCCACTTGGGAATGTAGTGCAGCATAGACGGGATAGCTGTAGTAGCCGCATGGCAAGGTCCTTGGTTTGTGGCTCAGGGCATCAGCTACAGATCGCTACAAAGTGATCTATAGATCCGTAGCACCACAGCACTCCATAGTGATCTGTGCTCCCAGGAGCTCGATATATCTAGTGCCGCATATTCAAAAAGATTGAAAAAAATGCATTCAAATAAATAGAAGGTCGGACGAAGCAAGTTGAAACTGGCAACACGTAAGTGCGGAGCGACAAAAGATTCCAAAATGACTTACCAACCAATGTTGCCGGGGGAAACAGAATACGCCCAGGACGAAAGGCGTGTGTAGTTAAGTAGGGAAAGAGGAAGAAGGCGACGACCCGAACAAACAGTTTGATGGGATCATGATACGCACGGACCTTGAGCGGAGTTTGAAATGACTTGACATCAAACCAACATCGAACGAGCTTGAAACGGGCCCGGAGAAATTGACGCGGCATTGGTGCGGCATTCCCCGAGGTTTCCCGACCAATGTTAGGCCTTTGGGAGAGTCGGGAAATGATTCCCAGAGTGCTTAAATCATGTCAAAAGTTATTGGGCCTTGGGGCCAATGCTGCGCACGACAAAACGAGTTCTGCTCTTGTTTAATATTCAATGATATTTTGATGACACTTCCAACGTGCTGCGTAGTCTATCACATTTTCTCGGGCGAACCAGAAGAGCCAGCATTTCGGCGTGTTCTCGGCGAATTCTGCCATCGGTGATGCGCCGCGCCCGTTACCATCACACGCTGCTTGACCCCATGCCGCAAGGTCGGGAATTCAGCATGTATCTCTCGCTAGTTTCTATCCTTCTGGCATACAATTCTCCTCGCACCCTATGTCACCAAATGCTGACATGATCATTCGAGCCTTCCTTGACGTATCACACATTGCTCTAGGCATTGTCTGACATCCTCCCTGTCTGATCCAAGGTCGCTTTGACCGCTTTCTCCAAAAGAAACCATTCTCCAAGGAGACAGTACAGCTTTCTTTTCCCAGCTTATTTCCTTTTATTCTGACAGAGTCTAGACTGTCCGGACCAACGGAACGATACTCCAGACCTCTGTGAGACATCCATACTCCAAATTGCATGTGAACGAACTCCGGAACAATCCAGAGATCCGTAAGTTTAACCACTAGATTCCAAATTGGGAAATCCTCTTCAAATAGAGTTCAAATGACCGTGGACAAGTTATCCTTGGTTCCTGTAGCTGTTTATAATATCCTTCTATCATCCCATTGTGTGTTTGATGGCCTAGCATCCATAAATTACCCAAGTGAACCTGCACAAACTGTACAGATTGCAGGAGCAGTGTTATGACCAGTGTGGTTCAACTAATAATAAAACTGGCTTTCAAATGCATAGAACAGCCTAGTGCTCCGTCGTTGGGAGACGACTAGCACCCTTCTAACCTTATTCACGGGTTTTATCAGTCAAACTGACTGAAAGGTTGCAAAATCGATTTATTTCAGGTGTGTTCAAGTTCACACCTTATCATCGGCATCTGCGTATCTGCTCCTAGGCTCGTATGCGTCCGGCCGGAAATCCCTTACGGTGTGGGGAAAGAACCTGATGTCGTTGTGGGTTGGCAGATTGCCGTCGAGAGGCCAATGGGAGACCCCATCGCCGTACGCATTATATGCACCGACAGACCCACGGCCGATATCTTCTGCGCGGTTGGGTCGGCTACGTACCTCTACGTAGCCCTACGTATTTCTGTATTGACCGTATTTTCCATATGAAGGTCCCCCCTTGCGGAGATGTACGTATTTGATGGCCGCTGTACGTATTCACACGTATTTCGGCCCGGTCTACGTAGTGCCCCGTATTTCACCGTATTTGAGCCCGGTCCACGTAGTGCCCCGTATTTCCCCGTATTTGAGCCTGTGTTTGCCGTATTTGGGTACCCTCGTTCGCGTCATTTGTGGTTTCCATGTGCGCCCGCGCTCGCTGCGCCGGAGTCAGGTTTGCAATTGTGCCCCCCTCCGCATAGTCCTCGCTAAAGCGCTCCCATGTCTCCAGAGCCCCTGTACAGAAGGCAACAAGGCATCCGCGTACCCTCGGAAGGTCCGACGCGATTGATTGTATCTTGTACATGATGTCGGGATTGTCCCACAGTCTCCCGTCCATGGATCCATCCACAAACGACGCGCCGGGAGCCAGCAGTAGTTCGGGATTGGCAATGATTGCCCGGCAATGATCCTTCACCCGCGCGTGCAATGGACCAAGGTCCAAGACGTTTGTATTCTTGCTGTTTGTCCCGCGCACCTGTGCTAGGTGCGGCCGGCCGATTGATTGACCATAGGCGGTGAGCACCACAAGCTCGGAATTAGTTGCGGGATCCATCAAACCCTCGTAAACATTCTTCTCGACATTGGTAAAGAGCCGGCTCCCTTTTCGGTCGCGCATATGCTCGAGGTACTGAAGGAAAAGGGTTTTATGGAGGAGAAGTACACCAGCTGCTTCACAGTGGGACTGATATCGAGTGTTGCTGGTGTCAGGGAAAGATGTCGTACCCAAGCTTGTCTTCGAACCAGATGTGAAATAAAGCTCCCTCGCCTTTCTTCTTGTCCTTGTGATGGAACATACTGGCGAGTGATGTTAGCTTCACACCACCGCCTTCCGATATCGCTTCGGCTCGTGTTTTCGCCGCAGAATTCCCAGCATCGGCCGCGCCCTTGTTGTCCTTGTTCATCAACCGAATGGGCGGTTGGCGACCCAGCCAAGAAGCAATCATCGCCGCGTTCCCACCCTTAACTGCATTTAACTCCTTGTGCATACAACACCCAGCCCAGATGAACAGGTCTGTCTCACGCTGCTCCTCTGGCGACATCGCGTTGAAGACATCTGTACGAGCCGCGACACAGACCACGACAAACATGGACTTGTTCGGGATACCTGCTCCTGAAGTGGAAGGATTGAATGCGTCCATGCCTCCTGCCGACTCGATCTTCCTTGCCGCGGCCTGCATAATGAATGGCAGGAGCTTGTCCTGGTGCCACGACTCGAGTTCCTGCTTTCCTCACAGTTTTCTGTCGCTCTGCTGCTTCCAGCCATCAGCACCGCCAATCCCTTGGCCGACTTTCTTCTGGTCGGAAGCGTGGTCTGACAGCATGCCTGTGAGGCGAGCCGGCAAAGTATCAGGATCCACCAGGTTGTCTGCGCCGACTGTGGAATTGTACATGTCGTGAATTTCGGCGTTGATATCTTTCCAGCCCTGTATCTGGGTCTCCGCCGTATGGTCGACCGCGGTAGAAATCCCGAGAAAACAGTTCACACGCTGGTGAGTATCGCCTTCGGAATAGAGGGAAATCTTGAAATTGGGACCTAGATTCCTGCTGAATATTGTACAGAGTCCAGCTAGTGAGTTTCTCGATTACAGCACTGAAAGAGAATAAACGTCGACACATAACGCAATACCAGAGAAGAAGTAAACGCCAGGTGCAAGAAAGTAGGTGATTTTTCGATGTGAGACATAGCAGGACCGGAAGAGAATGAACGACGACGCATAACAAAGTACCAGAGTGTAAGTAAAAACCAATGCGGTGACTGATTCCTGGACGTGAAACAGCTACGCATGAATCAACGCGAACCCTTCCAACTCGACCAAACCAGTGCCAGACAGGTGGCGTCCTTTCAGCCCGTTTTTCACCAAACCCAGCAGGAAGCGGATCGTGACCGGGAAACACTCCCCCGACGCTGGTTGCGCACCTGGGACGGGAAGATTTTGCCAGACGCGGTCCCTGGACTGAGCAAGTCGAGTCGAGTCGAGTCAAATATTTTTTGAAGTCGACTTCTCGAGTCGTGACTCGACTTTTTGAGTCGCGGCAACATTACAGCAGATGGCAGTACCGAAGGCGTGAATCAGAAAAATGCTGTTTTGGGCATTTTCTGATCCTCGCAACCGATTCGCCGATATCTCAATGAATTCTGCACAGATTGAAATGAGACGTAGCTAGAAAATTCGGCGTAATTCGTGCGCAATTAGTGATAGAAAAAATTGTGAAAATATTATATACATAGTCGCTGAGCTGGGTTTGGGGGTGATTTTGGGGGTCAATTCAATTTACCGGCATCTAGGGATGTTCAAATGACCTAGATTTTTGTGAGGGAAGACTTTTATGCATTCTAAAAGTTGTGATAGAGTGGCAATCTTCAATATCCTAGTTTATCATGCTGGCAATGACATTGAGACAATGGCAATACACTGCAATCAGGAAATATTGTGATATTTGAATTCACTGCTGAACTCTTTGCAAATCTGACTCTATCACATCTTTCAAAATGTAGCAAAGCCTTACCTAACAAAAATCCACATCATTTGGACGTGTCTGGATGCCTGTAAACTGCATTCATCCACGAAAAGGCCCTTCAAACCACTTTCTCTGAATATGCAATATTTTTACAACTTTCTTTCTATCACTAATTCTGCATAGATTAACCGAGGATTTCTATATCTTAGGTTTTATGAGAATGGGTGCAAAACCCACTGAGATGTTAGGAATTCTGTAAAAACATCCCAAAACAGAACATTCTCGATCCGCGCCTTCGGTACTGCCAATTTCTGTAATACGGCCGCAGATTGGGTATATATACCATGATTTAAAGGCATTGAGGAATACAATTCTATTCAACTCTCCGCTCTATACTAGATTTGAGCTATGAGGTGTGTGGCTTATACGGGGACGTGGGGCCTTCTGGGACACTTGTCAGTCCATCATATAAAAAAACTAGCTCAATCGAACCACAATTGTATTATCATCCAAGAAAAACCAGCCATCGACTACGCTGCCAATTGGGCAGACTGTTCTCCGGGATCTCCACATGCTGCATTCTGCAAATGCGCCTGATGTGTGTCAAAGGACCTTCTAAGATGGCAGATCTTGCAGAGAACACCCGACGTCGACGGCATATCCCAGACATCTCGAGGAACTCCAATGCGAGAATTCCACTCACAGAAGGCAGCCCCTGAGGGAGTATGAAGATAATCCTCCATCAAAGGTACCTGGTAGCCCCGAGGATAGATGCGACAGGCGAGACGAAGAGCTGGCGGGTGTTTAAGATTGACTGGAGGAACATGTGTTAGCTACACTAGTAAGACAAAAACAATGGAAATATACCTTTTTTGGACGGGCTAGCCATGGAGCATTGTCCATCGACAACATGAGAGTTATATCCCTCATAGGAGAAAACGCACTCGCAAGACTTGCAAGTGACGCGATGCTTGACCATGGAAGTCCAGGCGTCGGCAGGAATGCCAACGGCCGAATGGAATTCGCGGATAGCACGCCCCAAATGGGTATCGATGTGCTCCAGGTTAGAGAACGTCCGAACGAGAGAACCAGTTGTATCCTCGTGGTAGCCAGACATGAGGATGTGGAGTGGTTTCTCTGCAAGTGGATGATCTTCTGGATGGTCTGTATGATTTTTTTGCAGTCAGAATTGATGCTTGAGGACGACACTGGATTTACATACCTATGTAGTAGCCACGCGCATCCTGAGTAGACACAAGCTCCATTAGCGAATGATCTGCAAAAAGTAATCAGCACAAATTCAAAAGAAGAAAGAAAGACGCCCACCTACTGCTTTCCTTGCGGCGCTGATCCTCTCATTGAAGAATGGTTTTACAGGGCCAAGAAGAGCGGGAGGAAGGTCGGATGGTCGGGGGATGCGCGGGTTGCCATGGAGGAGATAACGCTCGACCTCCTCGACATCGTTGGAAGAGGTGGAGCCCACGGGAGAAGAAGAGGAAGATGAAGGAAGGGAGTCCTCATCGTCGTCAAAGGCTTCCAGAAGATGAGGAACGGTAAAGAAAACAATGTATTTCACTGCGCACCAAAGACTTCACGCTCTTCAAGTGTTGTGATATACTGCGACCGGTACTGCTCGACTGGGGGGATGATAACTAGATACTGATGAATAAAAGGCTTGAGAACGGGGTAGAATACTGACCAATAAATTGGCAATTATGTGTAACGGCTTGGAAAAAGTTGGCTTTCTTGCCGCTCCGGTCCATAGTTTTGTTGAGTTGGAGAGACATGGTGCTCTTGGCGGGGTCTTCACGGAAAATGTGGGGGCATCTCGGTGGCTTGAGGTTTGGGATTCTGTGGTAACCGGATGCTGCGACTGGGACAAGTTTCCGGTTTCTTTTGAGGACTCGCATAGGTCTGTATATATATCAAGATGAGCAGAAGTAATCTGGAAGGAATGAAAGCCAAGCCAGACGCACAATACCCAGGGAGTCCAATCGTTGGAGAAGGGGCACTATGTTACAGGTATCTGGTTCTCATTCTACTGCTCCAAAGCTGAGTGTGCCGCCTCGTAGTGAGTTAATTTGGGGAGTCCAGGACGGCGAAGAAGGTGAATGAGGCGAGAATGGTAGGGCAGAGAGCGCTCAGGGGGCATGGTGACAAAAAAAATTCAAGGATGGAAGATTGCCTGTCTCCTTAAATGCTCAAAGACGTCGGGCCCAAAATAATAATAATAATCCAAGTCCAAGGTCGCCGCAGAAAGAACACAGAGCCACGAGGTCATGGTAGAGGTGTCGGGCGGAATTAGCTGTCGTATAGAGTTCCATTGTTGGTCCAGAACCAATAAATTGAAAGAGAAGTCTCTGGGGCGGGCGTTTCAGAGTTTGACTTTATAACGGTACGTTCGGCCGTACTGTCCGAGGAAAATATGTGCAAATGCTACGGGTCAAATACCCGAGGACTCCCGACATCTGCCACGAGACCTTCTAACACTTTCTGTTGTGCATATATTAGTACATACTTGTATTGTCACTAATATATTGGTCTGTCACAGAGACTAGACGTTGTGGCACCTTCTGCGCCTATTCCAACCAAACATCATTAGACCAATCTACCTTGTACTCCAGCTCGAAGGTCAATTGAAGGTCTTGTTGTCAAAAACCGGGTCCGGTTCCGCTTTTCACAGATCGGTACCCCCTTGTTCCAATCCGACCATAGCATCACATAGCATAATATAGCCTGCCTGCGATATAAAAGAGATGTAATTTACAGCATTTCCAGGTGTATCGGCTTTGTTGTGACAGGCAGTTAGCATTAATAGTGGTCCGCCCAGGAAAAATCAAGCTTGAGGAGCTGGTAAATATACGCTTTGGGGATGTAAAGACTGCGACACGGTTGGTACAAACGGAGAAGGAATATTGTGGGGTTGTGTGATCCCTACCCGTATTCCATACCCAGTAAACGTTCACAGCGATATACATCCGACCTTTTATTGACATCCCTGCAACATTAGCAACACATTGGGAGGATGTTTTGCTGTGGACATTTTTGAAACATTCAACTGATATCTTGCGAACATTTTGAGCGACGTCGTGAGAATATCAAGGTCCAACGTTTTCCAAATATAAGACTCGAGTGGCGGTGTATATGGGCCCGAGGGTCCGCCTTGTTTGGTGCTGCAATACCGAGCATGGTCCAGAATTCACTAAACTTCAGATTGAGTTCGGGGCACAAGAATTTCCCAGGTCCCATACATTAGCCCACGGTGCAAATGGGCCAACTGCGAGTGTGGAAGAACACGGCAAAGCTGATAGGGGCTTTTGATATTCCCACGGCAACACCATCAAAACCCGAACTCTGCACAGCGATCGGAATTTAGCATCGGCCAACAAAGAGGGGGAGCAAGCCCCCCCAATAATGCAAACCGTGCTCCAAAACGCCAAGGTGCCTGATCTCCGTTCCTTTCTGATCACTCCTTAATTCCCCTCTCTTGACATAAGCACAAACCTTGAGCGCCTTGATCAGAAATGTCTGCGCAGACTGAGATGAAACGCACCATATTATCGCTTCAAACACAGCCAACGCCGCTAATAGGAACAATATTGATCGTCTATTACTACTGTGACCCAGATTGTGTACTTCGCCCAAGCATTTCTTCTTCTGGTTTCCACTTTTGCTGACGCATAAACCAGAAGTACTTCAGGTACTGCAGCGCTTCGAAGAGTAACCATGGTATAAATGAGATTGCCGAATTGGTTGAAGTATCTTATTGATTTGGGCGACCTCACTGGGCATTCCCGGGCTTGGACGGTCAGGGGCCAGCCCTGTATTAGAAATAGAACTCATGGCAAATCTGTAGCGTAGTCCAGTTGAGAATGTTAAGTAGAATTCTTACCCGCTTTCAAAGCGGTATATCGTTCGTGGGGATAAGTGCGTTGTATAAGTACTACGAACGGCGATAGTTTGCACTACGCTACCCGATGTGTAACCAAGTGCTTTTTTTGCTGAGCGCTCATGGCTGGGTCGCTGGCGAGTCCTGTTATCCGAACTGGAGGCAGTCATCGCCGTCAGAATCCTTGACTTACACTCACAGACGTGGAATCAGGCCCGCAGACGACAACAAAAACTGCACAAAGTGGTGGGTTATCTGTGAGGATTCGGACCACCTACGAGCAAAGGAATGGCATAAAATCGCCGAATCACCTGTATCCCGATCCAGAATCATCTCTTCCGCTGTCGATGAAGCTCACTTGATCAAGGAGTCGCAATTGAACCCATACTGTATAATTTCAATCAAATCGGGTGGGGGAGTGACGCGTGACACCGACCATTTCGACAATATTATTAATTCTGGACAAAGACGATGCGCAATGTGCTACCATATTTCGACTGACCAAAGGCCAAAACACTCCACCAAAAAACCAAAAAAAAAAAAGATGCTCCCTTATTCATGCTGAACCCAGCCCAAATTCATTTAATAGAGAGGTTGCTGTAGCCACCAGATGAAACTGGTGGCTTTCACCACGGACGAATGCGGGGGCGGCTTCTCATCTAGCCACTATTTTGTGGTCTCCCTCAGGGCTACAAATAGTGGCTGCCTTGGTCCGACAGCATTGCTCACTGTCCAGGAAAATTAGCCACCAGTCCGATCTGGTGGCTACCGCAAACTCTCTAATATCGAGTGCAAGAGTATAGTTCGAAGCAGTTTAGGCGTCGGGGCCCATAACCTGATAAACGAAATGAACTCAGCCGAGCACTTCAGGTGAACGACTAATATATTAAATGTACCTGATAAACGAAATAAACTAGAAGAATAAGTAAGTAAGAGAAAGAAAGTAGCGGAAGGAGAACATACCTTAGCCGGGCACTTCAGGTGAACGACTGAGGGATTTTCTCCAGTATGTACGAGTTAAGTAGAAAAAAACGAAGCTGTGCGAAGCTGTAAGTAAGCTGTAAGTAGGTAAAGCTGTAGACAATGAGAAAAGGTAGCTGTTACAAATTAAAGGGGATTGGTTTACACACGCCGGGCGCTAAGGGCAGAAAGGACTACCACGATAGACGCCCGAGGTGCCGACTATATGTGCAGGTTTCTTCGTGCCAGCCCTCAATTTTTTTCTGGGCCAAATCTCCTCAAAATTGGCCACAGTATTCCTTGGACACCCATGTAGTACCTCAGTACCTCCCAAAATCTGTGGAATTTCTAGGAGGGACGGAATGTTGAGCGCAATGTTGAACCATTTTTGGCCTAGTGCAAGCTTCTTGGTGCCAGCCCTTAATTTTTTTCTGGGTCAAATCTCCTCAAAATTAGCCACAGCATCCCTTGGACGCCCATGTAGCACCTCAGTACCTCCCAAAATTTGTGGAATTTCCAGGAGGGACGGAATGTTGTGCGCGATGTTGAGCCATTTTTGGCCTGTTGTTTTTGGCCTAGCCTGCGAGGCTCAAAGTAGAGCCCGATCTGCGACAGTGATATTGAACCTTCAACGACCTCAAATCTGTTTGACCCAAAAGGAAAACTCACCAGAAATATGAATCCCTAGTGCTTCTCCGTCTCGGATTCGTCTCGGATTTTTTACTTTTGAGTGTTATGCCCGGAAATTCGACCTTTTTGTGTAGAAAATGAGTCTCAGAGAACGTAAATTTGAGAAATCGCAAATTCCGAGACCGAAACGCACTACTCGGTATCACGTAAAGTAACCGGAATTCAGGTTTTATGGGCATATAACCCAAGTCTTGCTCATTATTTTGGACAAATCCTTACTCTACTATGGATTTGGCGTTGACTATGACACTTGACCTTGAGGTTCATGGTCTCATACCCAGCGCAGTATTAAATTTCAGAAATAACGTTATTTTTCCATTGGTGATTCTGTTGATGGTATCTCTGTGCACCTAAACCCCTGATAAATGGCACAACGTACGTGGGAATGCACACAAAAAGTCTAAGGGGTCACAAGACCCTGTACATACTGCTATGAATAAATTAACGGAGAGCAAAATCACCCTTCAATCAAAAAATGGTTAAGCCCAGATTTTCACCGCGAGGAAAGGATAAATGATGCAGGTTGGAAGGAAAGTCGAGGGCGTCCGCCGCCGTACTGGTGGTGAGGCGCGCGGCTTGCCGCGGCTTTCCCAAGCGCTTTGGCCATCCACACCGTCCCCGACTTGCGCGCGTCTTCGCTGGAAGAGACCAGCTTGTACCACACCGGCATGGCATACGCCATGCGTGGGAAAACGACCGTGAGGAAGAGCTTTCGCACATAGAGATAGGGGAGACCGAAGGTGGGGGAGGCGATGCAAGGGCGGCTTTGGTACCCCGTTTCTGCGCTATCTCGACGTGTGGCGGAAGGACCGCTTCAAGTTGCAGTCTAGGTAGTATGACTCTAAGGAGCTTGACACTTGTCGGCGCCTCGACGGGAATGTCGCCGATGGTGAGGGGGACTGGGCGGTAGTGCTCTTTGTGGCGGGGCCTAAAGTGAACACCACTCTCGTTTTAGACCTCGCGAATCCGGTCCCCGGGCGGCCGACGTTCTGGGTACACTTGTCCTTTGCGCACTGAATCAACTTGGGCGCCGCGTGCAGGCGGAGCATTAATTCTTTTTCCAGAGTCAGTTAAATGAAAGAAGTAGACGAAAGAAAATGACACGCGTACCGAACTCCACTGTCCCCGCACGATCTCCTCGACACCAAACATGACGCGCTCGTCGTTGCAATCGTTCACGCACTACGGAAGTACCAGCACGCAGTGCTCGTGCGCCACTTCCCGTCATGCGTTTCGTTGTGGTACGACGGGAAGCGGATCCAACCCCCCGAGTCCCATTTTCTCCGACGCGCAACGCGGGAGGTAGATCGGGCGGGTCGACGCAGGCAGCAGGGGAAGGTCTCTTCTTCACTGGTCAATGCAGAGACGGACCGCCCCCGAGTTTGAGCGTAATGACGAATCCGCCTAGAGAAAACACGTTTTCAGGTACCTAGGTTGAAGCAGTAGAAGGAGGAAGTGAAGAGGTAGTAGGGCTCACCCGCATCCTGCACAAGATGATTCGGATGCACGGCGCTTTGTGTCCACAGCGTCGGGCTCGCGAAGCAGAATTTGTGCCGGTGTGCACTGCGTTTAGTCTAATGAAAATCTAGAACGACAGGAAGAGAGATGGAACTCACACAGCATCGTATACTCCAGCGCGCCCGCGCCCTTCCTTGCGGTACGGCGTACCAAAAGCCGGTCGACGGGCAGGGCGGGAGGGACGTGGTCGGTGTGCGGGCTGAAGTACTCGAGGAAGGACCCGTCCTTGTCGGCGCGCTTGGGCCGGCGGTTGGGGGGTCCGACAGCAATGCGTGTTCTCCCCGCGTTTGACTCCCCATGTTAGACGAGTGTTCATAACCAGCTCAATGTCCCAGGTAGCGTTCATGCTCTGTAGTAAGATGAGTTGATGGATTTATTCATGAGGAGAGAGCTACATTCCTTTCAAATATTTGGCAGATGGTAGCAGAGCAAGGACGGGGGTTTAAACATTCACAGGCATTCACAGGCCTACTAATTTGAGCTAAATAAAATGGCATTGAGCGACACAAAATGGTAAGCTGTGGTGCAGAGGCCCCGCAGTTGATGCATAAGTCATCAGTTCCGGCCAATTTGTATATCTTGGCTGTGTATCCGCAACCAAAGCGCGGTTTGTTGGCTATAAGGACACAGCGTCGGGCCTGGTCCCCTCGGTGCTGTTCTCTTGGTTGGTATCATTTGGGTCTGGTCCTTGCCCTTGCCCTTCGGCTACCTCTGAAGAGGACATAAGAACGCGTAACAGGCGAGGAGGGTTGTCCCATTGCACGAAGGGTGTGGTAGGTTTCACGGGAAAGGGAGCAGACTGAATTCGTGCACCAGGGTGTGTCGAGTGCGGATGGATACGAGACGGACGTTGCCGTCCGTGCGCATGTCCACGCCCAACATAGGACGCCTGTAAAGACGGGATCTGCATGCCGGTGCCTACGGACGAGCGCATATTGGTGGGCGCTAGAATGAAGAGAGGGGTCTATGCGCCAGCGGTGCGAGGACGGGATAGCGGAGTATGCGCAGGTCGTGGTCCGCGCCGCACGGGACGCGCTCGCATGGAGCACCACGGGCTGTGGCGTGGGCGTGGGTGGGGATGGCACTAGCGCGGAGATTCGAGCGGCATGGACCGAGAATAGATGTCTGGGTTACGAGATGAGAAGATGACACGGTGTAATTGCGTGTTCATTCATTCATTCATTATTCCATTATAGTGCTGCAGGCCCCTTGGGGCCCATGTCGCACTTTACAAGAGGGCTATGTATCTATCCGGCTGGCCTATCGCGTGGCTGTGGCATCCTATCCACGGTTTCAAGACTCCACTATCTCTCATGCACAATTTGTTGGAAAACATGAACACCTCCTCAAGACCTCGGGCTCAAAGACCTCACTTCAAGACGCAAAGATACCCATTCGAGACGTTGCCTGCCAGCGCCTGAGCCGCAAACTTTATCAAGATCTCTGTCTCATCAATTTCAAACATTTAAGCCGTTCTCAATGCCATTATCAAGCTGGTCAAGGTGGAACTGCTCGAAGCTCGTCTTTCAAGTTTACTGGGTGCTATTCCGACTTCAAGCCTATTGGTGTCGCATCCAGTTCCCAATCGCACTCTAGTATTCTGATTATTCTGGCTGTCAATAATATATATAATATATATGATATAATTCCCTTTATACCTTTTGGTTGCATGAGTTCCAGCTCCCGCCGCTGTCCGCTGTCCGTTCCCCGTCGTGACGGGACGGGTCCCGTCCGGCGAGCGGGTGTTCGACGGCCGGGTCTAGGACCGGCCCGTCAACAGCGGGTACCCACCACCCGCCCGTCGACGGGTTGACAGGTCCTCGCTAAATCGACATGGCTACAGCAGGACAAATTGTTACGCGGGTGCAGCTTAAGTGAAGTCTCGCTCTCGAGGTCGGTAAGCCAAGGGTGGTTGGCTGGTCGATCTTGACAGTGTCGTCTTGAACCACCAGGTGTCGTCCTTGGGACTTCGTGAATCCGCAAACTAATTACAGTGAGATTCATACCATTCGAAACAAAATGCGGAAAACAAGTAACTGCCAAGAGGATCCACCCGAAAGGAGGACATCCACAGAATAAGTAATCCGACGCCGATCGCAACAGACAATGGGGGAAACAAATTCAATGGGTTATACAACAATTCAATTACCAAAGGCGGATAGCGCTTTTAAGGGAAAAGTGGACCTCGGATTCAGGATCGGTCATGGTGTGTGTTGGTGCCGAAAAGAAGAAAAATGTGCCGAAAAAGAGGAAGAGGGATTTCGAATGTTACGGCTCTTTGCGAATTCAGTCAACACCGCGACATGTTCCAATTCACACGACCCTTACTGTCTGTTATCTATTGCGGTGGTCCGATCGCGGAGCAAGGCTTGCTTTCGATGGCGTAAGCGGGGGGATTCCATTGAATTCGATACAGTGGTGTTATCATGTTCTGCACGCTGCTATTTTATTTATGTGTGTATTACTACTGCTCCCATTACAGAGAATTCACTGTAAATCACTGGGCTTTTTCATTCAAATCGACAGTCATGGGTCACGGACCCCTATGTCGATGTCGAACTTTGGTCGGAGTCACGCGTCACGCGGGCCTCTGTCGAACCTCTTGAGCGTGACATCGGGTCTGAAATTGCCTGAAAGACGCAAAAAAGTCAAAACTTTCGTTCCGGAAATTTCGGATGGTGTCACGCAAAATTTGAGCGATTGTCGAAATGTCGAATAGGTAAAGTGGGTCATGTGTCACACCCCCTGTGGGTTTGAATGAAAAAGCCCAGTACCTGCTGCTCTGTCTTCCCCAACCCCTGAAGTGCGGGTGGGGAGACTATATTTTGAGTTTGGATCGGTCAGAATGGAGATCAAGTTTTTCGGACTTTCCTGGGCTGGGGCCCTTGTCTCGTCCTCGTTATGGGCCAACACATGCTGCAGGTTGAGATAAAGAGTGTCCGAATATCTGGATGTCAGAGTTAATCCTCCAAACTAACTGTAGAGCTGCAGAAGCTAATACGCGCGTACTACAGCGGCACAGTTGATGAGACAGTGCCGTGATGGCCGCTATTTGCCCCAGTCAAACACTTTCCTTTTCTGGGGGGGGTGGGTGGTCGTGGCAACGCTTTCCAAGATCCAGAGATCACGCACCCTAGACTCGCGACCAGTCTGTTTTAGGTAACCGAACTTTTGATCACGAGACAAGCAAGGGATCAAAAGGGTTCCTAAAACGACTGGGATCACTGGTCGACATTTTGGCGGGACCCGCCAATCATGATTTCGGACTTAGGATTTTCAGCCCATCCACGCCCGTTCCCTCTCCTCCCGTACTTTCAGAATGAGGCAGCTCAGGGCATAAGTTATATAGAGAAAGTTTCTTCATTTTTCATTCTGCATTGATAGAGCACCATTTATTTTCGGGTAAAATCCGAAACAAGTTGGTGTCATTCAACTTAGAATTGAAAATTAACCATCTTTCTCTATACAAGTTTTTACACTTTTTTTCAAGGTGCAGAAGGTTGAAAATACGAAGTCCAATATCATCTTTGGCGGGATCACCCAAAACGGCAACCAGTGATCCCAGCCGCTTCGCCAACCGTGAAAAGCGCAGCCACGTGATGGCGAACGCGGTTAGTCACGAGCCTAAGTACACGCACCCCTTGGTTGAAATAAAAATCGGTCCTGCCACGTGATGAGAATGTCAACAAACACTGCCACTGACACATGTTGGTCAGACAAATAAGCAAAAACATCTCTCCCGTTTGACTCTCACCAAGGTTCACCGTGTCAAACCCCCGCAATGGCTGCCGACTCATTCGCGGCACCTCCTGGCCACACAATGCTGTTCTGTCGCTTGCAAAGAGACCCTCTTTCCATATATGAGTTCCGAACAGACCCACTACCAAAATCACCGCAGAGCCAAACGTTGGGCGGGTGCGGCGCCCAAGTTCATATGAAGGCGTCTTCCGCTGTACGGCACTGGCATGGGGACGAGGAAGCGATATCTCCGACTGTGGTGCCTCTGGAATCTCGGTACTTCTCTCAGGAACAACGAGCCGCTCTGACTCGTGGCAGGCGCTGCGGGTGCCGATTAGAGGGCGTGGGGTGCGCCGTGTGGTGTGTCTGCTTCTCCCCCCCTTGTCCTACTTACTCTCTTAACTCTCTCACTCTCATCAGTGGCAACCCTCTCGGCGCTCAACATAAGCCTTCAGCACGATTCTCCTCGTGCTCTCACCAGCGAGATGCCTACTTGTTCCTCTCCAATGCCGTTTCCCCACATATCTCGTATGTCTCTGTAAAGCTACATAATTCGACAAGCTCATGACAATTCTAGTGGCTTGTGTAAGCCCGAGGAAGCCGAACGCGCAGCCATATTGCCCGCGTCAACGGCCTATAGTTCCCGCCCGGATCGCGCGCGGGTAGTTGGCGATTATGCCATGGCAACGCCGCAATGGTCAGGATGGGAAAGGGATGAGCTGTACGTTCTCCTCTGACTTATTGAAGTTGTTCATGTAATTCTAGGTCGGAAAACATGGATGATCTGTTCTGGTCAATCCCCTCTTGCTTCGGTTTTTCTTGCAAAACTGATATGGGTCGTCGTCGGTAGGGCGCACGCAATACCGGGGGAGACGATCATCTGGGCGATGAGCCACGACGACGCACCCTCTAGGCAGGACAGCGGCGGGTTCCGGGACAATGATGCAGGTACTTTCTTCTTTCCTGCATTCCATCTGAAGCCTGACGCACGCAGCTGACTCCAGGAGGTTACGCGGTCTGGCGCCCTCGGTGCGGTTTGATCTCCGCCCGCAGGTCGCCGGGCGCCGAACGCGTCGTTCGCGACCTGCTCTGTCCGCCCGCACTCCAACAGTAAGGCTTGTTACTGGCGATGCAACACCGACTCCGCTACGCTCCACTACGAGAGCCTCGACCAATAATAGGCGGCTTCATCTGTGGCGCCCCACACACGAGGGAGCGTCCTCTACGACTACTTAATCAGTTGGATTAGAACCGTTCATTTCTCCAGATCGCTCGTTGAATTCACCCCGGGTCTCGTGGTTAATTGGCATGCTGCAGGTTCTGTTTCCCATATATGTATTACTATTTGTAATCCTTCCTGCCTGAGAATTGAAGGAGTTTTTTTATTTTCGAGGGGGTCAATTTGGAGAAGGTATGACTGGATGACTTACTGGTAAAATAGAGAGTACTGACAACACGGTGCATATTCCACGTGCAAGGCCCGCCATCCCCAAAGCCATGCCAAACGCACACACGGATTGACGTCACATCAAGAGCCGCGCCTCAGCTGGCACAGATCCAGGAAGTTGGGGCAAGAGGTTGAAATCAGAGTGGTCCCATGCTGGAACAGATGTGAGAATGGGAGAATTGGTAAAATAGAGAGAGTACTGACAACACGGTGCAGTTTCTACATCCAAGGCCCGCCATCCCCAAAGCCATGCCAAACGCACACACGGATTGACGTCACATCAAGAGCCGCGCCTCAGGTGGCACAGATCCAGGGAAGCTGGGCAAGGAGGAATCTGTTGAAATCGGAGTGGTCCCATGCTGGAACAGATGTGAGAATGGGAGAATTGGTAAAATAGAGAGAGTACTGACAACACGGTGCAGATTCTACATCCAAGGCCTGCCATCCCCAAAGCCATGCCAAACGCACACACGGATTGACGTCACATCAAGAGCCGCGCCTCAGGTGGCAAAGATCCAGGGAAGCTGGGCAAGGAGGAATATGTTGAAATCGGAGTGGTCCCATGCTGGAACAGATGTGAGAATGGGAGAATTGGTAAAATAGAGAGAGTACTGACAACACGGTGCAGATTCTACGTCCAAGGCCCGCCACCCCCAAAGCCATGCCAAACGCACACACGGATTGACGTCACATCAAGAGCCACGCCTCAGTTGGCAAAGATCTAGGGAGGCGGGTGCCTCAGCTGAACAGGGTGAAGACATTTAATTGTCGCAGGGGAACGCAAGCATCTATGGGGCTCCACTGAGTGAGGACAGGGTCCTTTTATATATCAGGTCAGACACGGCCGGGGCCGAAACAGCCCCGTATACCAATCCAAATCCACAAATGTTTCCACCATCGGGCCGAAAACTACCCCGATTCTCCATATATATTGCTTCACAATCACCCAGATTTTTCCTGATGAAGGCATTCATTTTGAAACACGTCCTTCAGTTTCAATTCCACAGCAGTCCCCTTCGTGGGTCACGGGTTCAAAATACATTGTGGGGCATTCCCCGTTGGATGGATTACGCCCGAGTTCCCCAGTGTCGGTAGGTTCGGTGCTGGAGGTGGTGTTGACCACCTGTTATCTGTCCGTCCCGTCAAGAACCACATCAGCTATAAATCAACTGAGCCATTGGTTCAAGACAACAGGTGGGAATACTAAGCTATATCTAGTATATAAGGCTCGAGAAAACTTGTTTCGCGCTTGCGCCAACTCATGTGGTCCAGCCTGTGCAAAAAGTCGATTTCAAATTCTAGCCAAAAATGGCTTATATCTCCAGAATTGCCTTATATAGTATTTCGTTAACAATCAGAAACACCATACGCCAATACTTTTGGCAAGCGCAAGTATCATGACTATGGTATTCCAAGAATTCATAGGCCGATTCGTTCATGTCTCATCTCCAAGTTGATCCCTGAGCTATGCTTCGGTCGGCTAGCAAAATCAAGGTTAATCAACGTCGAGTGCCGTGTGAGCACATCGTGATGTGCCGGCGTGGAGCGGGATCTTACAAGGACCACAGGCCAAGTGCTGGTAGCGAGCCAACAACTTTGAAGAAGCTTGCGACCATAAGACATTGACGGCGAAATAATTGATAACAGAGAGCGTTCAAAGGATCCGGAATGTGCATTTGAGACAAATTTGCGGTGATAGCAAGGAACTAAGCTTCGTTTGTTTACAGAGTTTGAGTTGCGTTTTCAGAGGGTTTGCTGATTTGGGTGTTGACCTTGGCAGCTGAATGGACGACGGGAGAGAACGACGAGCAGAGGGACATGGGGGGAAGAAGAAAGGCGCGAGTGCAAAATCGTACGACTTTTGAATTAATTACATAAGAGGTGCGACGTTGTCGACAGCGCTGCACAACGCGAACGTTGTGATGTTGACGTCTTCTTTGAAAATTTCAAGATTTGAAAAGACGAATAAGAAAACAGTCAAGGTCAAATTTTTCGCAATCTATGTACCTCGATTTCCCTCGATCCCTCGATCTGCCTCGAGCTGCCTCGATTTCCCTAGCTGGACTTCTCACTGGGACTGACCCCCCCCCCAATTAATCTAGATTCACTGAGGCAGTGAAAATGCAATGCAGCGTGACTCTTGAAGGAAGCGGAGCGGATGCCTCCGAGCACTGTACAGCCCCGGTACGTCTCGGTCAGCGCTTGAAATAACGGACACTTTGATTTTGGCAGAGGCGCTTGATCGGAGCGCCGCGCCCGACAGGCAACTACATCCCAGAAGACGTGTTGGTCAATTTGGACGCGCCCCCCAATCTGACTCCGTCCCAATTGGGTGAAAGGATCAGGAATTTGGCGTGTGCCGCTGCTGCACTTCTTCCCACCAAAGTACTGTAGACTTTCGACCAAAGGTTCAGTGACAGGTGACACCCAACTTTTTTTGATGTGTGCAAAAATTGCCTTACAGCCTTTTGCGGAACTTAGGGCGCGGACGTTTTTTTTTTTTTTCAATGAATTTTGCGTCGGATCGTTCTCCTGAGCTCAATTCTCAACCGTTTTCCTTGAGAATATGCTCATTATGCTGGCATTGAAATTCCGGAGGGCATGGCATCCTCATATTTTCTGATGGCCAATCAAATTGCTTGATTAGGAAAATATCCGTGTTTTTGCATCGGATGGCTGTAGCATTAGCTATTGTTGTTCAATTGGCCTAATTATTTGGGACAATGGACTCACAGGTGTGCCAGAGGGCACCAAATGCCGGTATTTTTTATATGACTCATATTTGGCTCAAGATTTTGAAAAGGGAGTTGGGTGTTGGCGTAATATAGACTGCATCTGATGTATTGGTCATATTGAAAATACCGGCATTTGGTGCCCTCTGGCACACCTGTGAGTCCATTGTCCCAAAGAATTAGGCCAATTGAACAACAATAGCTAATGCTACAGCCATCCGACGCAAAAACACGGATATTTTCCTAATCAAGCAATTTGATTGGCCATCAGAAAATATGAGGATGCCATGCCCTCCGGAATTTCAATGCCAGCATAATGAGCATATTCTCAAGGAAAACGGTTGAGAATTGAGCTCAGGAGAACGATCCGACGCAAAATTCATTGAAAAAAAAAAAAAACGTCCGCGCCCTAAGTTCCGCAAAAGGCTGTAAGTAATCCGGAATGCGAATGCTGATCTCATGCCGAATGTGGAGGTAAGTGACACCCAATGATGCGTGCGCAAATCTAAATTGCCATCTAGACCAACGCGACGTCAAAGAAGCAACGTGCAGAGAGCAATGATCTCATCGACCACCCTCCCCCCGGGCAGAGCGCATCAACATTGTATCGGGAACGGAACGGAAAAACCCAGAAGGCACGCGCAAAGACAATGCAGCACAGTGTCTTATCCTTCTTTTCAAAGGTTTTCCTTTTTTTTTCCATCAGAATAACAATGGATCCAGAATTTGCCTCAGCTTACACCTAAACCCACAACAGAAGCAGGCAATCAAGATTCAAGCTCAGATATCGAGGTTTACAATTCTTAATTTTGTTGTCTTTATTACACTTCTCTCATCACTTGTTTGAAGATCGTTTCTGGGATGTCCCCGTGGTCCCTACTGGTGTGGTACAAGCCGGTCTCTTCCAGCGAAGACGCGCGCAAGTCGGGGACGGTGTGGATGGCAAAAGCACTCGCCCTCGACTTTCACTCAAACCTCCTCCCTGTTTACATCTGTCATAACCTGTCGGCATTCAACGCTGGCGCGCGTCTTGTCACCCTCCCTCCTTCCAACCCCGTCCACCACGTCGTACGCCGCTGTCGCCGCATCTCTCCCTTTCACCGTTCCGCCATCCACCACCTCCTCGCCGCATTCCCCGTCCTTCGTCAATAGTTCGAGACCATTGCCTCCCAGCTCGACATCGCCCGCCCGCCGCCACCCCGTCCGCTCCTTTTTGTACATAACAACCATAGAAATGCCCAATAAAAATGGCGGCACAAAATGGTTCTAATGAGGGCTGTAACCGCAGGGATGGGCCTTCCTGGACAGATGAAGCCGGCGCACCAGTCAGAGGACTTGGTTGGTCGAAATAAGTGGCAAAAATGTTAATAGGAAGTTAATGAACCCCCTTGGGCCTCCAAATACACATCTGTGTCCTGCTGCTGAGAACCCGACGTTTGAACTTTGATATGACGAATATTAGGCAGAAATGGTGATCAGCACAGCCAGAGGGAGGTATTAACAGGATAAAATTGTGGGATACATTCTAAATTGAAGGCTTACATGTAGGGATGGAACTTGACAATTGCTGGACACGGATGGTCAAAGTGTCACTTGATATGGGGTCGCCCAGTTGCTGTCCTCACACTTGAAGGGCAATCATTTTCGCGAGTTACCGAACAAATGAGGGAAGAAGAAGCATGTGGTTCAGAATGCCATTTCGGGGCATGAGGTTCAAAATGTGAATATCTTGCGGGATCTATTCAAACCTTAAATATGTCAAGTGCTCCCTTATCCCTCCTGCTCTCAGCTGAATTAAACCATTCGATAGTGAGGCACAGGGTACAAAATGGCATTACAAAGAAAATGCCATTTCGGGGCATATGGTTCAAAATGCGAATTAAACGATTGAATAGTGTTTAAAATGGCATTACGAAGCATGTGATTCAAAATGCCATTTTGGGGCATATGGTTCAAAATGCGAATTAAACCATTTGATAGTGTTTCAATGGTATTACGAAGTATGTGATTCAGAGTGCCATTTCGGGGCATGTGGTTCAAAATCCGAATTACAGCAGTTTGCGGAACATAAGGCGCGGGCCTTTTTTTTTTTTTTTCTACAGTTTGGACTAGAAACACCCGCCACGGGCTCAGTTTTGCTCGGATTTCCTTGAGAATAGGCGCGTTCGAATCACATTGAAAATCCGCAGAGGATGGGGTGCCGGCTTTTCTGATGTGATTATGTAATAGAATTTCTTCAGAAAAATCATGCTTTCCACTAGGACAGCTTTAGCACAATGAATAATGGTCCAATTGACCTAATTCCGGAATATGTTATGTATCTGAGATGTTACCAGAGGATGGCACATTACCATAGACAATATACCAATCGAACATCATTTTCCGCCCACTTTGGCTAGGGCAATATTCGTGCCCCATGAGAAGTAGAGCTCTGTATTGGAATTTGACTATACCCATATCTGTGAACTTCATGATCCCCTAGAGATAGTACAGACACATAACATATTCCGGAATTAGGTCAATCGGACCATTATTCGCTGTGCTACAGCTGTCCTAGTGGAAAGCATGATTTTTCTGAAGAAAATCTATTACATAATCACATCAAAAAAGCCGGCACCTCATCCTCTGCGGATTTTCAATGTGATTCGAACGCGCCTATTCTCAAGGAAATCTGAGCAAAACTGAGCCCGTGGCGGGTGTTCTAGTCGAAACTGTAGAAAAAGAAAAAAAAAAGCCCGCGCCTTATGTTCCGCAAACTGCTGTAAACCATTCAATAACCTCATGCCCCGAAATGGCATTCTGAATCACATGCTTTGTAATGCCATTGTTTACAGCACTTTGCGGAACATAAGGCGCGGCCTGTTTTTTTCTATTTTTGACAGTTTTGACTAGAACAGCTGCCACGGGCTGAGTTTTGATCGGATTTCCCTGGGAGTAGGCGCGTTCGAATCGCATTGAGAATCCGCAGAGGATGAAATACCGGCTTTTTTGATGTAACTACGTAATAGAATTTCTTCAGAAATATCATGGTTTTGACTAGGACAGCTGTAGCACAATGAATAATGGTCCGATTGACCCAGTTTTTGGATATGTCGTGTATCTAAACCATCTCTAGGGGACCATGAGGTCTAAAGATATGGGTATACCCCAATTTCAATCCAGAGCTCTGCTTCTCACAGGACATGAATATTGCCCTCACTAAACTGAGCGCAAAATCACGTTGGGTAAGGATATTGCTTATGGTGGTTGGCCATCCTCTAGTAACATCCCAGATACATAACATATTCAAGAATTAGCTCGATCAGACCATTATTCATTGGGCTACAGCTGTCCTAGTCAAAACCATGATATTTCTGAAGAAATTCTATTACGCAGTTACATCGAAAAAGCCGGTATTTCATCCTCTGCGGATTTTCAATGCAATTTCAACGCGCCTATTCCCAAGGAAATCCGATCAAAACTCAGCCCGTGGTGGCCGTTCTAGTCAAAACTGTCGAAAATAGAAAAAAACAGGCTGCGCCTTATGTTCCGCAAAGTGCTGTAATTCGGATTTTGAACCACATGCCCCGAAATGGCATTCTGAATCATATGCTTCATAATGCCATTTTAAACACTTTTGAGTGGTTTCATTTTGAATCACATGCTTCATAATGCCATTTTGAACATTATTGAATGGTTTACAGCTATTTGCGGTACATAAGGCGTGAACGAAATTTTTTGCCTTTTGGGCACTTTTTGATCTTTTGCTCAGAACACTTGCCCCGCCCTCAGTTTTGGTCCATTTTCCTTGGGAGTTGGCTCATTCGATTCGCATTCAAGGGATGGCCTCCTCAGATTTCTAATCTGGCATTGAAAACTGCCGCCTGAGCGATGGAATGAGGTTTGTCCCATGTTTTCTGAGGATTTTTCACTCGGACAGCCGCCCTGCACTCAATTGTCCACCTTTTTCTTTGGTCATAGGCTTAATCTGTTCGCCTTCAGAATACGTAGCGGACTGCCGCCTTACATCCTCGTTCTGACCCTTAAATACGGCTTCTTGGTACGGAAAATTGATGGTAGGTCATCACTTTCGATCGGCGGTCAATAGAACAGCTGCTGCGATCACAAACCTCTACCGTTTCCTCTATTAATAGGCTCATTAAATTCGCGCTTTGAAGCCGCAGGGGATGGTCTCCTCAGAACTCCTATTTACAGATTTAATACAATTTCTCTTTTTCCACCCTTTCCAGATCAGAACACACAGTGGATGTGCAATAGGGTGTGTTATACCAATGTAAGTATACAAGTGCAGTATGTAACAGCTTAAAGTGCAGTTTATGAAGAAATATTGATTTGTGGGCATCCCAACAGATCCTCACTGCTGTTCTGCATAAAAACCCAGTTACAAATGAAGTCCTGCATCATGAGTGCCCTTTAGGGGCAGGTTGGGCAATCTAAGGATACCGTCCCCTGTGCATCCCTTGGGAGAAGAGAATGAGCCTATAGAGAGATCAATTGAACAAGATTGGGGCACACACGAGCTGTTCTTCCAATGAATGGTCACATGTTGTTTTGTCAGACTGATTTCATTTTTCAGGAAAGCGCTCTGGGTCCGATATCTCAAATCTGGGAAGGCAGTCCGCTGCGCATTTTGGGGGCAAACAGATTGAGCCTATGACCAAAGAAAAAGGTGGACAATTGAGTGCAGGGCAGCTGTCCTAGTGAAAAATCCTCAGAAAACATGGGATAAACCTCATTCCATCGCTCAAACAGCAGTTTTCAATGCCAGATTAAAAATCTGAAGATGCCATCCCTTGTGAACTTTTAATGCGAATCGAATGAGCCAACTTCCAAGGAAAACGGACCGAAACTGAGGGCGGGGCAAGTGTTCTGAGCAAATAGATCAAAAAGTGCCCAAAAAGGCAAAAAATTTCGTTCGCGCCTTATGTACCGCAAATAGCTGTAATTCACATTTTGAACCAGGTGCAATAAAACTTGTTTGAGTTTGGTGGTGTTTAGCCGATCCACACCATAGGCTGTGCCGCAGAATCACATTGATCTTCGTTACAGCAATGTGTGGAACATAAGGTGCTGTGCGTATGTCAGAATGGAATGCCCACATCAAGTGTGGGCACAAATGCGCGTGTGCTGTCTTTCTGGACACAGTGCGGTGATGGGGGTGTTTCTTTCTATTCACAGAGTATGGCCAAAGATTGTAGGCCAGTTTTCACATCATCTTCCCTATCCTGGTCTGATATTCAGCGGATAAGTATGACGAAATGAGTGAGGAATGCCTACTTGGTGTTGATAAACTGTCTCGTATCACGGTCCAACAACAGGCGCCAATATAAATTGGCCCAAGGATTCCCACGGAACATTTCCGGTACGATTCAAATCGCTCCAACCCATGGAGACCCCGACATTGAACATGATGCCCTGCCAATGAATTGGAGTCCAGCCCGATGACACTGATTAACAACATACCAGAGGGACATGTTGTAGGATGATCCGTCCTTGTGATTATTGGCAGATGGCGGGCTTTACGGGTTTCATGGTGACAATCCATATCAGCGCCCATCCAACCCCTGGTACAGCCATAATACATTCTACAGCAGATCTCATAGAACGGACAAGTTACACCGTGTTTCATATATATTTATCGGTTCCCCTTACAGTAGTGTACAGCACTTGTGGCAGTATATATTCTGTAACTTGGAGTCAATTGTGAATATAACCTTTACCGCACAAAAGGTTATGGGCCCCGAAGCGCCTGCTTAATCCATTCTTGCGCTGAAAGCACTCCCACAACACCACACACATCACACACAACATCGACTTCTACCACATCCACACACCACTCTGACATACTACTTGCTCCGACGACATTTAATTCCGGAGTCACATACATACCACATTCCGGGACGACTTTCATTCCTCGGTCACATACACATACACATCACATCCACTTTCCACTTTCCACCTCCGTCCCCACCATGTCGCTCACCAATGCCTCGAATCCCATCATCCATCCCGACATCCGGAAGCATTTTGATGGCACCAATCTGACCGCATTCGAGACCATGATCACCCACATCCTCAGCGGCCGGCACGTCGACGGCTTCCGCACCGGCACTATTACTTGCCCTTCTCTCCCTGATTCTCCGACTTCTCCCACCGACTGGTCCTCGTCCACCCCAACCCGCGCTGAGTGGTTCGCTCGTGACGAGTGGGTCCGCTCGACCATTGCGCTCAACATTGTCGACATTATTGAGCTTGGGCTGAAGGACACGGGTACGGCGAAGGAGTTGTGGGACTCCATCACGACGAAGTATCGTAACAAGTCTACGATGGCCGTCGCTCACGCGAAGGACATGATTGCACAGGAGATGTACATCCCTGGTAAGGACATTGTCGACCATTTCAAACGTCACAATGTTCTACGTCGCGCCGTCGTCGACGCTGGCGGTACCATCTCCGACGACGAACACATCACACATCTCATCAGGTCTCTCCCCACTTCCCTCGACTACATCAAACCTACGCTCTACACCCTAACGACTATCAACGACGTCGAAAATCTGCTCAAACTTTCCATTAAAAGCCCCGATCCTTCGACTTCATTTAATCCCCTCGCCCTTGCCACCGCCGCGCGCCACGCACTCGTTTGCTCTAACCCCAACTGCAAGCGCAATGGCCATCTCATTGATAACTGCTATTGGCCTGGAGGGGGAAAGGAGGGCCAGTTTCCGCCCAACT
The DNA here is from genome assembly GCA_029378375.1 of Mycena olivaceomarginata. Taxonomy (NCBI): domain Eukaryota; kingdom Fungi; phylum Basidiomycota; class Agaricomycetes; order Agaricales; family Mycenaceae; genus Mycena; species Mycena olivaceomarginata. The sequence continues at coordinate 65,534 of JARKIC010000134.1, read as the reverse complement.
TCGGTAACCGCCACGCCCACACCGCGACGATGGCTACCACCCACATTGTTCTTTGATTCCACCCTCCTGTACGGATCTGGGGGAATGTTGTAGGATGATCCGTCCTTGTGATTATTGGCAGATGGCGGGCTTTACGGGTTTCATGGTGACAATCCATATCAGCGCCCATCCAACCCCTGGTACAGCCATAATACATTCTACAGCAGATCTCATAGAACGGACAAGTTACACCGTGTTTTCATATATATTTATCGGTTCCCCTTACAGTAGTGTACAGCACTTGTGGCAGTATATATTCTGTAACTTGGAGTCAATTGTGAATATAACCTTTACCGCACAAAAGGACAGGAGCGAGGTTTGTCCAGCGCTGATTGTACATCAGCTATCATGTCAGCAAGATCACCGCCGATGCTTTAAAAGTGTATCTAAGGATTATCTTCTTTAATGTGGTATAACGGGCTTCAAGATTAATAAGAGATGACTGCGGAGATGCTAGCCGAGTTGCCAAATACGTTAGCCATCAAATAAGAATATCGCACTTTTGATTTGACCTGTTTGAGGGACGAATTCACATTACAGGTGACCATCCACATGCTTTGCAGGTGAAATTGGAAGACGGGGACCTCGGGGAATTTATTTGAAGTGTACGATCATTCCATCAGACTGGTTTCCCACCGTTTGATTCGTGTTCGGCAGCTGGCCAAGTGGCTATGGTTGGCAGGAAGTCTCGTAAGGTGGTACGGGGGCCTCAACAAATGGCTGTGCGACTGCACTGAAATTGAAATTATTTGGAAATGGCTTGCAGTGAGGGCAATACAGTCATGTGTTTGAAAATGTAATGCATTGCAGTGCAGGCAATAGGTTCACACAGTTGAAAATGTAATGGATTGCAATACAGTCACATGTTTGGTAATGTAAAGCAGTGGTTGGCCTGTCCGATGGGAATCTGAATAGACCAAAATGACGGGAATGATCAAGGCTATCGATTGCTGGTACAATGGTGTGCAGTGAGGCCAATACAGCCACGCGTTTGAAAATGTAATGGATTGCAGTGTGGGCAATGGGGTCACGCAGTTGAATGTAGCTGCAGAAAAATCAAATCTTGACAATTTTCGGTACACCAATTAGTACCAGTCAATCCGAGTTTGAATGAACAATGCAAAATATATCGCCCCCTGGCTAAAATTGGTCGATGTAACTTACATCGGCCCAATTTTACATGTAAGTTACAGGGTAAAATACATATTTTACATGGAGGCCCTCCAATCTGCATGTAAAAAACTGTGAAAAAACCCACTCCAAACGGGCTCACAGGGCAGTCTTTTGTCGTCTTCTGGCCCTGCCGGGAACCTCAGGCTGGCTAATAGACACAGAACCCCTTCTGAGGTGACATGGATGGAGGACACATTTGAGGATATCTCGTGAAGCGGCAGCCGATGTTTACACGGTTTACAATGTTTTTTACACCCTTAATGAGTGCTCAGGAAGAGCCATGGCGGCTCAACTGGTGTAATATATTTCGCATCTGGGCAGGTAGTTCTGGTATTCCACACTACTCGACAAGTACTTTTCACTCTCTTTATAAAATCACGTTCCCTGTCTGTCTGAAGCCTTTTTAAACCCCGCTGTCTCCGCTCAATGATTTCCTTAAAGCCGAGCGATCCACGGAGCCAGGACCGGACAGAGCTGGGGTCCCGTGTCCGATCCGAGATACATGCCACAGTCCCGTGGAACGCTCCGCTCGCGCACAATCACTTTTGCATCAATTCTCCGTCAGATATGCTCGGACATGAGAAATCGAAGTGGTGGGCTGTGAAGCGGCCCGCCGCGCTCTTGTTAACCATAGAAATAAATTTTACACTGCCGCCTTCTATAACAAGTGTGTCTTAAAATTTCGACGAAAATATCTCGGAAATATCCTTTTTTGTCACCACATCCAATTTTCTCACTCAAATTTTCACTTCATGAGGTGTTTGAGGTGCCTAGGTTCTCGGAATCATGAGAACCACCACGAGCAATTACTTTTTTCGGTTGCGAGTATTACAGAAGGCATCAGTGAATTGATGCGCAACTTCACCCTAACTTTGTGTGGGTTTATGAAGCACTAATACCGGACCAGCATATCATATCTGTCAACGCTTTCTTTTTTTTTTCACAATCCGCCACAAGCCCCACGCAGTGGACCTTCCCGGCGAGGGAAAGAAGCCCCCGCGGCGAGCGCCAGCGGTCGGGGTCTGGGGCGCAAAGCCCCAGCAACATCCCCCAAAAACAAAACAAAACAAACTGCCGAACCGTGTCCAATTAAAATACGAAAAATCCCCCACAGATGTACATATTTGTCTAGACGTGTAGACAACACATTACAACCTGGCATGTTCCGAAACGGAACCGCGGTCGCCGCAATGGCAGGTTCGGGAGCCCACATTGCACAGCTCTGACGACAATTAGCTTAGTTATAATTGTGGGAAGCGGAGTTGTGGATCCTTACTTATGTTCTACATTCTCATCCAAATGACTAACTCATAAATGGCGTAAACCATTCCGGAGCCAGCGACGAAAGAAAGGAGCGCGACGAAACAAAGCAGTGTCTTTGAGGTCGAGTTTAGATGTTCGTAGAAAGAGCGAATATCTTTCATTATGCGTTGCCGCAATTTTGGACTGCAATATACATATAAACAGCAGCCGGCCTCCGTAGCCACCGGCTAATCAATTGCGAAAAAAGTTTCCTTGTTGGTTCCCGCTGCGTATCCATATCAAGATTATATCGACTATTATACCCCTGGTTCTATCTCCTAGAAATCCCTAATCCCATACGGATCCTGGTGGTGTTCGAAAGTGCTTCCTTGTGCTGATCTACTTATCCGCATTGAGGAGATACCGTAGTGTTGGAATACCGGCAGCAATGGGTCGTGATTAGGTGTGGGGAGCTCCAGGTATCAAAAAAGTTTCATGACCATGTTTATAATGTGGTGTTTTCCCTCGAGGCTGGGTGCCGTTAGTTTCTAATAAGTGAGGCCATGGAGTCTTTGAAAATACGGGTAAAACGCTGAGTCCGCGTAGCGGCAGCCATTCCGTGCAGAGTAGGGAGGGTTTCTCTGGGAAACCGGGTTACCCATTAGAATTTCCCGCCAAAATTCGGGGTATATACGTGAAACGAAAACGAAAACGAATCTATAAGGATGCCGGCTGATGGCCGCGGGCTCCGGGTTAATAGGGGTGTATTTATAGAGCGTCACTTATAATGGCCAAATTTCACAAAAATTTCTTGACGCGACGCAATCTGCCCAAACTTCAGGCGCGCGACCGTGGCATGACGGCACGGCGTTGATAGTGATTGGCGGCCGAAGCGACGCCAACCGGACGGCGATCAGATGTTGTGACGAGATGTGACCGATGACATGTGCTTGTTAAAATAGGGCTAGAAATGCCCCGCCCGGCCCATGCGTAGCCTTGGAAGACATGATCTCGGAGAATACTTCAACCTCTCCGCCGATTTCTTCACCAATTCCTCGGACGACAGATTGGCCTTCGCGCGAGCTCTTCTGATGGCTTGCTGTAGGCCAGGATGCTTTGCGAGCAACATACACGACGAACAGGTAAGAGAGATAGAGCGTGTAAGGCAAGAGGTAGGCGGGATCAAAGTTTCGGACATCAACCTCTGACTTCTATATCACGTTCGACGGAGAAACAATACGTCCATCGGAATCGGTGAAATGGGTGGGTGTATGTATTGACTCAAAGCTCACAGGCGAGGTTCATATCAAATCTCGGGCCGCTTCAGAAAAGCTCTTAACGCGTCGCTAGCACTCACACACGCAGTATGGGGCTTGAAACCTCTCATGGTCCGCGACCTCGCCTGCACTGTGATTCTTCCTAGGGCAGACTACGGTGTTAGCTCGTTCTTCCCCAACGGCGGCTCTGAAACCTCTGGAGCGGGTCAACAAATCTGTTGCTCAGTGTATTACAGGCGGTTATCGCACGGCGTCTCTTGCTGCACTGGAGAAGGAGGCTGCTATACTTCCCGCACACCTACGGCTTGAATCTGCACTCCTCCATCGCTTGGCTCGGTATCTGTGCCTTCCTCCGCGCCACGGGATTGTGGAAATATTACTCCGCGATGCCATCTGTAACCCACCGAAGAATGTGCACCACACGTCGGCGCTCCATTATGTGGAACGTCTTCCTGTTGTCCGTTGGCCGGCTGAAGTCCCAGCCCAAGGAACCCGCATACGCGACCGCAGAACCCCACATACAGAGCATGGGAATCAAAATGCCATTCTGGGGCATGTGATTCAATCATTCAACAGTGTTTGAAATGGCATTACAGAGCATGTGATTCAAAATGCCATTCCGGGGCATGTGGTTCAAAATGCGAATATCTCAGGGGAATCATTCAAACCTGAAATATGTCAAGTGCTCCCTTATCCCTCCTGCTCTCGGCTGAATTAAACCATTTGATAGTGAGGCACAGGGTTCAAAACAGCATTGTTGACTGGCCTGCCTGGCACCCTCCTGCCCTTCCTGAAGCCCATGGAAGCAGATCACATCAAGCAGAATGCCGAATCTCAGCGCCTGTTGCAACAAGCGCGCGAAAAAGGATGTAAAAAGAGCAATTACGACTGGGAGGCGCAAGGCGGCTTTATGAAATTACCTCATGCGGAGTGGCGGACATGCGGGGGAGCGCCGCTAGTGCTATAAGTGAGCGGGCGTGGGGAAGGCATCGGCACCGGAGCTCTTCCACACGCTCAGAATCGTGCCGTTGTGTGTATGCTGTGCATCGATGCGTAGGCGAGCAGAGGCGCGACACACACACACAAAATCGGTGTGCATCACTTGGGTAGGTACGCACAAGTCGGCGCGGACTCGGAAGATTTCAGTTGGGGGTACCTGCGAGGGCTCCACCACATTTAATTCGAGAGGGTGGGACCGTGAGGTTTGCGTAAATTGGTTGGTGTAGGCCACAACCATGCATCGAGTAGTCATTCTTTCTGTCGTTTTCGTCGTACATCTTCGCTCACATACTTATGTGTACATAGGACTTTAAACCAGTAAATATCTTGGTGACAGGCGATGGGGTTTGTAGCATTCAAGTAAAATTGAGAGGCAATAAATCGTTAACTAGAAAGACGTATAAAGAGTGGATAAGTTGCGGAGTGGCAAGCCCGCCATTCCGAGGGTGAATGGATATAGCAGTCCACATAACATTATGGGAGGCTATAGATTGGTAAAGTAATCTTCATCATAGGTGAAGAACCCGATGAAACCCGTCAATGATCTCCTCGCCATCTGGTCCTACCGTGACGTGGGGCGGTGACCTAACAGCGTGAATAAGGAATTCACAAGTGTATTTCATGCACTGGTTCTGACCACAGGTTTCCGGATTGTAGCTGGAACGCCACAATTCCGTGAATGGCATTTTCTTCTGTCCCCAAAGATCGCGCTGGATGGAAAGGGGGAGAGCTTCTCTGGCGCGACAGTAGCGAAAGTCGACGTCTTTCCCATCGCAATCGTAGATGAGTAGTTTTTTGCCCGTGGCTGGTGCTTCTGGGCTGATGATGATCGCTGCCCATACGTGCCATTCAGCCAGGACCTTCTTCCCAACCCAGCTCTCAATCGCCGTCACAAAGAGTCCCATCCACATCCGCCCAGGTGCCTTCTTGCGAAAACACTCCGTGAAGTACGAATATTCCGCAAGATATGGAAGCTCCGTGACCCAGTTGAGACGTTTAGTCCCATTTGAGAATCCGATAGGGTGTGGCCAAATGACTACATGTCCGCTGGACTGTTCGTCCCCGTTGATATCGTCCGAGAGACGCTGCAGATTTCCAATAAATCTGCGTATTTTAAGATTGGTCGAAAAGGGCGCCGTCAGGGCCTTGGGAGGTTGGACGGGCTTAGATAGTCAGGGCTCAATGGCATTACACTAATTACATTGAGACAGCTTACCTCCCCTTTGCCCTGAAGACGTTCACGGGGCGTTCTGGGCTGTGAAATCCGGGCCATGGTAGCTTTCCGTACGAGCTAGATAGATATGATGCTACGGCTTTCGCAGGGGGCGACGGTGAACCCAGGTGGTCTAGTACCGGGCGTATTTTTACTGCGCACAGCAGTATGATGGCCGCGAATGTAGATAGTGATGCCGATAATGGTCGGAGTCGGACATAAAGCACCGCCCAAACTCGACAGTTGTTCGGATACCACGTCCCCTTGGGTCATTCTGTGATGACGAGTGCAGAGTTGTGACTTCAATAATGATCCCCGCTGCTGCACAGAAGTCCCGCCAAATGTGGTTGATCCATTCTCCACTGCCATCAACTCTGATCTTCTTTAGTTTCTTTCCTGTCTGTGTCTCACGAGCGGTTAACTAACCTTCGAATAACCTCTGTTGGGCATGCATCGAGGCACTGGAAGGCAGTACAAAAAGAAAATAGGAAACATGACCTTGGAGGATGGATCGAAGACGTTGGCTTTGATATCCTCGGCGAGGGTATCTCCCATCCGCGCCTTCCGGTCGCGAGCGGTCTGCCCGACGGTGGTGAACAGTGGAGCAGTGCCCGATCCAGAAGGCACGGGGCCCACTGGCCGCGACTGAGTGTGGGTCAACAATTAATCATCAAGAGAATGTGGGAGTTGTACATACGGGTGGGGGGGAGCCGGTGCCGATGGACCCGAGGCCTAGTCATGCTGGCTGCCATAACATTCGCAGATACAGAGCGAGGTAAGCAAGGCATGCATGTGTCGCCCGCCGGTCCCGGGGGACAGAACTTGCGGCAAGAGCCTTGAATTTACAGTCGGGTTACAGTCGGGGTTGTGGCAACGACTGAGGTCAGACCAAACAGCCATTTTTGGATCGTACTCTAACCAGACAAAACGTGAAAAGAAGTATAGTAGCTCCCCAGTGGCTGCAGAAGGACTCACAGATTTTGTTCTGGTGGTCGAGACAACGACGAAATGCGGCGTCAACATCCAGTGTTGCCGCTTCTGTCCCCGGCGGTGCATGCATAACCAGGAGTACGACTTCAGAAAAAGTGCCCCGTTTCTAAATTCTACAGGGCGTTCAATGGAAACCATTTTGAAACGTGTGACTTTGACGGCGGGGTGAACCGCATCCGAAGCTCCCTCCATTTTGAAACGCGTGACTTCCCAACCCCCCACCGACATCGAATGATGTCCGGGTTTCTACCCCAGTCCAATGCGCCTTCACACTTTGACCCCGACCCGAGTTTCCCACATGAACCGTGCCTTTGTAGACCCTGATACTCTGCGCATCAGAAAACTTTAGACAAGTTCGTCGCGATGGAACCTTATTGGCGGAGTACCCGTTTGAGACTCTGGGCGACTTCTTGGCGATATTATTCCGCAATCCCGTCCGAGGACAGACTGATCCCCGCTCTACGCACTCCCACGTTGTGGGTCCGTTTCTTCGACGGTGGACGAACACAAACTACTGTTTTGAAGTCCCCGGGGGCGGGGCCTGAGTTCTAATTGATGGGCAGGCTTAAATGACGCGCAGACTCGAAATTATTGCACTGTACTCCCCGTGAGCGAGGCCTGAGTTCCAAAGGATGGGCAGGCTTAAATGATGCGCAGAATCGAAATTATTGCACTGGACTCCCCATGAGCGGTGCCTGAGTTCCAATTGATGGGGGAGCCCGAAGCTGCATTCGTTGCCCTTCGGATTGATTTCATTCTGAAAAATTCCATCTCTTCGGATTTCGCTCACGCGGGATTTCAACCAACTTTCCCATCAATGACACATTGTTTGGCCTCGCTCCTTGCTTCTGCCGAACTCCAGGGCATGGGGCAATGGCAATGGGATGCCGAGAATGAACCCCATGCCCAGAACATAATAGAAAATCTAAAGGAGGTGGAGATATTAGTTGAAATTGAACAATGAACTCACCTCTCCTCCCCATACTCAGTATCATAACGTTTGTGAGTCAATCACATAGGTTCAATTCTCAAATGCTTCTGGCGTTACTCAGGAGGTAGGAATAATACCAGGACATCCTTATCATATCCTATTGCCATCCCTCAGTGCTGCAAGTTTGTCTCTGAGGTATCAGAGGATCATGAATCTTGAAGTTCTTGAGAAGTGCATTGAAATACCTTTGCCGGAACATCAGCACAACACGGCCACGAATGCCATCACGTTCTGCATCAAATAATGATTTCGGCTGATTTAAGAGTTCAAGGGGCTGCAAGCCTGCGAAGTTGCTGGAAAAGAAAGAACAGGCATACAGGTTGGAGGGGAAAAAAATTTGCACGCCAGAAGTTGCATGGAAACAAAAAGTTGCAGGTCAAAATTGGCTTGCAAACCGAAAGTGCATGCATTTTGCCAATTTTCTTCAAATAGTATATGGGCGTACTGTACTATTTCAATCAATTCGCGTTCGATTCGGGATTTTTGATACAATTAAAATCCAAAAGAAATCCGACAAATTGAGAAAAAATTATTGCCCGCAATAAAAAAAAGTGGGTGTGACACGTGACAACGAATTGAATGAAATAGTACAGTATGGGCGATATACTGTCAAATAAATAAATTTCACATGGTCCGGTTTTATGGATGCAACTCGTGTTTTTGCGACAACTTTGTGCTCCCGCATTTTGAGCCGCAACTTTTCTCCCTAGACTTCCGCAAAAAGCTGTAAATCATATTCCTTCAAAATTGTTTGAAATGGCATTACGGAGCATGTGATTCAAAATGCCATTCCAGGGCATGTGGTTCAAAATGCGAATTAAATATTCAACAGTGTTTGAAATGGCATTATGGAGCATGTGATTCAAAATGCCATTCTGGGGCATGTGGTTCAAAATGCGAATTAAATCATTCAAAAGTGTTTGAAATGGCATTACGGAGCATGTGATTCAAAATGCCATTCTGGGGCATGTGGTTCAAAATGCGAATTAAATCATTCAAATAGCATTACAAAGCATGTGATTCAAAATGCCATTCTGGGGCACACTGCTGATGATCTCGCATGGGCTCATCTATGAACGCGGCACTTCTGTCAGGGTCCATACCTTCTTATCAGCTTCTAGAATGGTGATTGACGGAGGAACACCAAGTCCCATATTCCCAGTTCTTCCCGCGGCTCATGCTGTGACGTGCTCGGGGTATCTCGGACATCTTGGAGTTCAAGAAACCATAAATTACACCCTGAGTTGGATGTTCTTGTTGAAGACTTTCCCCTCGCGGTTCGCTGCCCGAAGCGCACTGCCAAGAGCCCTACACGCTATGGAGGGCATGGGAGGAACACTAAGTACCTATTAGTGGACCGAAAAATTGTCATATCTCGTTCAGTTTTGGTCTGGGTGCTGGAAAATACCAGAAATCGCATCGTAGGAGATCACAGAACACAAAAACCTGGGGGAACATGGATTTTTGACGTGTTGGCGGACATAAAATGGCCAAGTGTTAACCCTCGCGGCGACCTGTAACCGTTAAAAAAATCAGTTCAGCGACCAGTGACTGAACACTTGGTTGAAATAGTACAGCACCTCAACATTTTCCAGAAATCCGGCAGAAGGTCCTCTGCTTAAACGCTCCTGTTAGTTTCAAGATAACAAGAGATTGTAGATTACGGGTTAGGTTGCTTTTAGTGCGGTGGAATACATACTTGAGGAGAAACAAGCAGAATTTGAGCAGAATGGGTGTGTGAAGCGGCCATCATTCGGCAGCTGATACCATCACCGGTTTCATTGTTTGGTTTTTGATGATCGGTGCATTGACGTGACCACGGCCCAGTTTGTCCTTTTGCTTTTGTACCATCACCTCCCATACCCCGTCGGATCCTCTTCTCTTGGTCGCAGCGATTTGCGTGTACATCCGCTCAGGTGGGCCAGTAGGACGGCTATCCTTATCCGAGGGAGACGACAAGCTTTGACTCTCGAGTGACCAGCACGGACCAAGAAATCGAATAGAATCTCTTAGGAATATCTGGGAAGGGCAAGATGTTGTGGGACGAGGAGTATGAGCACGATTCACGCGGGTGAAGAAGTGCCGCGTCCAACGCGCGTGCGATGTCTGTCGCCGCAGAAAGAATGCGTCCTCCTTGTCCTCGTCCTATCTATCCATTTCCCTCCATTTCTCTGTGCTTGAGTTCGATATTGACTGCCCCCCAGGTCGATGTACGTTTATCTCGCGCGCGTCTCAGTATTTTCGTTTGTAGGATTGATCTGTGCGGGTGGGCAGGCGACGGGTCGCAGAAGCCGGGCAACAAGTGCTCTACGTGTATCGACGCGAAGCTGGATTGCACCTATCTCCAGGCCACTACTATGCGTCTGTCTCATTTCCTTTCTCTCACGATTACTCTCTTCTCACCGGCACGCAATAAATCTACCTCTTTATAAAATTACGCCTGTCTGTCCGAAGCCTTTTTAAACACCGCTTTTGATTTATCATTCCGGCTCGTGATGCCGACACCTCAATTTAGATTCGGGGATGCCTGTCGCTGGTCCGCACAATCACTGTTCATCAGTTCTCCTTCAGATAAGCTTACCAATCAACTCCATAACTCAAAATCGATTTACCTGAATTCCCTTATGGAACTCGCTACCGGGGACAACAAACCCGGAGAGGCCATGCATTGGAAGCTCTATGCAGCGCTCGGTCGGCACCTGGCTCTTCTAGAAGGTCTCAAAGCGCTCGTGGCATTTGCAGAGTACTATCGGACGCAATTTGAGGCGAAACGACGTAGGTTCCCATCCATCTCGTTAATGCACGTCAGTACTGAAGACATTTTTAGAGGGAATCAAGGTCCATTACGGACCGAGTCGCGAACGTTGGAAGACAACAGCCAACATTCATGGTCGCACCCACTTCAACCGCACCCCAGGAGCTCGACAGAGCAGCAGAAAAAATGACGGTCGTCCCCCAGACACCGGAAAGGCCTTGCTGAGTCGTCGTGCGAAGAAACTACAGGCACCTGAGCACGAGAAGGGCTACAAATGGAAGGGTAACTCGTGCTGGCTTGATTCGAGCTTAACCGCCATTTTTACGGTGCTCTCCAACCAGAGAGATGGCTTCCGCCAATATCTTTTGGACCTGCCTGATAGCCCTCTGAGATCTCTCACGAGCTTCCAAACACTATTTGTGAGTGCAAAATCATCGTTTTTGTCGCTTCGCTCATTTGTGTATTCAGGGATGGCTGTATCATATTACAAAGATCCCTCCACGTCGTGAAGGAACCTCTCGCGCAGTGGAACGTGCCATCTCGTATTTCCGCGTCTCCGCTGTGGCGCTGAAAAGTTGCACCGGGCTGGGCATCCAGCACTTCCAGCTTGAACGCATCAAGTGGCGCGAGCAAATTCATATTGGCCAGGAGCTCTGCAAGGGATACAACGGTGATATGCGTAAATGGTTCTTTGACTGGATCCGACCAAGCAAACCTCGCCCCGGTCTCAGTTGTTGGCGTACTCGCAATGGAGAGGTCTTTTGCGACGGGGACTGCGTCATTCAAGAAGTGATTCTCAGCATCCCACTGGTACTCATCGTCGAGACTGGCGACATTCTGGAGGGACACCACTGGAATATCCCCAAGTCCCTTGCAGCCTATGCGAATAATCCCACAGCGCGTGCACATGGAGTCAACTATACCATTGCCGCGCACCTCTACACCAATCCCTCCGAGAGCCATTTCATAACGCGATATTCATCTGACATGACTCACGTCTACGATTACGACGGGCGGGAGCATGATGGAAATGCTGTCTTCAACGCCGCTAATATGAAGTCCCTCACTGGTCTGTCGGATTCGATCGCAGGCATCCCAGACGGCTATCATTTGACTGCGGTTGTCTACCATCTTGACGGTGGGGAGGGTGCTCAGCGGTACTTTTGCCAAGAGCAAGTCAGGCTTGCAAACAGGATGGGCTTGCACTTTGAGGGCGCTAGCGGCAGGGTCCCTTCTTCATGTGAGCTTCGCCGAAAACATCTTGAGATTGTTTCGGACGAGGACAGATCGCCTTGGCTTCCAAACGGCTCTTCGGCAGTCGATTATGTTATCTCCCCTCCGGAAAAATCACCGAACAAAGGCCAAGCACCAGCAGCTCGTGTTCACCGACGGAACAGCATCATTTCCCTCAGTTCCAGCGACGAGGAGCACGGCTGGCATCCTCCAATGGCCCCTGTTGGAAGTCTCTCCTCGGCTAGTTCAATTTCGCGGCCAAGCCTTCCTCCAATTACCACCCTTTCGCCATCTGCACACCAAGCCAGCTCTTCAGGGGTCACCGAAATATTTCGGTGTGTCCCCTGCAGACTGACTGAGCTGTCGCCCGACGATTTCGATGCGATCCAATGTCGCAAATGCTTTTGCTGGTCGCATATTGCCTGTGTCCAACCCTTGGCATATATCCCTTCGGACTCTGACGCCGAATCATTGCTCAGCTGGCATGACCCCGAGTTCGATTTCATTTGTGTTGAATGCAAGTTGCTGCCAGACACTCCGCAGGTTGATTCAGCGTATGTATTCATTTACAGTTGTCCGGTTGTAGATATCTAACACTTTTACCTTAGACTTTTTCCCGGATGTGTCCGGATGCTCCCTGCCATTGTCAAATGGACTCTAGATACCGTGTGGATGCCAGCCGAATTCGTCGCCTTTGACAGTTCCCGCTCAGGTAGCGAATACGAGTTTCAATGGATTCCGGGAATCATATGGCCCGATGGGATCGCTCCAGACCCTCTCAGCTTTTATAGGTCTGCGGCGGATTGGGACATGATAGAGGAGGCACCGCGGCTGAGAAGTGATCAAGTAACGACCCACCGATTTTTGTCTCTTGCCTATGATCTGATGAACTTTTTTACAGATTTGTTCCGTCTATCTTCCTATTAGTTTTGCGCAGGTACAGGACGACAGCCCAAGCTTGGACAATGAGCTCTCTTATCTGCTTTTCCTGGCCGTCCCAAGCGTTGCCCAGTTATTGGCAGACATGGACACTTCGAATCCGGTAATCGAGAGCCACGAGGCTTATTTCACGGACAACCTCTACACCGCCCGGAAATCCATTGATTGGATGCGGGCATGTTCCTTTGACCCGACACCTGCGCTGGAGGCAATGCTTGTGGAGCCTTTGGCCGCCCTGGTTGAACATCCACTGTTGGCCCAAGACATCGATGCCGTTCGGAAAATCTTTGGACCTGGGTCGGTCTTTCTCCAGCTACTTGCCATCCAGCATTCACTCGGTGAAGCGTGGGATTTGAATGGTCAGACCTTCGCTGACATCCAAACCGGCCTTCTTTTGGCATCACCGCCATCGGCTGTGCGTGGGATGGATGCGATGTGGGCTTCTGCCGACCCCATCATTATTGCTGGCGAGAACCGGCTGTCCACAGCCCAGCTCGCAACCTTCGAAGCTATCTCCAAGTCGGCTCACACGCATTATTTCACCAATTCCTCCATTGTTTTCTACGAGTACAACTGGCACGGTGCAGCACAACCCATGGAGCTCCCGCGACCTCATATTCGCATTCGACACCAGGGACAGGACATCCTCCTGGCCGGACACTTACCTATGGACACACGGTCGAAGAAGAAGCGACGATTTAGAGCTGTTGAGGCGCCCAATGTACCATCCGACACACCACCACCAGTGGTGACGGCGAGCCGTAAGCGCGGTAAGTATGAGCCACGACCCACACCCCCGGGAGCTCGCAGGAGCACACGGTTGAATAAACAGCGCAATTAAGTAGTATAATTATATCAATCTATTCTTTACACCTTAATTTATCAATTGTACTTGACATTTGCATCCACATTTAGGGTACAATGTCTCTAGTCCAAAATGACTGCTGCACTAAAGTCTGGTGGCGGCACTGAGGCGGCACTGGATGTGTGACGTGACACATTTGATGCCACGGAACTCATTGGGGGCGTCATTCGGGGGCGGCAGAGGGCGTCACTTGGCGTCACCAGGGCGGCACGGGGGCGTCATTGGCGTCACTTTCACCGAGCCCTGACAAATCATATAGACAAATATCCGCAAGTACGCGCCCGCCGTCCTGTTGTCCAGCAAATTCAATGTCTACAAGGGCGACGGCATCACGCAGATTCTGACTGTATGTCTTCTATATTCCGCATCCCATGATCGACCCACTTAAACGCGACAGGACATCATCAAGAGGCACCGGTTCGATCTCCCACCCGGGGTGGAACACGTTCCAGCCGACTGGGCCAAAGTTCTCGCCATCGTCCAAGATGCCCTCACGCAGACGCGTTCGAAAGTCAAGAAGGAGGTCAGTCAGTCACCTAGTCCGTCTCCATTTAATTCTTACACAACTTTCCAAGATTGCCTGGAGCCTCAAAGTCAACAAATCAGACGAGCTTCGTGCGCCGCTCGCTCAACACAAAAATATCTACCAGCTCGCACAAGCCATCGTCAAGGGAACCCAGTGTTCCGTCAATGTCGTCCCCTGTGCTCGTATCACCGTCATGGTATGTCTTCATCGATGTTGCCGTCTTGATCTTAGTTTCTTCCAGCGTGCTGTTTATCTCGAACACCCGGGTGGCAAGTTCTGGGACGAGATGGACAAACGTCTCGCGCGGATCCGCAGAATGGGTGGAAACGACGCCAAGAAAATTACAAGGTACGGCGCTCTGAATATACATGAGCCTGTATATTGACATCGATTGTAGGGGATTCCGCCAAGCGTTGGAGGCGGACCAGGCTAAGCATGGGGTTAAGTAAGGGAGATGCGGAGTATTTCTGGTGGGTGCCTTTACACGTCGCACCGAGTGGGGATGGGAATGGGAATGGTGCACCGGGGGATGCAGGATACGTGATTGAAATCCACTGAGAAATTGTCGGTATCTGTACAGTATATGTATTAGACTGTGGTTTTATTTGACAAGTCAGTTTTTCGCAGGTATCACACTGTAGATTCCAAACGTGGAATACAGCGGCCGTGCGACCGATTCGGTCAACGCTTGGAATGGCGAGGTTCCCCGGGAAGAATGCGTGCTTGTGCAACGTGGAGTTCAATTTGCTTGATTACCTGTCTTGTGATTCCCCCGTCAAGTTACCTCTAATTTGGAGGTAATTCAGGGACCTTTCACTGTGTTCCCACCCCCTGTAGACACACGTAGACACACGTGCGTCGACCTCTTATCGCCGCCTCAGCCCGTTCCACAGGCAGTCTGTCGCAGAAGAAAGGACGGCGGCAGAAACATAAAACTGCAGTCGGTTTTTAACATCACATTTTAAACCTTCGGACAGTAAAGCAATGCACCCCGGGTGAGGAGTCGAAGCTGCTGAAAATAATTTTGGCGGTCGAAGAATATTGACATTGAAAAAAGTTTTAAACCTTCCAAATGACTGGGTAACCTCACTACAGCGAAGTCTCCTCAGAGCCCGCCAACACTGAAGCAAGTGATGAGTTTGGATGAGAATACAGATCGATGAACTAACATGAGTTGTCCCAAAATCCAATCCTCCAGTTGGGACGCCTCATGTTCGCGGCGACTGAGTCTCTCCTCTTTTTGACCAACGTTACGCTCGCGGTGGGCGACACGTTGTTCACGATTGAGCAGCTCTGTCGCGCGAGCACTTGATAGGGCCTTGACGACCACAATTTTCTCAATGACCGTCGGGGCGGGCAGAGAGAATATTTCAATGACAGTGGGCGCAACGCACGGCGGGCAGACAAAGTCTTGATTGGGGATGGCCTGAAGCTCGGCCTCGCGATTCGCAACGTCTGCCTCCCGAATGGTGACGGCTTCCTCGCGAAGCAACACAGTACGTGTGCGACTTCCGACAGCATCGACAGCAGCTGCGGGACTCCGACGATGCGGACTGAGGAAGAGGATGATGGCCAACCCGGCAAAAAAGAAAGGAAGAACGAGGAGGATGCTGGGCCGGAGAATGGGCTGCGAAAAATGGGAGCGACCGCGAGTGCGCAGAGAGGTTCGTGTGAGCGCTTGCGACATGTTTCGAGCTGAGAAGCGAGAGGTGTTTGGCGGTCTTTGGTCTGAGTTGCTTTCAATCACGAGACTTTCACGTGATTGACTGCCGTAACTACTATGGGGACTGGCAACGCCGCAGGCAGTGATGGCGCTGATGTAAGTCTGTCAATCAAGGAAATGCTGGCAAAACGCTCGCCAGCTCGGTGTAGCCTCAACAACCTACTTTCGCAACATACCACGTTTTATGCGTCACTCTTTCAGAATAAGTAATTACGGTGCAGTTAGTGATAGAGCCAGATTTCCCAAATAAGTAACATTTTCTTTCCACCAGATGACATGGGGTCCTGGTTTCAGCCTAAAATGTTCTACAGCAGCAGGTTCTACTCCAAAAAAGCTAGAAATTTGGGAGGACGGTGCTGGTCAATGGTTGCGGGATAAGGCTCGTCTCGTTGGAAAGGGCTTCACACAAGTGTATGGGATTGACTACTACGAGGAGACGTGGGCCGCCGTCGCTCGTCTCGAGTCCATCGGCATGACTGCAGCTATTGCCGCAAATCAAAATCTTCACCTCTGGCAAGTTGACTTTGAAGCTGCTTACCCCAACAGTGAAACAAAGGAGGAGACTTACATGGAGCAACCGCGTGGGTACGAGGTCCCGGGGAAGGATGACTGGGCTTGCCGTTTGAAGAAGACCATCTACGGGACGATGCAGGGGGGACGCGACTGGGCCGAGACACTACGTCCACATTGTGAGAGTGCGGAGATTCGGGAGGAAATTCTCCGCGGCCCTCAGCACCTCCAAAAAAGTATCCTCGTCTGAGTTCAAATAGAACTGTTCCAAGACTGTGAGACTGGGAATGGAATGAAAGTATTCGACCACGGCGTGCGGTTGCCAGTCGGCCGCCGGCATAACCATGCACAATGACGCCAATGGTGGGGTCGAGCGCGTGAGGAAGTAAATGAAGTCGTGGATGGTAATGTCGAAGTCGGCGATCTCGGGATGCTCGAGGGAGGGAAGGGTGATGTATTGCAGAAATTTGGGGAGGCGATATGGGGACAAGTCGACATCGTGCACGATGAGGGCGGTTTATCGAAGGCAGCACCGATCCCGGGGACCATTTATTAGTTCGGTAAAGTTCATAAGGTCGGCGGTGAGGACTTATTTCAAGGAGAAACAGATATTGACCTTTCTTTGTAGGAGACCCTGTATCGAGATGTCAACGTTGTGCGCGGCACCAGCGGTGTATTGGGGGAAGCGCCGACCACAGCAGGTCTTTAGAAGTTTACTAGGGCTCCTAAAATCGGTGTTAGCGCGTTATTTAATCCAAAAAAAACCAAGATTTGACGAAGATACTGTCCGGCTTTCGAAAATTGAGGCAGCTAGCAGAAAGGTCTTGACATGTAGGCTTCAGGACAGTGTCAGGGAGTCATTGAGGTTGATATCAGCAAGGCGGGAGGCCAGGGAGGATGGTAAGGTGTTGTAGAGTCCCAGAGCTGTGTCAGAGAGCCGGATAAAAGTCAACGGAGAAGGCAAGGAGGAGTTTCATTTTTCGGTCATCAACAAACCTTTCTTCCCATCGACCAAGTCGCGTCGCGTTAAATCATCAACATGACACCGTAAGACTTGTGACTCTACATGTCAAGGATTCACGGAAGTCCGTGAAGGCCTGTAACACATCCCTGGAGTTGCCGCCTTCCTCGTTCTAGCGCTATCGTGAATATGCACCAGAGGCGGATGTCTCGACATCGATGTTGGTGTCGAGGTCGACTTGCACAGCTGGTCTGCTCATTTTGTTCGTCAAGTATCATATACAAGAATCAATTAATCGATATTAATGGTACAGGAATTCCTGAGTTTCTGTTTTACGAAGAGAAGGGGATTTTGTAAATATGGCGAAGAGAGGAGGAACAACAGTAATGACAGTGGGTTCAGACAGAGGAAAAAGTAGGTGTAAGGACAGAGAGATCGGGACGATAAATAGAGGGGAACACACAATAGAAAAGTGTGGAAAGGTGACAGGAAAATAAGGAAAGTAGGATACTGTACCAAGTTGTAGGGAAGCAACGCGTCGAGGACCGTGACAAGGCTGTTGCTTCTTTTCTAGCCAACGGACCCCTCCGTGGTCGTGACTATTGCCTGAAAAAGCAGCCACAGAGTAACTTTTTGTGCATTATCCTGGGCTGTAGGTTGTGTTCTGGGTGTTGGAATGTAAAGCTGCTGCTCCAGTTATGAAATCATTGCTTTCCTTTGGTTCTACCATACTGACGGAGCACTCAGATTTTTTTTTTCTCAAAATTTCCTCTCATTTTCCTCTCATTTTGTCATGATTTTTTCAAGGCAACCGACTTTATCGTGACCGTGACCCGACAGAAAAAAGGCAAGGCAACGGGCGGCCCGTGACCGTGTCTGTTGCTTCCCTACAACTTGGTACAGTATAGACGCGAGTAAAGACAGTGAGATGGAGACACAGTAACAGGGGATGATTCAGTAGGATGGATCCAATAACCATAAGAGGTATAGGTGGAGATGGTCAGAGAGGACAGTATAATCCTCCTCCGCTGTTTTGAGGCAACATTTCTACTGTCCTCTGGCAGCGCCTGGCCCTACGTTGTTACAGAGAACCCGGTCTGCCCAACCCCTGCCCATTTTTTGAATCAAGGGGCAGGGACTCAGGCATTCCATGACCAGTCTTGAGCCAAATACAAGTCATATAAAAAATCCTGGTATTTGCTGCCCTCCAGTATACCTGTGAGTTCATTGTATCAAAAGATTGGCCCAATCGAAAAAATATAGCTCATGTTACAGCTGTCTGCTCAACACTGAGGTATGGGTCACATTAAAAATTCCGGTATTTGTTGCCCTCTGGTATACCTGTGAGCTCTTTGGCTCAAGACTTTAAAAATAGAATTTGGTGTACTCGTAATAGATAATGAATCTGAGGTATGGGTCCTATTAAAAATTCCGGTATTTGCTGCCCTCTGGTATACCTGTGAGCTCATTATATCAAAAAAATTAGCCCAATCGAACAAATATAGCTCATGTTACAGCCGTCCTACTCAAAACCTGGATATTCTCCCAATCAGGCAATTTGATTCGCCATCAGAAAGTCTGAGGAGGCCATGCCATCTGGAATGGAGATGCGAATTCAATGGTCATACTTTCAAGGGAAATGGTTGGTAATTGAGCTTACAGCAGCCATCCTAGTGGAAACATCAAATTTTGATAAAAAATGAGCCACGCCCTAAGTTCCGCAAAGAGCTGTAATCTTTGGACCCTGTTTGGGTAGCTGAGAAGTTCATAGCAATTTGTGTAGAAAATTAATTTTCAAGATTTGATCTTCTAAGTCTAAGATTAATCTTGGGACCCCAGCTGAGAAGTTCATAGCAATTTGTGTAGAAAATTAATTTTCACGATGTACAATTTCGTAGCAAAATTTAATCACAGCTGCTGCAACTGTTGCAACAGCAGTTGTTGGGGGACCAACAAAAGCAGGTGGGCCAAGACCCACAAAGGGTTGTGCACCAAAATTCATTCAAAGAAGGTGGGTGGGTCCTGGTTGGGGGATTGTGGTTCTGGGGACGGTTCCAGACCTGCTGGAATAGTGATAGAAGACATCAGAGTCGGTGTAGGGGGAGGAGTGGAAGCTTCGTCATCGCCACTAATGATGAGAGGATTGATGTCACTGCTTTCTGGAATAAACAGGGGCTTGTGCATGATAGACCCTGGGATACAGGTAAGTAGAGCAAGAGGGTACACAAGTATCAACAGATTTGCATACCAGATGCGAGTTGTGTTCTCATTTTTGCGGCCTTCCTCATGTCGGTGTCATCATCCTCCAGAACTAGAAGTGAAGATGAGAACTGGCAAAATAATGTGCTCGCCATTCTCCATTTTGATTTTCAGCTTTTTGGCAGCTGCTAACAAACTACAAGCGAGGGTGAAGCAATGTTAAAAGACATACAAACCTGGTTTCCTGTGAGGAATCATGACAATGTCCTCAGATTCCGCAGTGTCGATATCACTACCCAAATCCTCGCTTTCAGAATCTGCCCAATCCCAATGTCTTTGAGGAATCCTGACACCGGGGGCAAACATAGATGCATGTGGACTCAAAGCAAAACAAAGGTGCCACAAAGGTGAGCCGCACCTTTATGACATGGGGCGACCACATGCGGACCACATGCATTTGGCGCATACATGGTCTGCATGCATCTATGTTTGCCCCCGGTGTGAGCTTGGATGCTGTGATGCAGATTAGTTGTGCTGCTATTACAAAGGTATACCACCGTTTTTTAAAAAATGTGTGGGGGATGTTTCCACCACAACGTTACAAAACAATTGCCTGATCATCACAGAATGCTGTGCCAAACCTTTTTAAAATATAAAGAAGTGAAGCACACAAGGCCTTTTCAAGGTGCCATTGGGAAAAAATCTCAAGAACATTCCCCAGACACTCATTCAGATATCGGGGAGACCATTACAGGGGTATTCCTTTTGGCATTCAATAGTACCAAAAAAACATTGATTGGTATTATACAAAAAATACTATCCGTCCCAGTGAGTTCGCACTTTTACATATTCTCTAGTTGATGATCCATTTGAATAGGCAACATATCTAGCAATTGTGATTTGTTGCGCGTTTTGGTGAGGAGGATATTTACATCCCCACAATAAGTAGATCTCTCAATACGAAACAGGCCATCATGGGCTATGGATCTCCGTTATGTGATCGACAAGCTACCATTCAGAATCGTGCTGCCGAACCTTACAACCATTACGCCACGTATGGTTGATGGGGTAATTAAGTCCGTGAATGCCGGTCTTCGAGCGTACCTTCAGTGGTCCATCGATAATCCTGACTCACCAAAATTGTATCTCCTGCGAGGAAGATTAGAACCGGAGAAAGACAGTCCGCCAGTCCACAAGACGTTGCAATTCCGACACTATTTAGATGTAGTGAACCCCAAACATCGGAAAGCACTTACGCAACTGCTGCTATCGAGCCACTGTTTAGCCTTGGAAAGATTGCGTTGGGTTGAATTTCGTCGCCCGCGGATTGACTGCAACTTGAGGGTCTGCAGATTCTGTAAAACCGAGATCGAATCGCCGGAGCACGCGTTGTTAGAGTGCACGGGAGAGTTGGAACTCGTTCAGCTCCGCCAGGAATTCCTCGTTCGAATGAGGAAGGACATACCTGGTTTGCGGCCGCTGAACTCGATGCCGACCGCGAGATTCTTTACTCACATGATCGCCTACAGAGAGACTATTTCATTGGTTGCAAAATTTGCATATGAAGTCACTCAATCTTTTGAGGCTACTCCCATTTATGTTCCCCCCTCTTCCTTTACACTGGTTGACTCTACCGCGGCACAACGATTAGAATCTTTTTGCGCCACTTCCACCCTACTTTAGATAGACGTTCGGGTAATGTTCGAATAGCTCGTCAAGTAGGATTGTTGGGGTCCAGGGCGAAGGCACGAAGGGCTCGTGCGTGCTGGGATAACTCTGGGAACACAGTGTTCAGAGACTGGACCATGCTGTGTATAATATATCACTATCACTATCATTATCATATTCTCGTGTTTCGAAGCACCCTTTGCAGAAGCCCATGCTGCAATGCCGAAATAAGTGAGTATCCTTCTCACTGCAAGAAAGTGGAAGGTCCATCGAGGGCGAATCAATTCAGAAAAATCCCGCCATTCTAATGCACTTGAGCCAGACCAGATTGAAGCAAAACTGCTTGCACAGTGCCCAGAAGTCCGATTTGAGCGATTCAATTGATGTGCCAGCATCACAGCCACCACTTCAGCTGGGAACACTGTTTGTGCCATTATACTTTATTTCGAACCCCCTCTCCGTTGGTCAATGCAAAGATTCCGTCAGGTAACAGCTCCTCCGGACATGGTCCTTTGCTGAAGTCGCAATGATAGCCGCGGATTCAAGCCCGGTGGTATATTTGGTGATGAAAGCCTCGCTCTGGGTGCGTGTATGTAGTTCATACAGGATGCGCCTCCACCTCGCTTCGGGGGCAGACATGGAGCAATAACTGGACTCTTTAGTTTACCTCAGTCATGTATTTGATGCAGACGTGGTATCGTTGCAGACAAGACTTCATGACAGGCTTTTGTCCCGATTTGGGAAGTGCTACTGTTCCCCTGGTTTCTACTTGGGCGTTTAGTTACTGTGTAAACAGGACTATGGAAAGGCCCTCTATAGATCCCCCGGAGCGAAAGTTCAGAAAATGAAAATAATTTTTTTGCCATTGAGATTTTGGGTTTTCGGTTCGGGCCGGTCATAACCGGTGGCTGTGTTTTGGACAACTGACCTTTGAACTCATTTTTTTCTGGGTCAGATATTCTGTAAATCCCTCAAATGCAGCTTTGGAAGCACATGTACGAATTCAGGACCTCCAAATAATTGTGGAATGTACGGGAGGATCGAAATACAAGTGGTTACCCTTTTTGAACAACTAACCTTTGAACTCATTTTTTTCTGGGTCAGATATTCTGTAAATCCCTCAAACGCAGCTTTGGAGGCATATGTATGATTTCAGGACCTCCAAATAATTGTGGAATGTGCGGGAGGATCGAAATAGAGGTGGTTACCCGTTTTGGACGACTGACCTTTGAACGCAACTTTTTTCGGGGTCAAATAATCTGAAACGAAAGACATGCGCCGAGGTCGAGTCTGAGGCTGACTTTACAGTTCAGGGTATCAACCCGCCGGAACAGTGAACTGTGAAGCAGTTCATAGCAGTCAGCTGCAGCAATGATGTGCTACATCCGCTTGGCGTGTTGCTGTCCGAGCTATGCCAGCTGTCAGAGCTATATTGCGCTGGTCTGGATCTACGGCGCGCTATATATACAGCAAGGTATCCAAGCGGGCCGCTAATCCTGTGGGAGTTTTTCCTGATGTCCCCGCCACTGTGTAGCGGTTTTTTTCATTGTGTGCGTCTGTGAGCGCTCGGAGCGTAGTCTCTCGTAGACAGACGCTACAAACAGTTGAAGCTCATACTTCGCTTTGTTTGTACATGCCCCAGAATGGCATTTTGAATCACATGGTTCATAATGGCATTTTGAACCATGTGCCTCGTTATCGAATGGTTTAATTCTGCCGAGAGCAGGAGGGATAAGGGGGCACTTGACATATTTAAGGTTTGAATGGATCCCACGGTATATTCACATTTTGAACCCCGTGCCCCAGAATGGCATTTTGAACCATGTGCCTCGCTATCGAATGGTTTAATTTGCATTTTGAACCACATGCCCTGGAATGGCATTTTGAGCCATGTGCATCGCCATCAAATGGTTTAATTCACATTTTGAACCACATGCCCCAGAATGGCATTTTGAATCACATGCTTTTTGATGCGAATTAAACCATTCGATGGCGAGGCACATGGCTCAAAATGCCATTACGAACCATGTGATTCAAATGCCATTCTGGGGCACAGGGTTCAAAATGCAAATTAAACCATTTGATAGCAAGGCACATGGTTCAAAATGCCATTCCGAACCATGTGATTCAAAATGCCATTCTGGGACATGTGGTTCAAAATGCAAATTAAACCATTCAATGGTGAGGCACATGGCTCAAAATGCCATTACGAACCATGTGATTCAAAATGCCATTCTGGGGCATGTGGTTCAAAATGCGAATTAAACCATTCAATGGCGAGGCACATGGCTCAAAATGCCATTCCAGGGCATGTGGTTCAAAATGCAAATTAAACCATTCGATAGCGAGGCACATGGTTCAAAATGCCATTACGAACCATGTGACTCAAAATGCCATTCTGGGGCATGTGGTCGCCACCACGCTGGAGGCTGTTATCGGCAATCTTGCTACCAATTTCTCACTCGGCATTCCACCCGCGGAATTCTCTACTGCAGAGTTGCAGCACTACCTTCAGGGACACAAGACAACGCCGATGGCCACTGTCGATGGGGTGCCGGCCTGGGTTGCTGAACAGCGGATGGAGCGAAACGCTAGGGAAAGAGAGGAAGCGGACCGCAGAATGCGACAGCGGTGTCAGGAGATGCAACAGACAGCTTGTGCAGGACCATTGACTTGGATGCAGGCCCTCTGTCAGTACCTGTAGCTACGTAGACTGGACTCATTTCTATTAATTGAGAGAGGGACAGGTGCGGAGCCGGTGCTCTACGCGAAGCTGGTACGTGCAGGGATGGCAGCGGAGCTGTGTACGCTCGAGCATGCCTGCAATGAACAGATGTTATCAGTATAAATTTTTCAGGGAAATTAACACCCTCCGAAGCAAGCTTCACAATATTTTGCTTGTTTGCCCTGAAGCCACAATTTTACCTGTTCGAGTCACAGGAGTGAAATGCCCACCAATTTTTTGAGTGAATCAACGACATGCACACTGGGTGATAAATTTCAGGGAAATTAACCGCCGCCGAAGCAAGCTTCACAATATTTTGCTTGTTTGGCCCTGAAGCCACGATTTTACCTGTTCGAGTCGCAGGAGTGGAATGCCCATCGATGTTTTGGCCGAATCAACGGCGTGAAAATCGGGAGGGTTTCCAGCATAAACTGCAGGGAAATTAACCACCGCCGAAGCAATTTGCACAATATTTTCTGTGTTTGGCCTTGCTTGCTCACAATTTTACATCTTCGAGCCGCAGGAGTGGAATGCCCACCAATGTTTTTGTTGAATCAAGGGCGTAAACACCGGGGGGTTTCCAGCATAAATTTCACTGCCGAAGGCGCGTCTCAAGAAATTTGTGTCTTTATTGCAGCAAACCCGGTCACGTTGTCAACGATTGCTTTAAGCGAGAGGCTAAGCACGGCGACAACTCGGGAAAAGCCTCGCCGAAAACCACCTAGTTTCACAGTCTTCGGCGACGGAAGGAACACTTCCCCATTCTTTCCGTCGCTCCGAGTCTACCCATTTCCGCGTGCTCAATGGCGCGTGGGTAGCTTCAGTTTCTTCTCCCCGTTTTGATTACCAGTCCATGTCTGGGCTTGTAGTTTAACAACCAGAGCAGCAGGGGAAAAACTGAAGAGACAGGTTCCTTGTAAAGAATGTAATTTACCTGTATTTTACATGTAAAATTTGGCGTGTAATTTACCAGACCATTTAATACCCAGCACTATCTAAGCCGATATATGTTAGTAAGAATGAGCATATCATCAGCCAAAGGATCAGCTTATATAGGGGGAACATGCATTGAATAAATAATGATACTCCAAGCTTCCCGACTTTTTGTGGGTAAAAGATATTAACAAAACGGCATATTGAAAATTCCATGGCGATACACGACCAGGTCGAGGTAATATTGGCAGCCCTCCAGAATACTCTGAAGTGCATTGTATCACAAATATAGGTCAATCCGGGTGGTATTGCTACTGTGCGACCGTTCTGCTCTCAGACAGCCGAAAACACCGAATTTTGACCCAGTAAATCATTTTGGGTTCTACAACCCAGGTCTAAGATGCTAAGCCCTCCGCACTTTCATTGCGGATCTAATGAGCCTATTCCCGAGTGAAAAGGTTGAGAATTGAGCTCACGGCAGCCGTTCTCGTGAAAACTTGCCAAAAACAGAAAAAACAGGCCGCACCCTCAGTTCCGCAAAGGGCTGTAAACAGGTGCAATTTCAACTCCGGCTTGTGAATGCCAAAATCTGCCCCTGTCTCCGGATCTGCTTGAATTTTTTGCTGGCTATCATTATTAATTCCAATCTGGTTTGCAGCCACAGCGCGCTATATACTTTCTCATATTTTCCATATTTTCTGTATTTGGGCATGCAGGTCTGACTCCACGAGAATATTTTGCTTTGTCCTCGTTCAGAAGTGGAATGGGTATAAATTTCTGCGTGAAATCAAGTTCGTGGGCATGGAATGAGGACTCTGAGAGACCCATAGAAAATTTAACGACCGGGGCCTCAAGTTGTGTAAAATTTTCTGTATTTGGGCAGTTCTGACTCCACAAGAGTATTTTGCTTTATCCTCGTTCAAAAGTGGAATGGGTACAAATTTCTCAGTAGAATCAAGTTCGTGGGCGTGGAATGAGTACTCTGAGAGACTCACAGAAAATTTAACCACCGGCGACTCAAGTTCTGTAAAATTTTCTGTATTTGGCCAGTTCTGACTCCACAAGAGTATTTTGCTTCGACCTCGTTCAGAAATGGAATGGGTACGGATTTCTCGGTGGAATCGAGGTGTCGAAGAAGGCGAGGCGGTGGTTTCTCGGAGAGGACGCCCATTCCGCGGTCCAGCGCGCAGTGAATTCGTCGCTGGCCGCCGCAATGCCAAAAGTTTCGCGGGGGTGCCGACTAAATATTTCGCGGGCGTCCGAGTTTATTTCGGGGAATCAATGATTTCCCCGAAACATACACTGAGTGATTGGCACCTGTGTATTTCGCGGGAATACATCAAAATGGCTATTTATGTTGCGGAAGGTCCAAAAGTTTCGCGGAATAATAAAAGTGCATTTTGACCGCCATACAGATGCGATTGTAACCCAAATTTAGAAGCGAGGCGATGGATTGATCATGAGCTCAGAGCTGTGATCCGTTTGGTCAGCCGGTGAAGCGTGGGAGGATCATTTTCTTAACTCCGAACCGCCATAACCCACTCGTCTCGCCCGTTTCTTGACCAATTCTCGGTCAATCCGCAACTTCCTAGCCTCATTATGTTCGCATGAAGCTACTCGACCATCTCGGGCCTCCATCGCCTTAAAATACGGGAGTTTACCTGTTCTATGTCCACCGCAAGATTTCGTATTGAATTCTGGAGGAGCCCAAAATGGCCACGCGTGAAGTAAGCCATTGGCGTTAGGGTCTTGGGCCTTGACCTCGAGTTTTTTTATATTCGATACTTCATTCTTGAGGCCTTTCCATTATTCTAGGCACTGATTCCTATCTCACCACTGTCCGATACTCCAACCCACCGATGTCTGGCACGCACAAATTCGAAATTTTTTTGGCGCGATTGTGGGGTTCGAGAGCACGGTTAGCCGTCCCGGTATGTTCATATGCTTCCTAAAAATGCTCTTGTAACTTATATTGGCTTCCTATGTGCTCTGGATTGTGTCCGTCACTGTGGTAGCTGACACCCTTAATTTTGGTGGTTCCACCCTGCTTCAGACGCACATGTACATTCCATAGTATGCTTTGGATGTGAACATTGGGTACTTAGAATATTCAATTAATCCCTCTATTACCATCTGGGATGCATCGGGGCCACTGGCATGGGTGGAAACATGTATTTGCGTGGGTGGCCGATTACCCCGTTAATTGCCGTTTTCGTCGGAAAGAGTTCACCAAGACATCAATACATTCCCAAAATTCGAGCAAATGTCCTCGACCTATTCCCAGGATGCATACCTTCGTTCCGCGGAGCGGGAACCCCGCTGGCTGAGTTCTATGTCCGTACCGTGGCCAAACTCTCAAGGTGGCCGATTACCCGGTGTTAATAGTAATCCAACAGGGACTGCAATACCTTGGTTGCAGCCTGGATTTGTGTGGGCTTTTTTCCTTCTCGGGGGGTGGATCTCGATCGGTTGCACCCTCGATTCGTGTAAAGTGAAAGATGAATGTGGTGAGTCCTGACCTGCGTTCGACCCTTCCTTTGATTCCGTCGCAGCTCAAGAAATGGGAGCACTGACAGAGCTTGCGGAGTCGGTGTGTAGTCTCGTGACCTTGGAGGGATGTGGCGGTGGACCCCTGTCGTCTCTTGCTTCCTACTGGCGGCAGCGAGCGCATGACCTGGCATAGAAAAATCAAAAGCGGTAAAGATAGAAGAAAAAGTCTCGTACATCGAGGAAAGAGTGCAGATCATTGCGTAGCTCGATGTCGAGGTTGTAGTTGTTGGCGAGGAGCTCCACGAGCACAGATGAGTCGTCCGACAGGTCTGCGGTATGAGATCCATCGGAATGTGGGTCCGAGGAGCGCTCTTCGAAGCCATAGTCCTCGTAGGATGGTTGGCCTCGCGGCCGCGTTCGTCATGAGGTCAGCGGAAGTCGGAGTCCGCCGCCTCTCCATTCCACTGGTATTTCCGATCATCGTGAATTGAGCAGGGTCGACGGTGCCAGCGCGACAAGTTGGTGGTTGGGAGCAAAAATTGACGGTCACAGTCACCAAACAGTCACTCTCGGAAAAGTCCGAGCACGGGAAACTCCGAGCATACTTTGCCGGTTTGCCGAGCCCAAAGACGAGACTCCACAGGCCTGAATTATGACGGCCACAGCTGTAAGAAAATTGAGGGAATATAAATTTGAACTACATATACACCGCAAAAAAAATATATTAACGGAATATGCTTCACCACTCAAACCACTCAACATTTTAACCGAGATCGTCGATCGCGCACATTGAATTGGAAAGCGTTTCCATTGGGAACTTGAGAATGCCGCCAGGGTCATCACAACCGACGCCAAATTCCAGAGAATAAATATTTTATGCCTCAGTCGAGAGATTCAGTTGTCAGATTGATACGATGACTGGAAGGTTTTTGAGAAATGGAAGGCTCGAGGCGCAGGTTCCGAGAAACTGGGATTGTTTTGTGTTTCACGGCGAGATGCCTAAACGCGCTGGGCTGGGCTTTGTCGGACGGAAGGTACCGGTGAACTTGATTGCCCCATCGAGGAACTTGGCAAGCTCAATCGGGATTTCTTGTGTGCAGGCTCCAAGTCCGCAGAGGATGGTCCTCTGGTTCCGTGGCCTCCATATCTTCTTCTGCAGATTTTTTTTGTTTCTGTCGGTCAGAGTATGCCTTCTGCGCGGCTGTTTTAATTATAGTTTCGGTGTCCCGTGGACCTGATTTCCAGCGGAAGACGTCAAGGGCTGCTGCATCTCTCATTTGAGCCGTGTTTATAATGAGGTCAGCATTTGAGATATGTTGTACGGCCAAAGACCGCTCGGAGGTTTTTTCTCGTTCTCACAACAACCCGTGTCCGGCATTTATTATCTGCACAGTTGTGTTGGATATTGACAGTGCACTTGATATCCTACCCAGGTTGTTAGCCAATTTTTGAAATAATGTGGGGATGCATTTACCTTTATCTGAACAAGGTGATATTCGTCTGCAATTGGTTCCAAACGACGCATTTTGTAAATGTCATGACCATCGCCAATAATATTACGTGAAAGAAGAAGAAAGTCAGCTTTTCTGGCCTGCTGTGCTGTTGAACCAGCTAACTGAACAATTTCAGCCACACAACCAATGCGGTTGGTTTTGGTTTGACCCACAGATTCAACCCAGACTATCCAATCGTAAACAGAACAAACATCTCCGTTAATTAATGTGACCGCTCCTGGAGTGAAGGCCCTGGAAACGCTGGAAAGAACACCTGCAGCAGCAGACTTTGTGGTTGTCCATGCTCGAACCGTACCAATTTCTTCGCATAGACCAGGAGAGATTTCTAGTGAGTTGCCTTTTTCCCATCCAGTAGTTGTGATCCAAAAGAATTGTGGCCCATGAATTCAAGTGGCAACTGGCCCGCTTGAGTCCATTTGCAATGTTTCAATTCCTCCAATGAGATAGCCATCCATGGGGATCGCGAGTTTGGAGGTGATTTTAAGGGATGGTGTTCTGGCAGGGACTTCTAGGAATGGTGTTTTGACAATGTTGGCTGAAAATCTCGATTTTAAGGGAAAAAACCTTGACTCAATAAGTGTCGAACACGATTACCCTTGGCCATTCGAGCTGCAATATCGAGAGAGGGAGCATGCCGGTTACTGTGTACACTGGCTGATCGTATAATGGCATTGAAGGACTCGAATCCCTTGGTAGCAAAAAGCATAGCAGGCCCAAAACGCCTGATGTGGGCAGGAAGATGAAGGATAACATGAAATTTGGCTTATTGAACCATTGAAGTGTAAGACCACAAGTGCAGTCTAGAAAATGTTTGATAGCGGCATCGAGGTCCACCTAGAATCATGTCAGTGCCTACAAACTTCAACACTTTATAAAGTAACCAACAATATATTTATCCAAGTCAGGAATTTCCGGGTGCCAAACAAGAGTAACGACAGCGCTTAAGGAGGTCCAAAGTTCGATGTATTGTGCTGGAAGCAGCCCTTGTAGCACAAATGAGGCAGCCTGGACGATAACACGAAAATCACGGCCTGTGAGGGAGCCAGCATAATTTACAAGAGTTGGGCCAGCAAGTGAAGAGACTCCAAGTCCAGAAACATATCAATGAGGATAATCGAGAGATCAAAATTTCCTTATCAGATTTCTTGACCCTGGCAATAGCATCTCTCCAGACATACTTGACGAAACCCAGGAGAACTACATGAAGAATTTCAACCGGAGTATCGCTGTGGATCCAAATCTTTGAACGGTAAATTGGCAACACAAAGTTCATGTAGAAATCCTTACCCTTAATACGCCAGACTGGACTAGTTATATCTTTTGGAAATGTCTTCAAGAGGTTATTGACATCTGCCTGTTTAGCCATCCGCGTCCGACCCTTCTTGGTGGAGATACCAAATATCTTATCAAGGAAAGCACCTTGGAATGTATCCTTAACACCCGACTTTGTTTTTTGTCGCTTGAAGGCAGCTTGACCGCCAACCTCTGATGCAAGTGTACATTGTGTCCGCAATTCATCACAGGTTTCTTTCCGGGTTCGAGGGCATGCACGCTGAGTAAAGAAAATTGCTCACCGTCAAGAAACTGTTTGACCCGAATGATCATGTCATTAACAGATTCATCTTTCTTCTTCGTCTTCCTCCTTTTCTCAGGTTGCTGACAAGCAGTGCTAGATACAGAAGATGCATCACTTCCAGCATCCTCTTCGTCCTCGTCCTCGGGTTCTTCCTTGACCCAGTAAACTCGGCAAAAGAATTTCCCCCCGAATCCAATATGACAATACTCTACAGTAGTTAGAAGAAATACTGGCAGTTTGAAATCCTTTCGAGTCTGTGAGTCTGCCAAGTACCCAGGTTAATAGGTATTGTAATTGTCGACCAGGCCGCAAGGAGTCAACCGAAGAAGGTTGACGACGAGCGGGGTATTCAGAATCTTTTAAATATGGACAGAAACAAATTTTAGACCGTTCAAGAATCCAAAATGAGTATTCTTCTAGTGTTGCCGCCGGCTAGCCGGCCGATTTTTTTTGAATTGATATAGCACGAGGAATACATTAAAGAAAAATCTAAAAGTATTTGGGCGTCTAGAACACCTTGAAAGCCAGGGGGTGGACTGCAAACATCATATGTTTTGTTCAACTGGTCCTTCGATATATGATCGGCTTATAAACGGCTCAAATCGACTTGTAAACGGCTCCAATCAAATATCAACACGATACGTGGGCCGATTGCTTAGTGGTAAGAGAAGGCTCCCTCAGCCGTTAGAGTCCTCTAGATGCCCAAATATTTTCAGATTTTTCTCTGATGTATTCCCCGCGCTACATACATCAATTTCAAAAAGTAGAGCGGCTAGCCGGCGGGCAACACTATCCTCGAATTACCAAGGTTTAAATGCCCTATAAATCCTCAAAAATTCCCTGGTGAAAAGCCTAGTCTGCTAGCAACGTCTTGTGCAGCTTTTGCAGTATCACAATGTGTATTTAATCTAGACTAGCAGTTTGCGCGCGCTTCGCTACGGAAGAATAATATCGACCTCCCAAGGGATATGATAATCAGGGCTCCTACCAGGGGCAACACAGTCCCATGTTTGGCAATTGTAAAGCACTTTTTGGCCTCTGGAAAGGTCGATATCGTGTCTGGGGGGAATCTGAATAGACCAAAATGACCGGAATGATCAGGGCTATCGATTGCTGGTACAATGGCTTGCAGTGAGGGCCATACAGTCACGTGTTTGAAAATGCAATGGATTGCAGTGCAGGCAATGGGTCACGCAGTTGAAAATGTAGCTGCAGAAAAATCAAATCTTGACAATTTTCGCTACACCAGTTAGTGCTGGCTAAAATTGGTCAATGTAAATTACATCGGCCCAATTTTACATGTAAATTACCGGGTAAAATACGCACCCCGCACGGAAGCCCTCCGACCTGGATGTAAAAAACTGTGGAAAAACCCACTCCAAACGGGCTCACAAGGCAGTCTTTTGTCGTCTTCTGGCGCTGCCGAGAACCTCAGGCCGGCTAATAAACACAGAACCCCTTCTGAGGTGACACGGATGGCGGACACATTTGAGGATATCTCGTGAAGCGACAACCTCGCAGTAAATTCACTTTTTTGTCATCCTATTTTGCATAAGTACTTTCCCATCTGCCAATTGCATTTTCTCATCTGCGAAAGGCGGTCCGTTTTCGTTCCGCTGTCATCTTTACGGATCCGTATTCCCGTCAGCTCTCCACCTGAATCTCCGAGGGTTTCTCCACCGACACTTTCTCCTCGAACCGGAATATTCCAACGCTCCAGCTTAAAGGGGGCCTCCCGCCAAATTAACCCCACTTGCCCATCTGAAAAACGATGCATTCACTATATTGAATTTTGAAGTTCAAACTCTTTTTGTTCAAGTCACCCAACAATAACCCACTCGGCCCAAAGCGAGCTGTCCGATCGCCACAGTTTCAACACCCGCCCCGTGGATGCCGCTCCCGATCGGACCAGGAAGCTTATTACATAATCGTGTTTCCACACCCTTGCCCCATCCTTGTACCTCAAGAAATGTCTCTATGTGAATGTTATTGATGTTATCTTGCTGCCCAAATTTTTCTGTGCTTTTTCGCTGTCATTTGACGACACTGTGAACAGTCAAAGTTGGTGCGTATTTGTCACATTGATGTCACACTACATTCAACGAGAACCTACCACGTCGATTCAAGAACAATTTTGAAAAATCTGAGGAAACAGATCGTTTCCAATAAGCTTCTAGGGCTACTTACAACCTTGCAGCAGCCAGGAAATTGTGCCGAGCGGCCAGAACGCTATGAAAAGAGGTCAAATTGAAACTCTGACACATATGTAATAAGATTCTGGTCCGATCAGGACCCCTGGCTTACCAACAGACTTCAACACAACGAGGTACGAGTTGGTTAGTGTTGTATCGTCTGTCTAGGAGAGACTACGTCATCGGCGTCATTCGGCAACACTCATAAAATTCAAACTCCCCCACATCTCTAATGTATCAATGTGAGCCCAAAAATCACCCACTCTGAACGTGTTGTGTATACATTTCCAAAAGAACTCACGTGTCAGCCATTGGAATGTTACCGAACGTATTGACCGCCAAATCATGTCATCTGAAGGCGTATATTTAGAAATCTCGTAGACTGCACAACGGATGCGGTCTAGATTTATGAATGTACTTCTTCTTGCATATCTTGGTTGAAGCTTCCGAATAATCTTGTGGAAGTATCGTTGAGAGCCTTGGGACAAGAGAACTCCCGGACACTCAAACATCAGGTCAATCTGTGTATCGATCTCGACGGTCTGAGCAGGGGTATTGGTTAAGAATTTGGCTCGATTGTCTGTAACATTTTTGAACTGGACTCGAGCAACCCTCAGTTAAAGCAGCTAATACAGCTCTCAGTGGGCGGAATTTTGAATCCAACAAATCATTTTTGAATTTGAGTCTTTCTTTGACTAGAGCTTTTGAGAGAAAATCCGAGGAGGAACAAACGAGTAGTGGTGTATTTCGCTGAGTATTCTGCAATACAAAAAGAAGCCCACCCAATAATGCGGAATGGAAGTTCAATGGAATTTCCGGGCGATCGAAGGTCAATGATAGTATTTGGCTTTCCGGGCCAGCATCAGTTGTCGTCTGAATCATTACATCGATGAGTGATTACATCGATGAGTGGATTGAACTCTCCTGGATGGTGAATACGCGCATGTAAAAACACAGTCATAAGTCCTGGTTCTGGTCCAGGAATCTTATACCTTCTTGCGGGAATTTCATTGAGTGAAGCCTCGGACGCGAAGATGCGGAAGCCATTCGCGCCATCAGACAGGGTAAAATTTGGGTCAAAGACTTTGACTTGATCCGTTTGTATAGGTTGTTCATTCCATTCGTGCTCCTCATCTGTGGGAGCGAGATCCTCCCATAAATCTAGATTTGGCATCGTTGGGTTCCACTTCGGCCAAATGCTGTTTATTAGCAATTTGGCGGTTTTAATGCATTGACCTGGATGCTCACAACCGAACTGTGTTCGGTCTTGATAGCATCGTGGGCAGCCCACAATTTTTACGGCCAATTCCCGATGGATTCTCTGGTGGGGTTTTCGAGCTACTGTTGTCCGTCGATTTGCTATGATAAGAGTGTCTCCCACCGTGCGCACTTCATGGTTCAATTTTAAGGACATGTTACTGCTTCCCTGCGGCACGCATTCTAGTACAGCCCTTTGATAACGCCTGGATGTTTCCATATCGGCATTTTCAACTTGACTCCTTCACTAATAGATAGAGCTGTAAATTTGAGGTGGTATTTTCGGGCCACAAGTATCATACGTTTTACATCTTATGGAAGCGGTGTTCTCTGGGAGACAGGGATATGTATATTCTGCATGAAAGTGTTCAGAATCTGGCCAGGACGAAAATTGAGGGTAGCTTGTCTCCAGGAATTTCACCAATATATAGTCTATAAAATAGCACCAAGATGCTCGTTCCGGTCCACTCACCAGGTATGACTGTAAATTCCACAGATCAATAGCCTCGTTCGGGGTAGGAATATCCAGCATCTGTTTACCACCCTCAGATATGTCTAGCGTCATTGTTTCATGAGCCACTCTAGCCCTTTTGCCGTTCCACAGGAAAATATGCTCAGCCTTAACCAGTGTATCTTCAACATCTTTTGGCATGCCTTGCACTCGTATTAAATATTGTGTCCGTCCGCCGATTACCATATTTATGATGTGACGTTTTCCTTCCAGATTCGGTGTTGAAGCCTTCCACCGTTCAAGGTCCCTGGTGATTTTTTCGAGAACCGATGGCCATGGTGTAATGTACGGCACATCATTTCCTATCCATGCACCAAGCATGCGGCAAGTTTGACCGTCGGGTATTAACCTGAAGCTTTTGTCTATATCTCCGATTCGCATTCGATCATTCAGTCGTCTCTCACGGATAACTTTTGCTCGATAAGAGGCTCGGCCAAACGGCAGTAACACGGTTTTATTGTCGTTGACTTTCGCCGTTGACGCAGTGCACCACAGGCTCCAGAGGGTTTCCAGTGAATCAGTAGATGATAAGAAATTGTTGTATCATCGGTAAAGAATGACACAACAAGGTCTTCGTCTTTTCCAGGTATCCTCACCCCTTTCAGCTCCGAATTTCGGATCAAGCAAGCCAGAGGCTCGATGGCCAAGTTGAATAATAGGCAAGAGAGAGGGTCTCCCTGTATGACTCCGCGAGTAACTATGAAGGGCTCACTCATTTCACCGTTAATCATTACAACAGTTTCAGCATTTGTGTAGAAGGTTTTAATTGTGTTGCAAAATTTAGGCGGAAATCCCATGTGTTCAAGGACCCTCAGCAAATAAGTGTGATTTATCCTATCGTAAGCCTTTTCCTGATCAAGAGCAACAATGATGCCATCCTCTTCTGCCGCTTCTGCATAATTTAAATGGAATTTTGCGAGCTTAACCTGTGGGAACGACTGGAACAATTGGTCGCTGATTTGGCAGATGGCGCCAAATGTGATTTCGGATTTCGTGTTTTCCACCTCCCAGCACCTTCCTCCCCCCCTCCCCCCACCTTCACAATGATACCTCGGAAGACACAAGTTGTATAGAGAAAGTTGCTTCATTCTCAATTTAGATTCAGCTGAAACCAACTTGATTTTGGGTGAATCGAAAACAAGTTGGCCTTATTCACCTTAGAATTCAAAGCTATTCATCATTTCCTATGCCGTGCTCGATACGCGTTCGTCTGGGCTCCAGTGAAAAGAGCCGCATATTCGGAATCCATAGATAAATGAAGATTGTCCGCAATATATGCCTTCACCGCTCGCCACATACGCCGCCAATCGGGATCAATATTTCCCAAATGTTTCAGCCGGAATGTTCCACGAATATTACATAGGTATTTGCTAAGCATCCTAGAAACATTTCTCGGACATTTTCGATCAAACATTTGCCGAATATCTCGCAGACATTCTCTGAACATGTTCGAACTCGGCATTATATTTGATAGAAAGGGTAACAGCGAGACTCAGAGTCACTACAGTACTCAACGAGTCTTCAAGTTGGTCAATCCGCCGTAACCTGCGAACATGGTGATACTGAAGGGACCAGAAGGGTGACCCCGAGCTGTCGTCGAGATTCGATCAAGATTCCAATAGGACCGTAATACGTGACGATGAGCGGCCGACCGGTGGACCTGGTTTCAGAAGGGGGTGAATTTCACTCGGCGAGTGAGAGACGATCTGTAAGAAAGTGCAAGTCATGAATTTGCTGAAGGTCCGTGCACGTGCGCATGTTTGTGCATGTGTTATGACCACGTGCGTGTTGGTGGCTGTCGCTCGCTTTTCTTTCCTTCTGCCCTCCTGCAATGCACTCATGACAAGCAACTCTTCTCGCATCTCGCATCCGTTAACCACCCACTATCCAACTTATACATCGAGCTTCGACACATTTCAAGCCAGGCGCGATTATGGACGCTCGAAACGATGCTCAGGATTCAAATCAAGGCGACACAAGACCCTCTCTCCGCAAGATACATCTGGCTTTGCAAGATACATTTAGTTTGCCCCAATACCAAGGCCGGGTTTCAAAGCTTGCGAGGCGTGCGCCTCAAACTGTGGCAAGATGGAGATAGCGTCCTTCGGACTCGGTTTCAGTGGCTTGTCCTTCAACGTTACAGGCCTGCTTCCCTTTCAAGGATCGCACCGCTATCCCACAGATGGCACCGACCCAACAGATACCACGTCAATCCTAAGCATCCTCAAGCTCACAATCCAAGCCCGCCATGCGGCTTACTGTACCATTTCGACCAAGTGTTCACGTAACGCGTAACAAGGGCCTCTGAAATGAACACTTCGGGTACCCGTAACGCTAACACAGGGTGAATGAACACTTGATTTTTCGAAGTCCTAAATAGGCCTAAAAAACGATTCTAATAGCAAATTTTGCGAAAAACAAAAGTCCGAAAATATCTACTAGTGCTCCCCTGATAGCGCGAGGGTGCCAATTTTCTTACTCTGGCCACGACCAAGAGCTATGGGGGTACGGGTTCATCCTCCTCTTCCACATCAGACTTCTCGGCATCTCCTGTGCGAGTCGAAGGCAGTTTCTTGGCTCATTGTCGATTGGTACAATGAAGCAAAGATTTTCTTAAAAGTTGTCTTTGGTGCCCAGGCTTTATGATAGTTGTTAATGGATCTAACCTGAGACTCCAGCCATTTTCTTTGATTGCCTGTGGGGTATACTATCGTTGCCCTGCCTTTGCAAAAGTGCATACCTTTGCAAAAAATTGATCTGGCAACTTCAATTCGACTACAATTGGCCTGTAGTAAATCTGGAGGATGTAGATAGGATACACAGACCGTGCCAGGTGGTTTTCAGAGGCCAAAAGAACCATTTGGGCGCAGCGAGAAATGAAAGGTCGTTTTGCGGCAAATTTTGATGGTACTGATCGCCCGCCAAATTCTTGTGCACAGGGTGTATTTTGGCCTATTTTAACTCTCATCGGCAGCATCGTCCAGGCTTCTTCCACAGGGAGCCAACAAGGCTGGGAGTATGTTCATATACATCTCCCTCGGCCGACCTGCGCCTCACGCACTCTGCAGTACCTTGTTTCTGCGTTCGCCGCCCCACCGCCCTCGATTGTATGCCTACTCAGTCCGACAGCTACATGCACTTCCTCAGAGCTGGACTACTAGTATTCCACAAATCAGGGTCCGCCGCACGAGACGGAAACAGTTAGTACGAGGTACGCAAAATCCCGTTCTTTCTTCATTGACTGCTCTCTTCAGCGCGCCCTCGACGTCTGCAGTGCATATTGTCTTTCATTCTTCTTCTTTTGCCCTAACTCCAGATGCAAAGCACCACATAGAGCGCACATCGTCCGTGCCGGCGAAAGGACGAGATGAGATTCAGCCCTCATCCACTCACCCTAGTTTCTGTAACACTCGAATCGTTCTCTCCTGTATTGTATTGTACGCCGGAATCAATCTGTCTTGCTGAGCTCACTGTTTCAAAGCGCGAGGACATCAGTAATGTGTAAAATGAAAACCATGGTTGTTTGAGTGGACATACTCATAGCAAAAGGAAGCTATGATTAAGGCTCAAAGAACTAGAGAGGGCAGTTATATTTGGGATTGGTTGGGAGCGCAAAATCCACAACGTTATCGGTGGATACCACTGAAATCAACTACTTAATACGGTATATTCCGCAGCGGCGAATTCTGAATCATTTTGGCGGCTCAAAAAGAGCTTCTGAGAACTAAACAGGCAATTTAACGCGTCCTAAAAGTCGGATCCAGGCCGGAAATGTCGCAAAGAGGCAAAACGACGCGTCGCGGCCGCATGTGACAAGTGTGACAGAGTGAGATGATTGGTAATAACTGGACCTAGCGATCACTCGATCGAGGTAACCAACAGACTACAAACAAAGCGAGGTACGAGCTTCGATGTTTGTAGTGTCTGTCTACGAGAGACTAGTTCCTTGTCCCTCTGGAGGAACCGCAGATAATTCGGCATCCGACTGGCAATTTGGTCAGGAAAGAGAATATTCCCATGCCATGCCTCTCTCTCTGATGGGTGTCCGGGACGCCCATCACTGCAGCAAGTGCTATATTCTCACGCCAGGCCCTATTATTTGTGGGCGTATTTTTATGGCAATGTCAGTATAAAGGCGTCCGGGACGCCCATCACTGTAGGAAAGAGAATATTCCCACGCTATGCCGCTCTCTCTTATGGGCGTCCCGGACGCCCATCACTGCAAAGTGCTATATTCTCACGCTAGACCACTGAACGCGCTGTTTCCACTCAATTAATGATTCTCTTTCTGATGAAATAGAAGGCCAGTTTTAAACGCCAAATACTCGTCATCACCAAAAGTAACCGGAATTTCGGTTACACGGGCACATAACCCATGTTTTGCCCATTTCTCTGAACAGAGGCAAGCCACACAACTGCTAGCCTTACCCACCACTGACATCTCAGACCACTGCACTTATTTCCAGTGATGTTAACTAAATACAAATCCATTATTCAAGTAAGCTTTCTCTGCCAACGTATCTAGCTCAACCCTGGCCACACATCCAATACCTCATATGTCCACAACAGTCGACGTCCTCTTTTTCCCTCTTATTTCATTCTACCTTCACCTTGATTTCACCTACACCTATCCTCATGTGTAGGGTACGGGTTACTGTAGTATTTCGTTCAATTGATAAGGGGTTTGGGTTGTGACATGACCTTACGAACTGGCCCTTTGGTAAGGACCTGAAAATCTGTGTGACTTACGAAAGATTTCGTAAATACAGCCCCACAGGGCCGCTCCGGAGAGTCTTTGGAGCTCTGATCCCGCCGAAACCCTTCGTGAGGGCCCTCCGGCAGCATGTGACTTACGAAAATTTTTCGTAAGTTGAGCCCCCCTGTGACGCGTGACTTATCTTTTGAACGAAATACTACAGTAGCGTGAGTGTAAAAAAAGACGAGGGAAGAGACATCGTTGAGACCTGGCCCATAACCCGGGGTGTCCTTCCGAAGTTCGGATGTATTTTCGACCCACGTCTCACTACAGCCGGTAACAGCCGTCAGGTTGGATCTCAGAGCGGAGAAAGAG
Source organism: Mycena olivaceomarginata (assembly GCA_029378375.1). NCBI lineage: Eukaryota > Fungi > Basidiomycota > Agaricomycetes > Agaricales > Mycenaceae > Mycena > Mycena olivaceomarginata. Next base: position 25,962 of record JARKIC010000134.1, on the reverse strand, counting down.
AGTACTGTATCTTTTCCTTCAAATCGGTAGTCACGCGTCACGCACCCCTGTGTCGATCACGAACTTTGGTCGAGGTCACGCGTCACGCGAGCCTCTATCGAACCTCCAAATCGTCACGCAGGCCCCGAAAAAGGTGAAAAGGCGAAAAATCGAAAAAAAATTCTTTCGAATGCCGAAATTTTCGAGGTGTCACGCAAAAATTTGCCGGCTGCCGAAATGTCGAATAGGGTAAAATGGGTCACGCGTCACACCCCATGTCGATTTGAAAGGAAAGATACAGTATGAAACAACGGATTGCCGGTGCGCATTACATAAGTTCTATTGCCAGTATCATGTGACTTCCACGTTCAAGAGGTGGGCGGCCCGAAAAATCCCGGATATCAACCTCTTTTCGGATTTAAGTCGGGAGTCCGGTCCGACCCTTTTTGGATTTCAACATATCTGGTCGAACTTCGGTTTCCTCGTCCCGCAACAAGTCCATTTACAGAACATGATTGAGAGACCCCCCCATAATCATGTCTTCCAAAGCGACTGGAGATGTTTTCATTATTGCTGAACCTTTAGGTTTGGCTACCCTGGAGAACTTGGATTTGGAGCTATGGAACAAATAAACAAATGTCATTCTCAATTGGTCATCATTCAAACCACAGTAATGGGCCATTTCGCAGAGTAGATCTTAACTCCAGGTCAGAACTACTTATCCTACGACACATCCCAAATTTTGTGGCTCTTTTTGGCTGGGTGTACAAATTATTAGGGTCGAAATCGTGCTAACTTGATGTGTCATTCACGTTTGTAGCTCCCCACGTGTCTCCGACATTACTCCAAGCGCGACTGCCGTCGGCTGGCCGTCTAGCCATCAGAGCGGAGTTTCTAGTCGGTTTCAAACTTGAAGATAGAAAATGGGAGCTGGTATATCACTCACATTAATGATGAACTCAGCTTGAAATGTTCAACTCAGGCTGGTTCCTCGAATGGTATGCATTTGACGCAACGAAGTGGCTGGGTTCAAATGTGGTCTTCCATTTTCAAGCTCCGATATCTTCTTCCCACCGAATTGAATGCAACTGCGGCTCATTTTCTTGCTTGAATCTTCTGGATCACACTTTCATATGTGGAACGAGATGGCATTAAGAGTAGTACTATCTAGTACTCCTGGATCACACTTTCACTCCGGAGACGACCCCTGGGGATGACCAAGAGATTTGCTTCCGCAAAGAGGACTCGAGTTCGAGAATCAGTTGATAGCGCAGCCATCGACCTGAAATTCTCAAATTATTGATAGATCTAACTTCAAGGCAATTGTGGTTTTTCACTCACACAGTGAATAGAACACCTCGAGAAGGCTTTCAGCAGCAAGACTTTAGATGAATATCATTAGTAAGTAATGCCCTGAATAGGCAATGAATGTTAGCCTTTAGGTCAACGTTGGTGAATGACCAAATGAACAGCACTGCCAAGTGATCCAGAGGGTCGATGAAAGCTGTCGAAAAGATTCTGGAGATACTCCAACTATGGAATCCCGCACGCATACTTCGAACTCGTGTGGGAGATTGAAATAAGCTTTGCCAAACTCAGAGCACCAAGTCCCTGAAGCTTGAAATTCCTCAGGTTTTTCAATTGGATGCAGTAAATAATGTTTGATCCATCCTAAAGGTTCAGCTCCCGCCTCGAAGAGGCCCAATCTCACGTCATATTTTGGGGAAGCTGAAGGAAGATATTGAACGATTCGCCATTAGTTGTGTCGGACCGGACAAGCGAAGTTGATTGATGTTCGGCTTCTGCCGACAAAATTTGGCCGCGGAACTCGGTCCGCAAGTAGTCGGTCCGATCAACCGCTCGCGTGGGGGAGGTGGGGGTGGGGGGTACAGCCACAACTCAGAATTCGGAGGTTGATAAGGTAGGTGCCATACGCATCCATCGAGTCACGTGAACGTGATGTCACGCGTTCCAGTAACGTGGGAAAGCGCGAAATCCTGTACAAGCCTGTCGGCGGCCTTCGGCCGCCTCCCACCTTCTTGAACATGTGATTGATCGGATTTAGCATTTATACCCTCCCAAAAAGGAAATTAAAAAACCCCAATGATTTTATAAAGAGTTTGATACCAACCATCCCGACGTATAATAGCTGGCCCTATTGAGGCGATAAACCAATATGAAAGGCTCGGGACATACGGCGGACCACTTCGACAGTTCTCAGCATTTTTTTTTGTTTTTTTTCCCCTTCTGGTCCGTCAACTAACATGGTACCAGATTATTATATCCCGCATAATCTCTCGGGAGAAAGCGAGGCCGTCCATTTGAACTCCTCGGGCGCGCGCGACCTTGACCATGTTTACAAGGTCATTCGGTTTAAGGGTACGGCCCGATTCCCAGGCTTGAAGGAATACACAGGTCCGCAGGTCTTTTTCTACAACCGTTGCAGAGCTCGACTAGATACCCACCTGGACAGCCGCACAGAATGTCAGTTGATGGACTTCCGGGACGACGTACGTCAAGTTTTCGCTCCCGCGTTCATCGCACGTAACCCAGCAATGTTTGTAAACTACAATTGGGTCGATGTTGCTCCTGCGCAGTCGGACCAGGTGTCAGCTATCGCTGCAGCGTCAACTACTACAACACAATCTGCAGAGCCGACGATGTCTAAATCCAGCTCCGAGTCAGCCCAACCCGTGCTCGAGGAGAGCATCTGGGAATTGGAATCGGCGGCATCAAATGGCGGCGCAGGCGGCGGCATAGGGACGGAACATTCCGGCCGTGATCAGATCAGATCTACTTGACGTTGTCATCTCTGAGTGTCAGCTATATTAATGAGCATGCCCGTCTTCGCAGCGCTCCAGACGCACTGAGGATATACAGTATCTAATATGGAGTATGTGGAGTAATAAAGACAATACGATATCTAATATGCAGGGAACAATAATATGTCATAGTGCCAGGACATGCTGCGGTGCAGGGAACGCGAGGCTAGCAGGAAACGACGTTGCCCCGCCTTCCGCCGAGGTAGAAGCAGACACGCAGGCGTCGTCAGAGCAAGCGACGCCGAAATTGAAAAAGTCACGCCGAGAGCGTCGGGAAGCTGGAGATAGCGGGCGCCAGGCGACAAAGGCGTGTACGGGTCCTTGCAAAGCGCGGCGAAGGGGGTTGCGGGCGGGGAGGGCGAGGATGCGGGGACGGGGGAATCCTACAGCGTCGGGGCTCGGTCAGCACATTGCCTAAAGAGAGGAAGAAAGACGCACCCTAAAATCTACCCCCGACTCGATCTGCCCATCCCCCATCTCCGCCAGCTTCATCGTCGTCTCCAGTACGACCCTCCTCTGCCTCGGCGGCGTCCCCGCGCAGATGGCCCCACCACCTTCGTGCGGCGCCGACGCTGGTGTATCGTGTCGCAGGTCCTGCGCCCCCCCAACGCCACCATCAAAGACGCCCGTGCCCTGCCCTACATCCGGCAACGGCGCATGCGCATACGGTGGCAGCTACGCGTGCGGTGGTGCTCGCCGTCGTGGTGTGTGGCCCATAGCCGTATCCGTACCTGTACCGGCGCGCGCGCCCATGGGCATCGTTCGGATGCAGGTACGGCTGGGGGTGCAGCTGCGGATACGCCAGGAAGGGGGGAAGGAGATGGTGTCGCGCCGTGCGTGCGTCGCCTGCGTCTGGCGGTGCGTATGCGAGTACGGGTGCTGCGGGCGGAGGTGGGGCTGGGCTGGTACGCCGCGTACGCATCGCCGAGCGGGAATAAAACCGTGTCACGTCGCGCGTGCTCCTCCCGCTTTGTACGTACGGCCGGTGGTTCGCTGTGAGACGGCGGGGGAGGCAGCAGAGGAGGAGGATGGAGTTGGGAATGTTGTTAAGGATAAGGGCTTCGCGCGCTGCCGAAGCGTGGGAGAAATAGGCTGTCTAGCAGCGGACGAATATATGTGTTGGTTCTAGAATCCCTAGAAAACAGCTAACGTTCACCATGAACAATACCAACCAGCCGAATAGTAAGCCGAAGACTTTACTAGACACGAACAACGGTAATCACGTAGTTTCTTAGGACCGCTTTGCTCAGAAGAATACTCGCCGTGCAAGGCAACAACTGCAGCTCAGTTAATGGTAATATTCTCAGTAGAAGACTAGCGCTTCGAGGTGATGATGGTATTGCAAAGGTAGGATAGGATGTGGTCACATGTGGGGGACACTCCCTTATATACCCCAGAACCAAGTGTTTGGGGTACAACACAATGTGGGGTGATTGGTGAATCAAGGCGGCCAGTTTTTCCGACTGACCTAGGGTCAGCGAAGTGACTCTCTGAAAAAGGCGACCTTGGGACGTTGGAGTCCACGTGGTGTGCACCAAGGAGCAGGCTGCCAATCCTTCGAAATCTCCGTGCTCGAACACGTGATCTATGGTCTGGTCTATAAGCAGCTCTTGCGGGAAGGGGAAGTCGTGCATGGCAAAGAGGGCCGTGCAAGAGCGCGCAAGGGTTGAGCAAACCCCAGCTCTCGGAAGATCTGCTGTATATATACTTGTCGCGCGCATTGAGTGCTGCGCACGCTGGATTCTACCGATCGCCGCCGCCGATCGCAATCGAATGGAAAAGAAAACGATCACTCTGATTCAGAAGAAAATTGAATCGACGGCGGTGGAATTGCCTGTTGTTGCTGTGTCACCCAATGAGGACTCGGCGTCGATCTCCAATGATGGGAATTGGCCATTCATAATGCACGTTTCGAACGTTATATGGTGCTCGCATCATTGCACGCCGTTGCAGTACTTACTAGTAGGGTGCGAGCTGACTTTTTTCTTCTTTCTTTCTTTCGAGCATGATTTCAGTATAACATCGAGTGTAAGCAAAATAGGCTCGTTCGATTCGCATAGAAATGCGCAGCGAATGGTGTGTAACAATCTTTCATTAGCGCCCAGAAGTCACGTATATTTCAGCATACCAAGTCACGCTTTTCTGGGTGTGAGAAAACAGCTATATTTGGCAGGGATAAGCAGCCACTCAACTGATTTAAGCTTTCCGCTTCAAACCTTAATTGCGAGCCAGAGTATCCCAGCCAAGGCTCAAATTGGTGTGGTGGAGTGTCCACGAGCCAGAATATCTCAGCCAGGGCTCAAATTGGTGCGGTGGAGTGTGTGCGAGCAAGAATATCACAGTTTTGATCTGACCTATGACTGGGCATCCCAGGAGCAAGCAAGAATCAATCATTCGAGTGCTGTGGATGAAGCTGCTGGCACATCAGCTGTTTCGATCATTTTTTTCAACCACTTATCGCCAACAGGAGCTTGCTTCACACTGCGAGACGGACGTAAACGAAAACAAAATGGTTGGAGCCTTAATCTGCGTCAATTCATCCAATATTAGGTGGATTCCAAACGATTCTGCATGCCATCGTGAACGGGGTGATTCATTGGACCTCGATAGCCTATCAAACATTCCCAGCAGATCACACACACTATCTCCACTGGCATGCGAAAAACACACCACCTGCAACCATGAAAAATCAACACACACGTCCAATATTGATAAGTTCACCACCCCAAGGAAATTCACGCAGCCTTAGAAACCACCTTTTTGTCCACTGCCTACAAAAGTACCCCTGCAAATCAGCAATTCCAAAATAAAACCCCACGAACCTGGTTGGTCCTTCGATTGGCAACTTGGATTGAGGCCATTAGGAGGGGGACAGACACTTCAACGGGCACCAATACATCGCGGGAATGCTTCGATGGCCTTGCATTTAAGTAATTTTTCCATTCATTTTGAAGCGCATGCTTTGTGGAATCCGCGACTCAGCCACAGATGCTGCCAGGGCTGCGGGAAGCGACGGCAAGATGCGGTTGCTGCCAAGGGACACCGCATGTGACTCGGCACGGATGGGTTGCAACCGAGCCACATGTCGTATGAGTTGGCGGTACCCGCATCATGCTGTCGCTACGCGGCCCCCTGAGGGCAGCTGCGGCCGAGTTGCGGCTTTGCACAAACAAAACCTTTGTAGTCTGAAAAAAGTCGGTTCCAAATTCTGAGTAAAAATGTGTGATATCTTCAGAATTTCTTTTTTGGAATTTTGCTAACATACCCAAATATCTTCTATTGGCTCATATTTTCACTCCATAAGTTGTTTGGAGTGATTCGGTGGCCAGGATACCGAGAACCACCAGGCACAATTACTTTTTTTGCCAGCGAGTATCTGCGGTTGAGAGCTTAACGCATATTTCACCCTCATAGCAACGCTCTCCAGCGTTCCAATCGTTCCATGAATATTTGGTGTTTACAGCTCTTTACGGAACTTAGGGCGCGGACGACTTTTTTCTGTTTTGGGACCTTTTGCTCGGGACAGCCAGGCGCAGCTCTTCTCCGATTGCCTCGGGATATGGCGTGTTGGATTCGTACTGAAAATCCGCAGTCGCCAGTATCTTTGGTTTTGTTTTTTCGTGCCTTGTGAAGTTTTCCACCACGCCGTGGCAGGTCCTCTATGAAAACTCAGAACGATCGTGCCTACATCACAACTATGGGCTTCAATGTCGCGACATTCAATCGCATTCTAGCCGCAGGTTTTGATCTGGCGTGGAATACCACCCCCATTCCTCGTGATGACGCGGTGGGCAGCGGAAAGGTCCGGCCAGGTGCTTGATCTCTAGATGCATGAGCTTTCGGCCTCCTCCTCCACTACCTGAACTCCACCATGCGCGGGATTAGTCTCCAACAAATCTTCGCATTAATCCGGTTTCTTGATACATTAGACAGGTTACGCAAAAGCCGCATGAGCCGCATGCGGCTTTGGGGCATTGCGCAAAGCCGTACAGATAAAAAAATTGGTTGAGAGGCTAATCCCAATACATTTCAATACAATTAATGTAATTCAAGTGTATAACAGCTCTTGTCGCTATTGCTTGCCCGGAGTCAATGAAACGAGGATCAAATCAATTGCATCAAAGCTGATGTCAGACTCTCATCCCGAAATATCTGGGGCATTTGGCCGTTCAATGCGGGTCGAGCGACGTGGCGCGATGCGAGGGATCGTTTCTTCGACTGCTTCTTTGCACAGGACATGGAACGGTCTGTGGCCAAGGAGAACAAAGGCAAGTGATGCCGTAAATTGATCGCTTCTCATGCTTGCTTGGGGACGAATTCAAGCAAACTTGAGATGCCTATGTTACGGTCGTTGGATATACGCTTCACGGTACATTTATGATATTCAGTTTATTGGGAATGAAAAAAGCCGTGGGGTTTTGCCCAAGAGCCAAAAGCCGCATGCGGCTGTGCGTAACCTATCTATTACATTCGGAATGAAATTTCTTCTCACAACACTTCGCACCATGCCTGATGCTGCTATCCTGTGGCCGTCGGGAGATGATTTCTTCCTGTACAATGATTTGATCGTTGCGCGTCATCCGCGCTTAACCGGTGCCTTCGCGAGTATCGATGGACTCAATCTTGCCTGCCAAACTTCAGAGGACGACGAAATCGAGAACGCTACGTACAACGGTTGGGTATGTGAGCATTTTGTGAGCTCGGTTTTTGGTCTTTTCTCCTAAAGGTGCCCCATGATTTTCATTTCATTTGTTCAGGCTAACACTAACATGCTTCTTGCAGGGACTGTGATTGCTGCGAACCTCAATGCACCCGGCGGTTGACACGACTCGCGGGTAGCCCAGTCAATTTACAAAAAACTCCTCGCACAAACACCCGACGGGTTCTATTTTGTTGCTGACACTGCATTTCCTCGCGGTGTGCAACAGATAGCAAGGAAAATCCGAGCTCCAATCAAAACTGGTCAGCGGATGCAAGGGACGCTACAGGATCGGTCCAAAGGTGGTGATGTGTGTCTTTATCAAGGCAATGTACATGTATATGATCAGCGCGGCATCGACTGACTCGAAAACAGAAGACCAGAAATGCCTGCCCTACATGTTCCACAAGGAGCTGACACGGAGCTCACTTCAACGGGACTCGTTGCTCCATCCTCTCCTTCCTGCCAGTTGTTTGCGTAGTGGTGGGTCCGCCGAATGCCTTCGCTCGCCCAGGGTGGCTCTTCCCCTCTTGCGCTCGCGGTGATCCCGGTTCAGGTTATCGTTATCATTGGACTCGACCTTTGCTGTTGTTGTCTGGGAGGACTTCTGTAACGGCTGCACTGCTGTATTAATGTCACCCATTTGGCTTGTTTGGTGAAGGTCTGCAGCATCCGATCCTCCCAGTACTTTGGCTCGACCTTGGATGTCGAGAGAGTACTCGACATGTTGCTGCAGGATGAGTGACGGGTGCTCCCCATGCAGACATAGGTCCGATGAATCCCGCGGGTGACCTTCATATGAGGGATGCAGTGGACGCACCCAACACGGGTTCGTACAGGCCCTGGGGCCATCTATGTTTCCCGTGGGAGAGGGCCAACACACGGTGGACGAGGGAGAGTGGATAGGCCGTGCTAGTTCAGTGTACAAATCAGCAAAAAAGAAGGCATCACAAAAGGAAGTTGAAATAAAGATAAAGAATAAAAAATAGGGTTGTAAAGCCTGTGTGTGAAAGATCGCACACACCGGAACTTGTCCGGATACTCACCCTCCGAGCACGTTCCTCCCAACTGTACTCCTCCCCCACCCGTTCCCAACGAACTCCCCACCCCGGGCAACGACAGAGATGCAAAACGAGGACCGTGCTGCACTCGCCGGATGCCCCACCCCCGAACAGCCGTGGCCACCTGTTCCGGTGAGCGGTCTGGGGTTGTTGCGGTACACTTTCAATGACCGGCCGTTGTATTCGTACCTAAAATTGGGGGATTGCGTTAGTTGCCTGTTTTCTCTGTCCATCATGCGGCCCACGGGAATCGGCTTCAAGGAACAAAACTCACCCTGAAAACATATCAACTGCCCTGCAGGCGTCTTCCTCCTTGGCAAAGATGACGGTGCCAAAGCCTCGTGAGCGACCGTTATGGTTGAGGGCAACATCTGCGTAGAGAATGGGACCCGCCTTGCGGAAAGTGTCCTTTAGATCCTGCCACTGGATGTGGAATGGTAGCTGGTACGATTAAGCCACGCACATTGAGAGACAAAAGAAAACGGACATTTTCCACGAACAGATTTGACCCTGGCGGCACATAATCATTCCCCCTGGTGTCGGTGAAGTGGACCCCCAGGAAGTGCCCATGCCACAGGTAGCCACTGAACATGCTGACTGCACGCTGAGCGCCGTCCATGGTGGCCAGGAGCACGGTTCCGCAACCACTGTTCACGGAGACATCGGCACGCAGAACAGTGCCAGCAGTGTGGAAGAGGTCCTTGAGGTCCTGCCAGCGGATGTGGTAAGGAAGATTGGTGACGGAGAGCCGGGTGCGAGTGTCAGGCAGAAGGTTTGGGGCTGTGGTGGTCACCATCTGGATGAATGCATCGATATCATCAAAGGGCATTGTGTTGGAGGACAAACTGGTTATCGGATTCATTGACTCAGCACTGATCACGTGGATGACATCAAATCTCCCAAATAAGGACCTGCCTGGAGATTCCCGAGATACTAACACCGATCAGATCTCCATTGCTTTGGATATGGTAGTACATATTCATCTATCTTCAACATAAATACACCCTGCCATGGGGATTCCCGAGATACTAACACTGATCAGATCTCCATTGCTTTGGATATGGTAGTACATAGATGAATACATTATGTATTCATCTATCTTCAACATAAATACACCCTGCCTGGAGATTCCCGAGATACCAACCACCGATCAGACCTCTATTGCTTTGGATCTGATCGGTGGTTGGTATCTCGGGAATCTCCAGGCAGGCTGTATTTATGTTGAAGATAGATGAATACGTACTACCATATCCAAAGTAATGGAGATCTGATCGGTGTTAGTATCTCGGGAATCTCCAGGCAGGGTGTATTTATGTTGAAGATAGATGAATATGTACCACCATATCCAAAGCAATGGAGATCTGACCGGTGTTAGTATCTCAGGAATCTCCAGGCAGGCCCTTATTAGTACATATGATAGATAGATATGGATTACCATATCCAAAGCAATACAGATCTGATCAGTGGTTGGTATCTCGGGAATGTCCAGGCAGGCTGTATTTATGTTGAAGCTGTAACTGATTTGCCATAAGTTAAAATGGGGTGGACAGGTGGATAGGAATGTCGAAGATTTCATCCCTGGTCGGAAGCTGTGGAAGATCGAATCATCGAGATCAAGCCTCGGAGGGATGAGGACAGATGAGACCGTCGAGCGACAGCAGGGTTCGTACTTATTGTTCCCTTTCGTTGACTGGACTACCGCTTACCGTCCACATCACCGGAATAGTGCAACAATCAAGGTGTGACTGATAGGGGGACGAGTGGTTTGTTATGAAACATGATGTACACCGCACCCGTGGTGCGAAACGTGCTCCTGTGGAAATTTAGCCGAGATAAGCTTGCTTGTCTCACAGATGGGAAGATCCGCCAGCGAGAGAACAAGTCAGCGAAGTTGAAATCAATAGAAGATGAAGTAGGCGAAGTTGAACCAGATACTCAAGCCAACAGCTGTGCAGCGCAAGGCTCGAATAATTCCTCCTGCCCGAATTCATCTGAGAACGGCCATTTAGACATTGTGCGCTTCCTGGTCGAGAACGGCGCGGATGTCAACGGAAAATGTATGTGCTTCGTGAGATTGATTACGACAGTCTGTTGACGTCAATTCAGATGACAAGAAAACACCTCTGGACATGGCAGCAGAAAACAGACACACCGAGATTGTGTCCTTCCTGCGCACTCATGGAGGTGTCCGAGGGAAAAAGTGACCCAATCGAATCCGTGCCGGATTTGCAACAGCTCTTGGCTGGCGCTGGATACGTTCCATTACATACATAGATGGCTCCGCAATCTGCACATCTCATAGTAGAATGTGGGATCTATAGTGCCAAATGTGTAGAAGAGGATCTCGTAACGGCAATCCTCGATGGAGACGATGTTCTTTGCTGTACGGCAACTGGCGACGGGAAATCAGCGGCATTCTCGGTCCCGATATTGGCTCTCAGGGAGTACAATGCAAACCCGGCCTTCTATCCCCCTGGACTACGTACGCGCCTAAGCCCTGTGGGAGTTGTCGTTACGCCGACAAAAGGACTGGCCAACAATATTGTGCGAGGCCTTATTTTCGTGGCATGTACATCGTAACTGACTCATTGTAGGTGTCGGAACTCGCAAAACTGCAAATTTCAGCCTTTGCCTACTGCCGCGAATCGATCGCCGATGCATGACGGAGTGGCGCCAATTTAGTGGACGAAATCAAGGCCTGTGGCAGGTGAGAGGTCAACTGTGTAGACTCGGAGCATCTTCAAGAGCGAGAATGGCGGACCATAGCGGATTGGCCGGTCTTCTGCGCTAGACTCCTCTACTCCGCAATAGATGAGGCCCACTTGATCAACATCTGGGGTGCCGAGTTTCGCGAGGCGTTTACCCACGTTGGACGCTTCTTCCGCGGCTGTTTCCCCAGCTCAGCATCGGTGGTCGTCTTGACTCCAACTCTTGCGCCAGGAGCAGCGACCTCATCTGACTGCACCTCTCTCGGCCTTTTCGAGGGCGCCTTTCACCTCATTCGATGCAGTAACGAACGTCCCAATGTCCAGTTCATAATGTAGACACTCACTCACGGCCTCACGGGCTACGAATTCCCTGACCGTATATATCTGGTGTCTCCAACCCCCCTACCGCCGACAAATTCCGCCGTGTCCACATGTATCACAGTCTTTGCCCCCCAGCTTACAACGAGGAGACCACCTACCTCATTGACAACGATCCTCAATGCCAGATAGTCATTTCTACCGTTGCATTTACGAACGGAATCAACGCGAGGAAGCTTCTCGACAGTCTATCGCTGGGATTTACAAAAAATAGTGGATATTATGTGGCAGGAGAAAGGACGCGTGGGTCGGGAGGCCAGAAACAGTTGCGCACGGAGTTCTTCTCATTCAACTAAGCTCAATCTCAGCTGCGATAAAACAGCTCGAGGGTTCCTCTCAATTTTTAGGCCTTGCATGTGTACTCACTTTTATTAGGCACCGCCAATCCTCCTAAAGCGCCAGCCAAGCGCCGCAAGGCCGTAATGCTCAAGAAACCTCAAGCTCGCGCCCCGATGAAGACAGTCAAGGCGCAGTTTCTTATCCAGAAAAAGTGCTATTATACATTTCTCAACAGACACTATGAGAAACCACCCCTGGAACTATCACTTACGCTGCACCAGATTCCGCTCTCGCGCTACCTCGCTTAATTCCACCACGATCTTCCGGCTCACGCAACGAATTGGCTCAACCTAAAAGGCTCAAGCTAAAAACAAAGGAACGTAAGCCAGTCAATTCTTCCCTCATAAAAATCCGAAAACAATTACAGTATAGTAGGGTTCCTTGGATAGTGAGACATCCTTGGGTAATTTTTTTTTCAGAGCTGCCCAGTGCCTTCCCAGGTCAATTTTTCTTCGGAACTATGCACTTTGGCCCCATCTCTGGAATAAACTTCAGGCTCGGTGAAGCCTTGGTGCCTAAACAGCAGGTGCCTTGGAGGGGCTCACGGCTGATGACATCATAAATCACTTTCCTTCTCATTGCTTGTGCATTAATACGAGCACCACGACCTCGCCAATTTTTCTAATGAATATTCACACTCACGGCCGCCATCTTCGCGAAAATTCTGGTGATCCGACCAAGATTGACAGGTCCACCTGCCAAAAGCGGAGATGTATCAGAATCGGCAGGCCCACACATTGCAGATTCGGCACTCTGCGTTCAAGTTCGGCACTAGTGCCGTATCTGAATCAAGTGCGGCACTTGGCCCAATTTGGCAATGTGCCGACGATCTTTCAACGAACACCATAGAATGTTGTCGAAAGTGCCGCACACAATTTTTTTTCGCGGCTATCAAGCGTGCTTGTCCACACGAACAAACAACCCGCTCTCTCCCACCTACCACCACTGCCCCCCCCATCTGCGCCTCCATTGCACTCAAAACACGCCGCAATGACTTCAAAACACTCACCGGCAGACCAAGACCTGATTGACAGCCTTCTGACGCGCCTTGTGACGCGCTTTCGAAGCTCAGTAAGTGATCTCTCACACTGCCAGCAGCTTCCTCACGCGCTGCCGTAGATTTTTCAGCACGAATATATTGAATCTAATGCCGCTCTCTTCGTCTCCCACGACTGGATCGACATGGCCCAACTCCGGAAGTTTCTTGCGCGTGTTGGTCATGCCATACAGCCCGAGGTGCACCCTCCCTTGCTTCCGGGACGCGTCAAGATCGAAGAGGATCGTCTTGCGCACCTTCCATCCTCCGCGGCCATCAAAATCGAAGATGATTTGGCTGTCGCGCGTCAGCTGTCAGCATCCGGGACCAGTAATACCGTCAAAACCCGCGTCGTGAAGGAAAGCGGCATCGAGGTTCTCGAGATTCTAACCGACTCCGAGTCGGATGAGCCGCAGCACAGAGGGACAGGTTCTTCGGAGGGTTTCCCTGGTACGTGTGTGTCGATCTTCAGCTCGATCAAATCTTCAATGTCCTCGATATAGACCCCGGGCCGTCTTCGCCCCTCCCTCTGTCTGATTTCGAGAGTGAGAGTACTCGTACTGACACTGGTAATTAATCTGGGCTGTGTTTCATGACCCGAACTTATTGTAAATCAGATTTCAATCTCTCCTCGGACGGCCTCGAAGCCGAACCTGAACTCCCCGAGTCGGATATTCCCTGGCTGGACAAAGATGTTTCGTCCCGCGTCCAAGTCGGCGAGTTTTCGTCTGACCAAAAACGTAACAGTGGAACAGCTCGAATACGTTTTTGGCCTTCCGTCTATTTACCCCATTCCGACGGCCCCAACTGCATTTCTGATCGACTTGAGTGATTCAAGGTTCGCCATCGTGAGCAAGCGGACGGGAAATCTGTTTACAATGGATGCTCTGATCAAAAACAAAGTATCGATCTTCGCTCGGTACCTTTTCACCGCTAACAAATATTTAGGACAAGACTCATGGGACGGCAATACGGGAGTGAGCGACTCAAAGGTTCTAGTCATATTTGAGCCTGGCCAGCCCCCAATTCTCTGCCGCCGCGCGCGATTCAACTGCAAAGGTATGACCGATAGGCGTATTTATCTCCCGCTGAATGTCATGGCTCAGGTGCTTACGCGTGCGAGCATGTGAATCCTCGGCTGCTCCAGGTCATACGGCACTGACCTGGATCCGTCTTCGCGTGATGCAATCTTCGCTGCGCAACGAGAGATTCATCGCCAGCAAGGGACGACGAAAGAATTAAGAGTCACCGAGTATGTTTCAACATAAGCACATATACATTTTATTTCGAAACTTACTTCCACCAGGTTCGTTAACCTCGTGCGCAATCAAAGCTGCGGGGGCCACGAACGGTACTGGTCGAAAATGTGACGGGCATCCAATCTTGAAGCTCAAGAAGAGGTCTCGCTGTTTATATTCATCAGCTGGGATCGTCCTGACTGTCTTTTCAGAAGTCTGCCGGTCACAGGTACTGGATCGCGTGCAGTGGGTGGGCGATTGACTTCAAGACCGGCCATCGCACATATACGATCCCATCTAACGTCGACGAAGCAATGTTTCTCAAGTGCTTCTCTGGGAAGCAGCTCGCCAACGACAACTCTGCCGATACCGCCGCCTGTAGCGCGATTGTGCATCCAACCACTGGTCGAAAACTTCGTAACTGCCGTGAGTTCAATCGGATCTGTTCGTAAATTCGTCTTCATCTGTTATAGCATATGCCCACATCTTCAACGGTAAACGTCAGCCCAGCGTCATCACCAACCACCCATGTCCCGCTCGCCGAACAATTTATGTTCCGCTTGACAACAGCATTCGGAAGGCCTTGATCATCCACAACGACAATATACCGCATAACCATCCAATGCCGCCGCTGAAGAAGGCAGTGCACGAGCAGAAGGAGAAGTATCGGACATGCATCCGAGGTGTTGGAACTGTTGGTGCCACCGTTTCCAAAGTTGATAACGGTGCGTTATTAGTCCTGGACTCCTGGACAAGATGCATGTTCGATTCAGCTTATTCGTACATTTGTAGCCGCCTCCACCGAGTTCCTGCTGGACGGCCAGAGACCGGGTGAATACGCGCCCGCTCTGCAGTCCAACCCGCTGAAACGAAAGTTGGTGCGAGAAGAAAAGCTCGCATCTTACCCAGCCGGTCTAGACACTGCAGGTTCGTGGTTCATTTTCGAAATTTAGTTTCTTGAATGGGTCCGACTTGACGATTGAATTGTTAGGCGCCTTCAACCTGTTCTGGGAAGATTTGAAGAAGCCTGACGCAAAAAGTCGGTACTACCAGCGCCTGGTCATGATGCCGGACGGCGGGGTCATGATGCTCACCTGTCTGGCTGCGCTGATGAGGCTGCTTGATGACGAAGGAGTGACGAACTTTGAAACGGATACAACGTTCTCCCGAGTGGCGGGAGATATGAACGAATGGGAGGTTGTCATATTTCTCAAAGCTTTGCAGCGCGGTGAATTCATATTTGCACTACTTCTTTTGGCTCGCATTCATATTTTCCAGCTGTCACCATCGCTCGAGCGTACATCAATAAAGCCAGCACACAGTTCTTCGAGCGTCTCTTCGACGAGTTTCAGTCAATCAAGCTCGAGCTGACTGGGAAGCCAGTCGCATTCAAGCGCCTGGTCCCCGGAGGTAACCTCATCGCTATGAACTCTGACATGGAAGGCGCGCAAGTCCTCGGGGCCGCGCGCTCGTTCTTCAAAACGCGTGACACAGACCACAGCAAGCTCAGCCCCGATGACTCCGCCCGAAGAAGTAGCGCCCGAGATCATCAAGCTCTGTGTGACCCACGCGAAACGGTGTGTTATTTCAGCTGTCCATGACCTCATATTGATGTGTGTGGACAGCGGCATCCTCGACTTCAAGTCCCTCGTGTCGGACCGAGACTACCAGCGCCTACAGGATGTAGTAAACATCGAATCGGCCGAGGACTTGGATGAGTTTTCTCAATTTGTTGGCAACCTGGGCATTGAGAAAATCCAAAGTACGCCCCTTCCTATTATTATGCTCTAAATTCACGTGTACATCGTTAGACTGGTGGGATCACAAAGAGCTTCACCCCTGGATTATACCCTGCCTCGTGAAGTCTCAGTCTCCAATCAGCCCAGACGACTGGGACAATACTCCGGCGACAACCAACACGGGTGAGGGACAGCATCACTGGACCAAGTCTCGCACTGGAGTAAAGCTCGCGCTGGTTGAGGCGATGGAAAGGTAAGTTTCTTTCCTTGACTTGATCATTGTTGACCACTTTCCACCATTTAGCGCTCGCAAATTAGACGAGGCCGTTGTACGCGAGATCGAGGTGTCGTACAAGTCGGGTATTCTAGTCAATTCTCAGTACGGTGCGTACAGCCGGACCGCGCGAACTGCGGCCCGCCACACCGCCGTGATTCGCAAGTCGCAGGAAGTTCGCGAGAGGTCCGACGAGCAGGCTACAATTGAAGCCGAGATTGCGGAAATGAACGAAACTCGAAAACAAGCAGCCGAACGACTGAAGGAACTCAAAGCCCTCAAGTCTGCGACCAAAAAATCGAGCTCCAAGTCCGCTGGCAAGTCTCGCACGGTAGTCGCCTCCTCCAGCTCCAGCGGCCGCGTACGGTCGAGACCTATCGGTATTGTTGCTCATTTCGGTCTCGGATTTGTGCTGACGAGATTTCAATAGCCTCAAATCCCCTCAGAATTCATGCGGAGCAGGCTGCGCCGAGTACGTCGTCCACCACTATCGGTAGTTCCTACTTCGCTTTCTTTATGGCCTCCAGTGATAAAATTTCGATAGAATTTGACCCAACGCAAGGTCAGGATCTGCGGACCATTTTCGGTAATACATCGGGCTCGCAGGCTAACGTCGCGGCAACAGTCGCATTTGCTCCGCCAACCGAGCATTCTCCTGCTCCCCCCTGCTGCCCCAATGGCTGCGAGCTCAGATACATCTCGTTCTGACTCTGTTCCCATCGATTTTAATGCGCTCGGCGACCTTTCGGACGCCGACTTTTTCGCATGTTTGGACACCATCAATTCCATGCCAATGCCCGCCGTCCCTCAGACAGAAACGGACGACACATTCGGCTTTTTCGGTGATGGGTTTGCCTACGGCTTGATCCCCCGATGCGTCGTTCGACATGCAAACCGATGACTTCGCGGGCACGACCTTGTCGTTGCCAACACTCCCACTCCCTCCGGCGTCACCCCCTACGCCTGCTGCTACAGCCGCTGCTTCAACAGAGTCGACGGGCGACGGGAACCGGAAGCGCAAACGCAAAAATGAGGTCGATCCAGAGAACATCGTTCACACCAAGCGGGCGAAACGAATTCCCCGACGCGCAGATGAATGGTATGGTTTTCTTTCACTTTTCTGTCTATTTGTTCACCTTTGTTAGATCTTATCGCGCCCAGAGAGTAGCGCAACTCCTTGACTTCTTAGTCAATTTATTTACACTTCTAGTAGCTACAAGATGTCTGCCAATACAGTTAAATAATATCTCAGAGTGCTGTGCCAAAGTGCCGAACTTTTGACAGAGTGTGTGGAAGTGCCGAACTTGAGGTGCCGCATTTGTGCGACGAAGTGCCGCATCTAAACAGCAAGTGCCGCAAATGAACGCGATGTGCCGAACTTGAACGCATGGTGCCGAATCTGTCAAGTGTTGTGTGTGCCGAATCTGAACCATCCCGGTTATTTACCATTGCTACCCATCACGCAGTGAATTCTATTGCTCGCCGGCCGGATTACTATATATGGGGCGTCAGAAAGTTACGTCAGCGGCAAATCTGAGGAGCTCCAAAACCCAAAATGCTCCCAATCGACGAAACAACCATTTCTGCACTTGAAGAAAAATGGGTTGAAGAATCTTGTACTGCTCCATCAAAAAATCAAATTTTCAAAATCTGAAACCTAGGATGTCTCAGGGGGGTCCAAATACACCATTTCCCGGTTCTACTTTGTGTCTAAATGTTTTGTGGCTGGAGCCTTGTCGTTGTCACGCTTTGATCACGTGACCGTTGGTGGGGAGTGACTGACGCCTACCTTAGCTATGGCACAAAGTGATGGCCGCTGGGTTTTTTGATCACTGCTAGACAACGACAGCATATTTTTGGACAAAATAAAATACCAGATAGCCTAGAAATATGAGATGCACATTTTGGAGATATTGATAGCATCATAATATTTTGATATGTGATCAAACGAGCCAGAAATGTGAAAATGCGATTTTTCAACTCTGTCAGATATTTTTTAGGAAGAAATGTAAACCACCTAAGTTGTAGCTCTAGATGTGCTGTTCTATGTGACACTTTGAATCATGCAAAAATATACAGCCAACATTGAGATATTTGGGCCGCAAAAATGGCCAAAATCACTAAAATTTGCTCAAATCAGCCAAAAATCAGCCAAAGTTCCAATTTTGCAGGCCATATATCTCGATGTTGCCTGTATATTTTTACAGAATTCAAAGTATCAGATGGGACAGCATATGTAAGACTACATTTTGGGTGATCTACATTTCTTCTCAAAAAATATCTGACAGAGTTGAAAAATCGCATTTTCACATATCTGGCTCGTTTGATCACGTTTGATCACATATCAAAATATTTTGATACTATCATTGTCTCCAAAATGTGCATATCATCCTTCTGGGCTATCTGGTATTTTATTTTGACCAAAAATATGCTCTCGTTGTCTAGCAGTGATCAAAAAACCCAGCGGCCATCACTTTGTTCCATAACGAGTATATCTTCCTTAAACTCGTTGTTCACTTATTGGACCACTTGAGTATACCCCCATAAGTCACGCACAGATGCCTCTCTCACGCAATACCAGGGACTGACCATCTACAAAATGTCATAGATATGAATGACCATGTTTTTTGTGTAAAGCATTGAACTCTTAATCGCAACTGACGAAAATTTCCCAGTTTTGGCAATTGTTTGATTTTTTGTGCGCGCAGACCAGTGGGATGGACCCAGTTTTTTTGCACCAGAATACTTCTAGTCCTTGCAGGTGATCTACGGAAAATACCCCAGCTGAGATGCCCCACGGATGCCGCTCAAAATGGGTTTTTTTCGGATCCAGGTCTTTTTCGGATCCGGGTTTTGGCACTGTATCAGCTGTGAACGAGTTGTCAGAAAGCCGCCAGATGGCTGCAATGTAGTCATATACTGCTTTCTTGGACTCGAGGTTGTGCAGCTGGAATTGTTTGAGCACATTCAGGGTGAATGCAGAATGCGGGTGTAAAGGCCTTGCCCTTAAGGAAGCCCTCAATTTTGTTGAGTTACAGCTCTTCACCGTGAGAAGGATTTGTTGCAGACTTTGTCTTGAAATTCAAGATTCACAATGTTTCGTTACTCATCGGGAGTTTCAACATGCAAAACTCGAGTCCTCCCTACTACCTTGCCCGCCAGAGCAATAGTTCTGGCCACATGCAACGTACCATTTGCACTACGATTTGATGCCGCCACCCTGCGGAACTCCCTCACTCGGCCCCAACAAATATATATGGTGAGATCGAGTTATATGGTACATTGATTTTCGAAGGCCTAGATCACCGGATTCTCGACTGGCGGGAAAGGTTACAAAAAAAATTATGTTTGATCAATGCGTCGGGTTCTTCATCGCTATACACATATCCCCTACACACATCCTGTAAAGATTTCAGTGGACAAAGAGTCTAGGCGAGACTCACAATGTTCTGCGGCGCCCTGCTTTGCCTCTTTCATTAGTAGTTTTTGCGATCTTTTTTAGGCCGCTTTCGGGACGACCTTCGAACTGAATACGGCGGAACACTACGCCAACCATGGAATAGGCATAAACAATGCGATAGCGATATGGGACTGCTTGCCTGGTGTCTGAGTTATTTCCCTGGACAATTTCATCGGGGCCCACCCCGACAACGTTCCTCGTTTGGTTCATGGACGGATTTGATTCTTCCGTACTAGGTGGTGCACTTGATTTGCTGTTCATCTCAGCGTTTGATTTCTCTGCGTCCACCAGTTCATGATATTGGCGGCATTGTACTTGACTTCGGTCAAATCTCCTGGAACCGTCCTCCATGAGATTCAGGGGGGACTCTCAACAGTGAGGTACATACTGCGATCCTTGAATATTATCTGGGATGCGGTAGTGATCATAAGTGCACTTTCGGTCGAAGTTATCTGAAGAACTGGATCTTCACTGACTGCCGGATCATGCCGTATGCGACTCTTTTGAGGCTTCTGGACAAGGTAAGTGTGCATGCCATAGGTGGTGAAGGACAAAACATGCATTACTGCAGCCACCATCCGGACCCACTGAGAATACGAGTCTCTCGACCGTTCCGTCCTTCATGCCAACGAAAAGTTTATTAGATTGCTTCATCGAAGCTGCGGGGTTATCCCAATGCAAAGCAGAAATTGGCGAGTGGAATTCCAGACCGAGGATGTGAGTACCACGAGTGAGTGAGAAAATATTTATATGCCCGTCTCGTCCCCCGCATGCCATTAGATCTCCATCGATCCCCACTTCGATGACAGCAGGGTAGACATGGGGGGGACGAAAAAGGAATGAGGTGGATGCCATTACCAACTCACAGTTAGTTTCCTGAACTAGTCAGATTTTATATGGTGAGGGGCGGCCACAAGAGCTGCCCGCCCGTACCTTAACCGTCACGGTCCCTCAAGCTTTCCCTTAGTCCGTTTTTAAGCGCATATTTGGGACGTATATTTGGAACACATATTACAATGTTCTACCACACACATTTGACATTCCAGTGTGCCACTCCCCACTCACCGTGACCATCACTCTAAAATCTGAATTTTCAGTTGCACATACCGGCGGATTTTGTTGTACGGGTTATCGATATGTGGGGGGGTCGTCCTTTGCGTTTAAGTATGTCTTAAACCTTCCCCTGGAGCCACCTGTGTCTCAATTTGGGTTTCAATCGTACTATTAGCCCAGACCTCAAAATTGCAGCTCTAAATCTTTGGGAGCAAGGTCATCTTCCCCTCAAAGATATTCTTTCCTGTGTTGGCTTTTCTCGGTGCACATTTTTCCGAGTTCTTAATTTGTGGCGCACAACCGGCGATGTGGTGCGCAAGGCCAATCGTACCGGCCGCCCTAGGCTCCTGCATCATGACGACCACCTCATGCTACTCATCCAGCACAACCCGGACTGTTTAGTTTATTCCACCATCAGCACCAATCTCATCCATTACCCAGGTTTCGTGCGTAGAGATTACAAATACGCAAGCACACGTTCGAAGGAACCTCTAATACATCTCGTTACACATAGCTAATGTGCCGTCGCGTCAAAACGGCAGGGTTGAAATACCGGTATTGTAAGCGCTGCCCTAAAAAGGTCGGAGAACTCGCCCGCTACCAGGAACGATGGTCAGTCTGTGCTCGTCTCTCAAGGGAAATAATGGCAATTGAGACAGCGGCTTTTGAATACTACACTTTCTTGTAGTATATGACATTTATCTACATACTTGGTGTACTTCGTATTCAGCGCTTTGACCGCGACTTACGGCACAAACTGTGATGCCATTATTTCGGCGATCACAGTCAAAAGTACGAACCTAATGCCTTAATAAACATGTAACTGGAGGTTCGTTAGATTATTGTTCGAACAATTTACCCTTTCATTCAAGTGATGTCCGCAAAAACGACTGCAAAAGAATAATGATAAGATACAATTCCGCCGTTGAAGCCGACCATCTGATGTGTTCGGGATCTTCCGAAGTCTTGCGTATGCCTCGCCTGCACCGTCACAACGCGGAGTTCCGCAATTTCATCTACGCCGTAGCCGTCGGGATATCTGGATTTGCCGCAGGGAATGATGGCACCTTCTAAAGGTACACGAGCACGTAGCAGTTAAGGTGCGATGCAGGATGCTAAAATGTCGAAACTGGACAGACAGACATGGGTAGATTGAGGTATGTTACTCAATATTGACGATGACTTTCTTGTTGTGCTCGGCCTTCGTGTGAATCACAGAATTTCCCAACAGACCCAAAACGAACTTCAGCCTTCGGCGTACAACATCAGCGCTAGGCCCTCATAAGTCACCAATACCGTTATGGGCGCAATTTCCTCAAAATGCGCGTTGGAGTTACGTCGCCGTTGAAAGCCATTGAAAAGCGCGGATTTCCGTAACAGCAATATAATGCAAAAGTAGTGCCAAACCTATTAAGCGAAATCTCTGCATCTCTCAAATAGTTTACGAGAGCTCCCTCGGGCCGCTGAATTGTACTTGCAATTCGTCTCATCACGGATCCCGCCACAAGTCCGAAAAGGAGCGTGACTTCATATGGAGGGCTCGTTTAATTCCGACGATTTTACCTGGATAGCCAGTGAAATTCTAAGCATAACTGTCTTTTCCGGTTTGCGATTGGCATCCTCCTCGTTGAGCCACAGCCTCATTACCCCTCCATTCTAATGGTGGCTGTTCCCTCGGGCCGTTGAATTGCACTTGCAATTCGTCTCATCACGGATCCCGACACAAGCCGGAAAAGGAGCGTGACTTCATATGGAGGGCTCGTTTAATTCCGGCAATTTTACCTGGATAGCCAGCAAAATTCTAAGCAAAACTGTCTTTTCCGATTTGCGATTGGTGTCCTCCTCGTTGAGCCAGAGCCTCATTGTCCCTCCATTCTAGTGGTGGCTGTTCCCTCGGGCCGTTGAATTGTCCTTGCAATTCCTGTCATCACGGATCCCGACACCAGCCGGCAAAAGAGCGTGACTTAATATGGAGACCTTGTTTACAGCCAGTGGCAGTACCGAAGGCACAAACAAGAAAATTGCCGTTTTTGGGCTGATCCCCGCGACCGATTCGTCCATATCTCGATGAGTTCTGCCTGGATTGAGATGAAATCTAGCTAGATAATTCAGAGTAATTCATTTTCAATTAGTGCTAGAAAGAAACTCAAAGAGATATCATATTTCAGCTTGTCTGGCATCTGAGGCTCTGAGGCTCGTAAATTCACACTAGGGAGTCCAATTTTTGTCCGAAGGAGCTGAATTTCTAGGACAAGGTATTTCTATAGATACAAAGGAAACTCATAGAGGCAGATGTATAAATATTTCTATTCCTCTCTTTCCCATCCCTGCTCGATGGTGTTTTGTACCGAAGGCTCCAACTATAGGATTTCTGGCTCAAATGACCTGGAAAAACATAATTGAGAGGGCTTTATTGAACCTGGATGCACTCTCAAGTAGCAAAATTTGTAAAATAGTCCGTGTTGTACGTGCTGATTGGGTCGCGTCGCGTCCATTTCCGTTCACCATCAAGATGCATTACACCAATAAACCGACACTGGTAGCAAGCCCAACAATCGTTAATGTGATCTATGAAAAAATGTACGACAACTGAGATTGTCGCATTCTGATCAGAATTTAAATCCACGCTTTTTTTGAATCCCCTTCCCCAAACCCCCATGTCATACGGTACATTCCACCTTGTCCCTAATCGAGGTACAAGCGCCCGTATAAAGTCTCGTACTAGGAGAGACCACCCTGTTGCCAGGCCCTCCAAGACATGCCCGTCCGCAGTCTTGCTAACTGAAGTCGTCACATGCGCACTCGCTTCCTTTCTCATAATCGTCCCGTTCTTGCAGGTAGCTGGCGTAGAATACGGCCTCCTCAGCCTCCTCAAAGTGACCTTCGGTTTCACCTGTCTTGTTTTCGCATTCATAGATGGGGCCACTTTCTTCTGGCACTGTTTCCGCCGCTCATCCGGGAGACAACTGTGTCAACTGGAGGACGTCGAGGCCGGGATCCCTTTGCCAAGCGAAGGGGAGAAATGACTCGAGTCAACGTGGACTTTAGTAGGTGTGTTCTGCATGACATTTCCCACCTCGACTCCTCATTATAGCAGCCATAACACCCAAATTTCGACGATTTCTTCATAATTTGAGATTTAGAACCAGAATTAAGCGGTTTATAGTAGGCAAAAAATTATTCTTTGAGCTTAGGGATCGGACCCCTGCGCTTAAAACTACATAGACTATGATAGCGATTCGGTGTGCATCGGCTAAACACCACCTTCGCAGTAGGCTCAAATCCAGCCTGCCTATCGAAAATGAGTTGTGTTGATATACAAGCTGGTCGATCGGAGTTTAAATTGCACCGTTTAGCTCTACGTGCCGTCCATTCCGAGCAGACACGAAGCCAGCTTTCACGCGCTTAAGACCCGCTCAAAAGACCAGCCCATCCATCCTTGCTGCGCTTTCCTTCCCCCCATCATTGTTTCATTGTACCGAAGTTGCCCTCCCCCCTCAACACGGATATGTAATCCTTCAGGCCTTTCCCAGTATAGTCAAGTGGTCAAACTGGGGTTATATTTACAGAAACAGAAAAAGGGAGCAAAAAGGGAATCAAAAAGGGCGGGAAAAAGGGCAGCAAAAAGGGAACCGTGAATGACCCTAATATTGGCCGACTTGGATCCCATACTGGTCGGCGCTCCCAAGGAACTTGGCCTGTGCTCCCATGACATCGCTTATGATTGAGAAAGTTCGTGAGTCTGATGGAAAACGGTGAAAGTTCGTCATTTCGACAGATATCTGAGAAAGCCCGTCACCTCAACTAAAATTTGGTGAAAGCTCGTCACTTCCGGGCCCGCGCGTGTTAAGTACGTGACCTTATTGCATTCCTTTACATTTTCGAACACATTCCAGCGCAGTCCCAGAGCCATTTTCTGAGGCATGTGCACCGGCAATGGATAGCCTCGGTCATTCCCGTCATTTTTTGTTATTCAGATCCGACTTTATAGAGATGTACTCTATTGGGGGCAGCAAAATTTCGGTACCGCGCAACTGCCTAAACATTGAATATTGATGAGATGGAGAAAATGTAAATGTGCGCCTGAATGATGTTCCTCACGTTCAAATTATTCGATAAGCTCTATTATTATTTTTATCTGGATAGATATGCCAATCGTGCTGCACAATTTATCTCGGTGTACACTCACGAGATAACCGGCGCAGACTTGGCTTGGGTCAACAAAAAATACCATGGCCATCGATCGGGTGCTTCCTCCTAACAGGTTCAGTCTTCTAAAACTCTGCACATCAGCAGTATCATTGATGAATTGAAGGTTTTTGGCTTGGATCTGAGCACATAGGATTGCTCAAACATATAAAATATATTCTACCCACCATTTGGCAAGAGGCAAAGCGAGCAATCCATTTTTTTACGTCGCCGAACGGGCTGGAGGTATCGAACGGTCACAATGTGTGACATTTGTCACGGTTGAACCTGTTCGCTTCGTTCGAGGCGCATTCGGAGTGTTCGAGACTTTGTGGGTAACAAAGCAATTCAAGTGGTATGTTCAAGTTTACCTGGCCTAAAAAATTGTTGAAGGAATAAGCCTGAACTTGAACATTCCAGCATTTTCCATTCTATTTTTACTTACTACTCCTCGATACACGTAGAATATTCCAGTAGCTAAAAATTGTGTGTATATAAGCCAGCAATGCAGCTGCTCATGGGGCATCTGTTTGCCCTAACACGAGCTTTCCAACCCGACAGCGCGATTGCAAACCTTCTCATCTACTCAGTATTTTATTCCGTCATCACGTAATTCCAACAAAAATGGGGGGATTGCAGGTTTTACTCAGCCGTAGATACTGATTTCGCCTCAGCCGCGTATAAAACCTAAGGCTTTTTCAATTCTGGGTGAATTGCCTCGGTTTCACAGTGAAAGTCGTAGGTAAATGATCCTTTCATAAAAGTACTGTGTCGGACTTTTTAGCTTGGATCTTGTTGCTGAGAGATTACGTCAATCTTCCTTGAATTCCATCATATTTGATGCATCAGCCAAAAAAATCGAAAATCCGCCACAGTGCTTCTAGTCTAATGCCAAATTCATTGTGAATTTTGGTTTTGTTCATGAGGCCAGAGTGAGCAAGTAAAAAGCAATTAGCGTTTTGAAAACTGGAGCAAGCCAGCGTCTTGT